>OX637464.1:20443212-20662062 GCA_951799995.1 Trifolium subterraneum | reverse complement strand
TTGTTTTGCTGAGATTTGACATTACTTTTGCATTGCAGATGGATCTTGGAGTTGGAGCATTTGTTTTAGCAAATTCATTAGTTTCTCGCCAAGCACGGAATATTGCATCTGTGTAAGTATGTTTACAAAATGAACTCTTGAACGTCGAAAATGTGTTTCTGAAATAGAGAATCTTGTTTACCAAGATATATAGATGTCTTTTGTTTTATCGAGTTTGATAAATCATTAGTTTTCTTAAGTGAACACATAATGGAATTTTTGACATGCTCATAGATTAGGCAAAGAAGCATTATTAACATGAACATGCTGGCAGGCTTCTGAAAATTAAGTTGCTGCTTTCCTAAGTGTATTTACTTGCTCTGTAATGACATGGATGTCTTTTTGAATGAACTTGCACAAATATACATTCTACATTCTCCTGATAACATCATCTACTTACTTGCTTCAGAAACTGGAAGACTGCAATAGTTTCATCTAGTCCACTTATCTTCTTAGGATTTTTTCGTCTTGTTACAACAACTGGTGTGGATTATCAGGTTGGACTATATTCATTGGGATTCTTAGAAATTTCTGTGTCAACACTTTTTCTGACATGCATTTGCTAATACTGCATCTTATTCAACTTTAATAAGTATAATCACTGATGTGTTTGCGAACTTTTTATGTTATATGACGTTTCGAAGCCTATAATAATAATATGATCCCTATGATTATTAAGTCTATCAACTATGATGCCATGCATGATTGAGTGAGAGAGGCTGTCTTTTATTCTGTGCATGATTATTTCATTTCATTATTACTCCTACTAGTACCAGGTCTTGGTGGAGTTGAAACTATATAAGCTTAGACATTGAGACTATAAGAGTTTAGACTAAGAAATTGAGGAATGCTTGAGTAATTAGCACTCAGCTCAGCAGGCTTGATATTTTTATACACTTTTATAATTGAATGCAGCATATCTTTACTAGGAAAAACAGACGTTGTTTCAAATGTACCATTTGGAAAGGGGTGCATTAGTGGAAATAACATTGGAACCGCAAGATCTACATACTTTTTAAGTTTTAAATAAATGGATAAGATTAAAGCACCGGTTAGAGGGGTAAAATGGTCTCCTCCCCACCCTTTTCCCCCAATTCCATCTGTGGTTCCTCTTCCCTTACCTTCCTCCACCATCTTCACACTTATAGGCTAATTAGTTTTTCTGGGATGACAAATGTCAGTATATGTTAGTGTTATGAAAAAAACTGTCATCATGGAACTACTTGCTCTAAAAGCTTTTGATGTTTGAAAAAAAGAATCAATATTGATCTGTGATCCTGAAAAATATCCACAAATTTGGAGTTAATTAGTTAATCATCAATATGAAATTTTCCAGGCACACATTAGATTTAGATATCAAATATTAATGGATGTGTGCATCCGCATTCTCATCTATTTCTAGCTCAATGGTTTTAAACTTTCCCTTGGTTAGAGTAGTCAAACGAATATTTTTTATTTTTTATTTTCAAGCCATTTAATTTCTAATAATCAAGTTCATTCACTTTAAGAGAATCTATATCTGGAAAAGAGTAAATGCGTTTTTAATTGATAAGGAAAAAGCTCCTAATTCACCTCATAATTGTTATCAAGCTTGTGCTAAGGCTTTATGAAAGTGTAGGATCTATTAGTGCAGGTTATTTTCTTGAAGTAGTAAACCTTTTGGCTTCTTACAATAAGTAGGTAGTTAATGTTAAGTAGTAAACCTTTTGGCTTCTTACAATAAGTAGGTAGTTAATGTTGTCTGGGAAAAGCCACTTAGAATGCAAGATATACTAAATGCTGTGATTATAAAATCTTAATGGTATTTGTTAAGAATGTGCATTATTAAACTTTGAGAAGAGGTTGATAATTCAAAATTTTATTTAGTTGTTGGTAAAGCCTGTGATTATTATAAAAGGAATAAATGACTCTAATTATTATATTTGTTAATAAGAATGGTTATGTCAAAGCACTTCTGGGATATGATACATGTGCAATCTTAAATAAGCATTTGGTCAATATTTTGAATATTTGGGGCTTAGGATATGATGGATATAGTAATCAGCGTGGAGAGTTAAATGGTTAACGAACCTTGATTTCTTCAAAATTGTCCTTATGCATATTATGTTCAATATTTGATTCATCAAAGACAACACAAAACACTCTTGTTGCTTCAGCATAAGTAGTAGTTAATGTTCATGGTTTTTTTATCTTTCTCAAAACCGGAACATGGTTCTTAATGTTGTGTGTTCTTGTAAAGGGAATGATGAGTAATATAAGTTGCTTATGCAATTAAAATTGTGGGTTTAGTTGCAAATGATGAGATTAAGACTAGAAGGGGAGCTAATCAAATTGCCACATTATAGATACTAGAGTCTGGAGATATTAAGATAGAGTTCTCATTTCCTTATGTAGCCTTTAACACATGAATAATGAAATACCTTAGTTCTTAGAAGATCTAAATGTAAAATGATATAGTTATCCTCGCTGAGGTGGTGCAACTTATGTTCTTAAAGTGTTACAAAATATGAACCACATGGGGGTTTTTACAAATTGAGTTATAATTGTCTAACATGATGTTCTCAAGGAGCCAGTAATTATTTTTTCACCGAATAGGTGCATATGAGTGAATATGGTGTGCATTGGAATTTCTTCTTCACGCTTGCTGCTATCTCGATCATTACATCCTTTATTAATATTCCTCCACAGTATTCTGGATTTTTTGGATCACTTGTCCTAGTAGGTACTTTTTTTCTGTCTTATCCTTCTGTCATCCTTTTTTAAATCTGTTTTTCTTATAAAATTCAATCTATGTCTCAAAGGGTACCAATTCAGTTTGATGCATGGGTTAAATCATTACTTGCTTTCTAATGAGCGGGGAACGGATATCATAAGTCAAAACAAGGAGGGGATTTTTAGCATATTTGGTAAGAATTGCACCTTGCATTGTTCAATAATGATGTAATTTCACTTTTGACACTCAGTATTCATTACAAATATATTGTTTTGTCTACAGGATATTGGGGTATGTACCTTATTGGTGTTCACTTAGGAAACTATCTCATCTTTGGAAGCCATTCCTCTGCAAATAGAAGTAGCAGATGGGTTCGAATGAGAGTTTGGATTCTATCAATCCTGTTTTGGTAAATCTTAATCCCGAACTTATTTACCCTTTTGAATTGAGTCCACAAAATTGAACTTCTACCTTTAACATGATGCCCATGTCAGGTTATTAACTGTGCTTCTAGATAAGCACGTGGAAAGAATTTCCCGGAGAACGGTATGTCCCACCATGTTATAGTTTCTTACTCGGAAAGGCACTCTTTTGGCATCAATGGATGAAAACTAACTAATTGTTGATACTTTATGCAGTGCAACCTGACATATGTTACTATGGTGGTGGCTGACAATCTACAGGTCACTACCACTCTCACTTCTGTTTTGTTCATTGGATGGTGTCTAACATAATGTGATGGCTTTGAAGCTTATATTGTGGTTATCACATTAGGATTCTTTTGTTGGTTCTATCTTGATTAGTGTTAATTTATATTTATGTAGTTGAATTTTTTTGAAATAACATGACATGTTTAGGCTTTGTTTGCGAGTTGGATTTTAAAGGGGAGCGCTTTGGAGGGCTAAGGCTACATTTTGATATATATTTAATATTTTAAAAAAAAAATTGAAAGAAAAAATTGAGAAATGATCGTATAATACTTCAATTACACTTCATTCATTTTTTCAATTTTTCCTTTATAATGTCCTTAATTTTAAAAAGAAAAGTAAGTCCTCCCCTCCACTCCAAACCCAACTCGCAAACAAAGCCTTAATGATTGCCTGATTTGAGAAAACATATTAGTTTCTTATATGATTGCTGCTCTTCGGTTTTCAATCAAACTTTGACTTGTATAATTTTTTTATCCTGGTTCAGAAGCTTATTCCCAATTGGGGCTATTTAATGTTACCGAAAAAAACCCACAAGTCATGGTTTGGTTTGAAATTTTGATCTAAGATTAATACTATGGACTCCCCAATGTGTACCATAATCTTAATTTCGCAGCATGGCATTCTTGATCTATAGCTGACATTGTAATTTGGCATCTGATTTTGGATTTGATTTGAGTATTTAATCTCGATGTCACCCATTTTTCAGCTATTATCAATTTTAACACTGGCCGATCTTATTCCTGGAAGTAAAACTTCAGTGCTTGAAGAAGCATTTAATCGGAACTTACTTGCTACATTTCTTCTGGTGAGCAAAATATTCTTTAGTGACTATATCATATATGCTTTCTCTATCTAGATTTCATTTTATAATTTCATCTAATAATTTTATGCAGGCAAATCTTCTCACTGGGTTGGTAAACTTGTCTGTTGATACACTTTCTGCATCATCAACCACATCTCTTTTTATCTTGATTGTCTATGCTTATACTTTATCAACTGTGATTGGAATTGCTGATTATTTTGGTATGAAGTTAAAATTTTGGTAAAGTAGCTATTTGATATGTTGTACTAATCTGTTGTATTATTGTCATTGTTAATTATAAAGATAAGATTTTTTTTTATTCATCATCAGTTGAATCTATAACACGTGTGGCAATTATGATTGGTAGTAAAAGGACAAATCTTATCTTAATGACACTTGATATTAAGGACAAATAATCATCTCGTTGACCACAAAAAAAGATTACATTTTCCCTGCACTGCACATGTAGTAACTGTATGCAATTTCAACATGGATAGTGATTGACCACTCTGATAAAATGCAACTTATACAACTCATACTTTGGTGTTTTTATGTGTTTGATATGTTTCATTTTCATATCTAGTTGGTTTGTGGCTTCCTTTTAGTAGTTTCAATACAAACACAGTTAAACAGTGAAATGAGGTAGGGGTTAAAAGAAGCATCAATGTTATAGGGACAACAGAAAGAAGGTGAAAAGAAAGGATGAAAAATGAATTATGGGGATCTGAGTAATGTATATAGGTGAAATGTGAAGAGGACCTGCATGCTATGTGCTTTTTCGAGAAGGGGTAGCTTACATACAGTCACTCACATGGTTAATCCAGCAGACTCTGACATGTTGGACCACGGTCCTAGCTCCATTTCTGTCCTTTCTTGTGTCTTCTTCATCACATAATATAAGCCTAAATTCTGGTGTTTGTAACATCTCCACTTTTTAATATTAAAAATCATGCACACCGAGGTAGAAGGGGTGGAATTGTATGGAGCAACCGCATCAAGCATTTACTCACCCTCACCGTCTGATCTGGAATCGACGCCCAACATTGTTTCTAATTACCTTTGTTCATGCCCTAAAAAAAAAATATCTTTGTTCATATGGCTGATTACATATCGACGACTGTGATTCAAAACTGTGTGCTAATCTTATATGGCATACAATCTAGTTCTGAGGTAGAATCTATGTATAAATATGATAAAAAAGAATATGCACCGATAGTGTAAAATAATTTTACATTGTCAATCAATACTATGTTTTCTGCCTTGTCACCCTATTTCACTCCACTTATTTATATATGACAAAATGATAGCTGGTTAGGGATGATTGTATAAAACTATTTTACACAATCGGCGTATCTTCAATAAATACTATAACTATTTTATACATCCAATGAAGTAATTAGACAGTAACGATTCAATGAACATTAGAAATTGTGAAATGAACCAGGTTCAATATTGTACTAGTTACGGTTTTAGTTGCTAAATTTAATTTGTTTTATAATTTGTTTTATATGGATAAATATGATGAAAAATTGGTGTACTTTGTGATGTCACGTGTTTGAAAGAGGTGACTTGGAAAGATTTTTTCTTATCAACTTTGTGGTGGTCCAAGCCGTCACAGTGTTTGGCTTGGTGTCTTGGTGTCAAAGGGAATATCTAGCTTAGTTGGTGATGGTAGAGCACATTTTTACAACGGAAAATACTAACGAGTGCCTTCGGGGTACTCTTTAAGCTCTTAAACATAAGTTTTTTTATGGAAATGTGTAAAGTCAACCCATTAGAAATCGTGATGTTTAATTTTTTAAATAAAATGTTTCTTTAAATGGAATGCTTAAATAGTGTCCCGAGACACTTGTTAGTAAGACCCTTTTACAATTAGGTTACAATTTAAGTAATAAATGGAATTTTGCCGCTTGAAAGAAGCCGTTACCATATATATTTATTTTCAGCCACACAGTGGACAGATGATACCCAAATATCATAGTATTGTTTTGGTAGTTTTCTTAGATTACAAATTACAATGATGAAGTTTCAAGTGCATCTTTGGTATTTCAGTGAGTTAGCATTGTTGTCTGGACTAACCTGTAAATCCCAGTAACTCATTAAAGGGAAGTTTGTTAAAATCGAGTTTTAACTCGTAAAGTTACCTGATACTAATCGTTAGTTGGTTTAATGGTGATTTGTATTGAACTTGGTAGGGAGGACTACAATTCGATTCTCCGCATTGCGATCGGAAGGGGGCTAAAACCACTTGATGTCAGAACTGACTTACGAACTAGATTAAACTTGTAGGGAAAGTAAAAAAAAAAACCCTGATTTTATGCTTTTATGGATGAATTTTGAGTTAAATCACTTGTAAAATTGAATATTGGTAAAATTGGAGCTGGACCAAATTTTATCTAAGTTAACACGTAATAAATTCTATGGAATCAGCTAAAATTGAAAGAAATTAACTTTTGTTATTTTTGGATAGTCTTAACTTTTAACAACTTTAGAAATTCATGAAACTTTTGCCTTTTAGATGTTTTCTTTAATGTTTTTATGATTTGGTGGGATGATTTATGTACTTTGATACAATACAAGTTTATGCGTATGCAATTTATTAGTATGATGATTTGATATTTTTTTTTTTGTCAAGTAACCTAGCGGCTTGAAATTCCACCCTTAAAGTGGATAAGTGGGATGACCTGAGTTCGAACCCCGACCCCCTGCATATATAATGCGGTGTCCAACCAATTGAGCCAAGCTCGATATATTTTACTTTATAATTAAGCTAAAATTTTGAACTTTTAATGTATATATAATACTCCATTACCCTTTTTTTTTTGGGAGTACTCCATTACCCATTTTACATTGTTAGCTATTTGATATCTTATATTACAAATTTTGTATTTAAAATTTTTATATTTTAAATAAATTTTGTCTAGACTAGGTACCGGTACCTAACACTGTAGCTTAGAAAAATGAGTTGACGTGAAATCTCGAGTTTAACAACCTTGCATCAAAGGTTAGAAAATTTGGTTAGTAAAAGAATAAAAAAGTTAAAAAAAATTCTATAATACAGATTGGAAACTCAAAATTTCACTTGTTTCATTATATTTTTTGTTTGTTAACACTCCCTAGAAGAAAGGGGCCTTAATAATCCAGTATTAGATTTAGACCAAGAGATAAATAATAAATTCTTATAAAAAATTGCTTTTTTACAAAAATCAAACTCGAATTCTTTCAAACAATTCATCTTTAAAAGAGTTCATTAAATACTTATATCATTCACTTGTTTCATCTGACAAACAAGATCATTGACTACAGTGACAACGGACTCCATTAAATTCATTCCCTTTAGTAGTTTTAGGTTTTCATTTTCATTTTCATTTTTATTTTATTTTTATATTTTATTTTTCTAAGAAGTTAAAACTCCCACTTTGACCTAATTGGTTGGTTCATATGATCAAAATATATTAATGTTCTCCTTATTAACAATTGTGTTTGATTTGCAAAACATTGAGTACTGGACATGACAGAACAGTACAGTACATGACAAAACAAAATAATACAGGACAGAACAAAACTGCATTTGAAAGAGATGGAGAGACAATATTTTGTGTATTTGAAAATAAAATGGGTATTTTCGTATTTTTTTATAGTTGTACTGTGGACAAAAAGTTGTGCTGTGGTTCAGTGGGGGACAAAAATTCTTATTTTTGTCTTGTCCCTTACTACCAATTTGTCCAGTCCCATAAACAGTTTCTGAATCAAACAGGGTACAACAAAAGTTGTCCTGTCCAGTCCCCCGTTTTTTAGCAGATTAGATTTTGAACTTGTAGCATATATGATAAAAAAATTATTGCTCTCTAATATTAATGCTCTCCAAATTTTTTTTTTTTTACATATTTATAACATTTTTTTTTTGTTGATAAACGAAATGGAAAAACCATTGAAAACTCACACACACAAAGTGGAGTGACCCGGGATCGAGCCCCGTTCATGGCGCCCGACACTAGCAATTTCAGTATTTTTACCATTTGAACTAGAATTTGTGGACAATTTATAACATATTTTTACCAGCTTATAACTTATATTTTTTCCTCCCAATTTTACCTAAGCGGTCTTATTGAGAAAAATTAAATCTTAACTAAGCATGTTTAATTTTTATGCTATTTTATATTTATAAACCAGTTCAATAAGTAATTTAACTAGCTATATTAATTGCTAGTATAAACTAACTTACCAACTATCCGTAATTTTTTTTTTTGCCTTAAACTTAAATGGATCAAAGCATCTTAACTGATTTGGATTTATTTCCCATCAAACCCAATCAGAATAAAACTTAACTAATAGGAACACCTCTAATATCAGTTCAAATGTGTATATATGATTAAACAAACACTAAATTTGTACAATTTAAAATGCATATACTTCTAAACAATTAGTACAGTTTGGATGTGTAGTTTTTGAAAACATTAGAATTATTTTAATAGGAGAGAATGGGGAAAGCAGCATCCTAACTAATAATGTACCTTAAAATCAATATCTACCGTAAGTTTATCAACAACCAACCAAAATTGTTGATATACGCCTTTGACAAGTACAACTATATAATATAATACACCATAATGCAATAGTCTTTTTTCCTACACTAAATAATTTTTTTGGCGGAACAATTTCTTAGTGAAGTTTTACTCATTTTATGGTTTTATTCTCCTAGAAATCGGATGACTAACACAAAAAAGAAAAACTAAACAATTATTTTTAATATTCGATATCCGATCTAAGAACTGACTAATCTGAGAAACACTAATTCTACCATTCTAACGAGACCACTTAAAGTCAGAAATTTTAATTTGTATACACTCATCTAACATAATAAGTGACACCGAAAGAATTCAGATCCAAAACTCTCGGAGAACATAAACTTATTATTATTATTATTATTATAATAATTATTATTATCAATTACTAATTTATAAGAGAATCTTAGGTACAAGAGCCAATATTTGATGATTTTCCTACAAACTCCAACACAGATTTGAATGTGAGGAGTAGCTATTACACAGCTTGTTATGTTGTTTTTTTGCTCATTTCTATTTAGATTTGGGTCCACTTTCTCTCTCTTGATTAACATAAGTGAATGTATATGACAGCATCTTCAAACTTAGGAAGTGAAGAAACCAAAGCAAAGGAGAGTGTGTTTTCGTTTTACTATCTACACACTACACAATACTCATACACCTTTCTGATTCCTGAAAAGCACTTCACCTTTTTCTGCACTTTCTCACGTGCTGCATATGTTACATTATTTTTCTTTTTAATCAATATATTTCACTTCTTTTCTTCCTCTTTGTCACACATCAAAAAAATTTCACCAACTCTTATATATATATATATTATTATATTATATAGTATATATATATATATATATAGTGGTATTTTGCTATAAATGAACACATGAAGGTTGAAGATTCTAGTAATACAATGGCTTTGGAAACACTTTCATCATGTAATGAGTTTTCAAATTTCATTATCTATGACACAATTTCTGCAACTCCATTTAGTAGTAGTAATACTACAGAGTACTCTGGTTTCTTGGAAAATACAATGAACAACTATGAGGAAAATATTCATCATGAGCCTACAATATTTGATCATAGTAACTTTTCAGTGATGAATAACAGAAAAAGGCAATTAATGGAACAAGAAGAAACAATGAAGGAGATGAATAATAATAGTAATAATCAAGTGGTGCAGAGGAAAAAGAGGAGAAGAAAACCAAGAGTTTGTAAGAACAAAGAAGAAGCCGAGACACAAAGAATCACACACATTACTGTTGAAAGAAACCGTCGAAAGCAAATGAATGAACATCTTGCTGTACTTCGTTCTCTCATGCCTGAATCTTATGTTCAAAGGGTATGTTTTGTTTTTGACTTTTTTTACTTATTTCACTGTAACCTCGTTCGCAATTCGCTTTGGTACGTGATATGGGGTACATGTTATGTTACTATGCCTGAATCCTATATTCAAAGGGTATGTTAGTATGATTTAATATCAATTTTTCTCACTTTTTCTTTTTGATTCATGAAGATTGTATTTAATTTGTTGTTGGGATTTTTAATTCACATTTAAATTATAAATGTGTTATTTCCCTTAATAGCAAAAATGAGGAGATTCATTCTCTTCTCAAATAATGGTGAGCTATACAAAGATGAAGTAGTATAATAATTAAATAATAGTAAAAAGTTTATCACCATATTATTCTCTTCTCAATCAATGAGGTGGGAATATTCCAAAACATGCACAAATATGCTGATGCTATGTTTTTTTTATTACAGAAATGCTATGTTAAAGGATAATAATATGTTCTTAATACGAGTTTTTCTTTTTAATTGTTTTTCTTCATTTTTTTCTTTCTTTTTCTTTTGTTAGGTGTAGAATACTAAGCCAAAATTCTATATGTACTACTTGTGGTGCCAAACAAGGTTTTCAATCACATTTGCGCTTAGGTTTTAGTTCGCATTGCGATTCTTGATTGATACTCTGAATAATCTTCGTAAAATGCAGATCATAAACCTTAATCGTGATCTCAATTCTCAAAAGACATAAAAAACATTAATCTCGCGGTTCAAATCACGGTAGCATTTTTTTCACAACTACCATATAAGTAAAACTTTTAAAATCAAACATGCATGCTTTAGAAACATACTTTCCATTTCCAATTTTTTTTTTTTTTGACAGACTTTCCTTTTCCAATTGAAAAGCTTCACATACAAAAATCTTCTACATTTTCTAAATGCAACTATTATATTGGTTTAATTAATTAATATGCAATCTTTGTTTTTGTTTCAGGGTGACCAAGCCTCAATAGTTGGTGGTGCCATAGAGTTTGTAAAAGAGCTAGAACATCTCTTACAATCACTTGAAGCTAGAAAGCTACAACTATTACAACAAGAATTAGCACAACAACAAAGCAATAATATTGAAGATCAAACAACCAATGTTTCAAAACAAATAATGAAACCACCTTTTGCACAATTTTTTGTGTATCCTCAATATACATGGTCCCAAACACCTAACAAATACACATCCAAGACCAAAGCTGCCATAGCTGATATCGAGGTTACATTAATCGAGACTCATGCAAACCTTAGAATTCTCACTAGGACAAGACCAGGACAATTAACTAAATTAGTTGCTGGTTTTCAATCACTTTTCCTCACAATTCTACATCTCAATGTCACTACTATACAACCTTTGGTCTTCTACTCTATCAGTGCCAAGGTATGCAATTCATCCTAACTTCTATATATATAATTTGGCGTCTCTAATACTTGGCGATAAAATTAATTAGCGATGGATTTCTCATTTTTTCGTTTATAGATTTTCGTCACTAGTTCAACTTATTTTTGTAGTAGTATACTACAAAAATGAATTAAACACTATTAGAAGAATACAAATTAGCAAGAGAAACTTAGAGATAAAAAATATGAATTGAAACTCGCCGCAAATTTATTTTTTTGTTTTTAATTTTTGTTGTTGATTATTTTATTTTTTTGACATAAGTTGATTCATTTTTTATATTAGTAAATGTGATAGAGCATATTAATCTTTATATTGTACAGAATATGTATATAGTATGTAAGGTGTGTTAATTAATTAATTAATTAATTTATTTATGAAGGTTGAAGAAGGATTCCAACTTGGTTCAGTAGATGGCATTGCTACAGCAGTTCATCATTTACTTGGAAGAATTGAAGAAGAAACTTCACTAGTTTGTTGTTAATCTGAGGGTACATGATTTATGTGAAGTGACCAAATTGACCCTCAACTAGCATTTTAGAGAGAGGGGAACAAAAATAATATTTGTGGATGGCTTGAGTTTTTTTTAAATTTTTTTTGTTAGTTTGGTGAGTTGATGTGTTTAATGTTAACTATAGTAGCTGTTAATTATGCTTAATTTGGTTCCTACAAAAATTCGACAAATTAGGGTTGAAACCTAATGGAAAAGAAAAGCTGACATAGTTTATGATGTTTGCAGTTTAACTTGTATTGTCCACTTCAATGGCCCAATATGAAGGTCATTTTGCAGTGAAGGGTGATAATCTTTTTGTTTTGAAATAATAATTAATAATGAATTTGTATTGATGAAAACAAAGATATTTAATTAAACAGATATGTTAGATGCAAAATTTAAAATATTGATATTAGAAATTAGGTTATATGAGTATTTACTGTTTAATTATATTAAGTTGGAAAAAATGGTTTTGAATAAAAGTAAGTTAAAAATTTGTGAAGTAATTTATACTCAGATATGTTTATGTAAAAGTCAATTGTTGATTTAATAATTAATTAATTCAAATAATAAGAGTTGAACATCTCTTAATAGTCATGGAAATTTCGTATCTTTACATGATAACTAAAAAAAGTTGTTGATCAATATCCGTTTTAAGTTAGAATATATTTTAAATGAAAAATAAATTTTACTCGGTAAGACAAATGTTTTGGACTTAGATTAATTGGTGCTCGTATACGTAGGTCCTCAATCCAAAAGAACAAACACCTATTGTGTTCCCAACGACACAATTTTTTTTTATTCTTGATCGAATCACCGTATTTTGATTGCAATCAGACACTAATTCACCAATCATGCCAAGATCCAAACAATAAATTAATTTTCTCAGAGTCTCGCGCTCCCTACATCTTACCTATATGACGTCTTCAGTCCATTGACGAAAACTATATTTTCTAATTTTTGTTAAAGTTTTGGTTCTCCTAAAATCATCTCTTACTTGAATGTTAATTTAGTCCTTACAAATATACTAGCGTCTACCTTTACTCCTTCACCGCAACCGTCCAACTCCGTCGTCATCAATCAACTGTGGATCAAGTACACAATATTTCAAATTAATTATGTACTTTTAGATTTATTTTGGTAGGAAACTTGACATATATAATAACTTTAAACAGATTCATTAGTAACTAATCACACCTATGGAAGACTTTTGTTAAAAAAATATACCTATGGTAGACTTGTCTTTTATTATATTATATTATATAGGTAAAACAAAACAAAATTAGACCATGTTGTTTTGCTGTGGCTACATTTAAATTTTTTGTTCTTTTTTGGTTATGGATAGAGATAGTAAAATTTGTAAGATGTGGTATGATATTTGCAGCTAGATAATATGAGCAAAATTTGTCCTTGCTTAATGAATTGGGGCCACGATGACTTACAAACTTTAAAGACAACATTTTGGATTTACTTGGTGTTGCTATCGATTGTTGCCATTATTACAAACACTAATTAGAGGGAACATTGATATATAAACTAAGTTAAATTGTTGTTTTCATATTTTGAGAACAAAATCAAACCTATAAACCCGGGTTTAATTAATCCATACTTTTCTTTAAATGAAAGCGATGTAAAATCTCACTATGAATGAATAGTTTTTGACTGATGAGGTTAAAAGAGTGTTTTCTAGCCCTATACTACATGATGGAAGGAAAAAAAAAGTCAAACTAACTTTGTGTTCCTAGACAAACAAAAAATGACAAGAAAACTTGGTATATATTAAATGGGTTTGTCCACATTCACCACCCCAATAACCACCATTTTTGTTAAGGTGTTGAAATTTTCTTTACAATATACATTGGTTTCAAATTTTTTTTTTCCATCAAGTATTAAAACCTCTCAACATGATGATAAAAAAAATCTCTCAAAAGCTTTTATAAATAAATAATATGACTTTTGTTTTGAGTTGAGTTATTTTAACTTTAAAATAAACCAAGACATTTAGTTCAAGGGGTTAATGAACCGCCTAGGACAAATCTTTCAAGAGGACTCGAGTTCAATTTCTGGTGGAAACAATTACTTACCTCGCAGCCGAACTCACTACAAAAAAAAAAACTGTATTTTGCGACGGTTATGGAGGCTATTAGTGGAGGTTGCCCAAAGGCTGCAAATCCTGGTGTCGACACCACATATTGCGACGGTTTTGTCAACCGCCGCACAAACCGTTGCAATATTTTGCGACGGTTTTGAATTGTCACCGATTTTAGCGTCGGTTTGAAACCGTCGCAAAATCTGTTTTTTTTTAAAAAAGATTCTAGCCTTTTTTTTCTTCTTCCATGCAATTATTTGTTCTTTTCCTTTTTTTTTTTTTTGGAATTTCCTTCTTTTTTTGTCCTCATAATGTAATAACAGATGCATTAAAAATTACCACAAACACATAATGGAACTAATAGAGTTATGAGTGATTTGATGTATCTTCAAAATATTATAGGTTGTGCAAGATTAATGTAATAAATGTCCGAGTTCAACAACCAAATGTCTATTTTTTATTTATTTAGATGTCAGTACAATATTACAAATAATATTCAAGTAGAGGAAACATATTATATACAACAACAGGATGACGCATTGATTGCCTAGATTACATAGAATTGTGATAATAACATATATTGATGAGTTACTTGTACTGCAAGCAACCCTAAAAAACATGTCTTGTTGAAAAGGTGTGCCAACAATAGATGCTTTGAATCCCCCTACATATAGTATAACATGATAGATTTAGTCCAGAATTGAAGATTACATGGATAACTAGGCGCCCTAACATGGTAGGTTTGAAATTTGAATGACACATATTAGAATCCATGTCTATTAATTTCTATGCTTAAAGCAACATAGTCAACAAGTGAAAAACACAATAAAAATACATGAGCATGAGAGTTAAAAGGAACTACATGAACTAGTTAACCTACCGTTAAGATATATAATCCGTAAAGCCTATTTTAGTTCTATGAAATTTTATTTCCAATTTGATTAGAGTAGATTTATGGCACCCAGGAAGTAGACGACAAGAAAATCTAATCACATTATTGACCTGTTTTAAAACCCAAACAACTATGCCTTACGTCTTTGGCATCAAGATTCTGATAAACTGGCTTCTCCAACAAATCAACTGTTCTTCAAACTTCACCTTCGTCAGCAAACCAAGCATCATCTTCCTGCCGTTGCCGTATATCTGATTCTTTCCATATGGTAAAACTTTGCTCAAACCCAAAGAACAATCCAAAAATAAGAAAACAGTCACAAATTCACAATATAATCATAATTCATTAGGTCTTCTCAATTTCAATTAATAAATTAATAAAAAAACTCATCTTTGTCATCAAAACCAACCCCCCCTCTCAATACAAATCAACAAATTCCTCTTCTGCCAAACCTCACACCATGATCGTTAGGTATTATCTATTTCAATGAATAAGAAAATCATCTTTTCCATATCATGATCAGTAAAGTATATATTTTTCTACTACCAACACAACACTCACACACTAATTCAGTTTCTAAGTTCATAATTAAAAATGAAAGCACAAACTTTATAAGCAACATTACCAGCTAAACAATAAATTGAATAGAAAATCAATATAGTAAAATGGTAAAACAAAAACCTCTGTTCACAAAAATTGGAATAATAAATAAAAAATTCAACAGTAACGGGTGAGAAACTGAACCAGAAAGTGATTTTGAATGTTAATCGAAGAATTTGAGGAGAATCTGAAACTTCCCTTGAACAAACGAGTTTGAGCTAAGAGTTAAGAGGGTGAGAGTATAAGGCCCCGCTTGAGTTGACTTAATTTTTAACTTATGATCTAAAACGCCACTTGAAAAGGAATGGAGAGAGTATAAGGCCCCGTTTGGGTTGATTTAATTTTTAACTTATGAAAAATAGCTTATGCAAATAAATAAGTTTTTATGGTAATTCATAAGTTTTTATTAATGAAAATTGCATCATTATAAGTTGTTTTCTCATAAACTACCTTGACAAACATATGAGTAATACAAAAAAATATTATTTATTTGCATAAGTTATTTTGCACAAACTCAAAAATAAATCAACTCAAACGGATCACTAAACTTAAATTATAAAAATAAGATCAACACATACGAAATAAACACGTTAGTATAAAAACAGACAAAAAAAAGACCTTGGATCCTCTCCTTCCCTTGATTCTCTCCATCTCTCTCCTTCTCCAATTTGTTCCTATCTCTCTCTAAACATTTAGAGAGAAGATCAAGAAAGAGAAAAAATAATAAAAAAAACATCAAGAGAGAGAGAAGATTAAGAGAGAGAGAGATAGAAACAAATTGGAGAAGGAGAGAGATGAAGAGAATAAAGGGAAGGAAATGATCCAAACCCCAAAAAAAGAGTAAATAAATAGATACAGTAGTAGGTCCACTGTCCATTATATATATATATATATATATATATATATATATATATATATATATATATATGCATGCAAATCACTGAAGTCATATTCCATCTTCTTTCCTAATAATAAAGAAGTTCTAGAACCTTGCACAATCCTTGAAGTCCTCATCATCATTATTATCAACTTGTGAGTAAAGTTCTCAACCCTTTTTTGCTAATCATCCCGTAGTTTTTTTTTTTTTTTGTTGAAAAACAAAATTATTATGAATAAAGATTTTTCTTATAATTTTTGTATAAAAAATATCCAGTCTTATAATTTGGCTTCTGATTAGTCTTAAAAATAAATAAATAAAATATATTAAATCCATTTGGCGGTAGTCATTGTTACTCCTGCTCCGTATAACA
The DNA here is from genome assembly GCA_951799995.1 of Trifolium subterraneum. Classification (NCBI taxonomy): domain Eukaryota; kingdom Viridiplantae; phylum Streptophyta; class Magnoliopsida; order Fabales; family Fabaceae; genus Trifolium; species Trifolium subterraneum. The sequence continues at coordinate 20,645,187 of OX637464.1, read as the reverse complement.
CGAGTTCTATCTTTTCAGAAACAAAAGCTATTGTCATTTTCGCTTCCTCTTCTCAACCACACCTTCAACATGGGTATTTGCTTGTTTGGTATGCCTTACATTGATAACTCTAGGGGTGCTCATAATTTTGGAGTTAAGATGGTGAGAGGCCTGAAGTTCAAAATCTAACAAAGGAGAAAAATACTAATTTAACAACTAATTATTAAAAAATAAATAAATTAAGTATGTGACACTTCATTTTAGTTATATTGAATATCTGTTTTTTAATTAATTAATCTCAAAATCATCCCGATGGATAGGGTGTGTGAATAGGTTGACTAACAAGAGTCTACAATTTAATCTAGGTCTAAATCAGATAAAATTTTCTTTAAAATAGACAAGACAATTATTATTTTTAAACTTATTTAGCTATTAATTAAGGCCATAATATTTTGTTTTCAATAATTCATTTTTTTTCATATTTAGATATATTATTATAAGCTCATATGGCTAAAAATGATCTTTTTACTTTTAATTATGAGATTACGCATAATTATAGGTGTTTCCATATATTTTAATTTGGTGATTACTTTAAAGATAAAGTAAGCTTAGTAAGTCCAATTAAGTGAAATTAATGACTAATTGTTAGAGATTAACTTTGTATCTTTTTGGATCATTATGATATGTTGTGATTGCATTTCCTATGAGTTAATGATGATGATTATGAGGTTGAACCTTGATGATGAATTATAATATTGATGATTATTAATGATGATGAGTGATGAAAATATTGCGGGTGTTATTACGGGAGTTGTATTCTATTATGATGATGATTATAGTTGAGTTAAACCATATGTTTGTTATATTAAGGATGTTATTAAGTGTGTTTTATTCTATTTGACGACGTGTATATAATACTTTGGATTAAGTTATCCAAAACTATGGTTGAATAGATGATACTACATGCAAATAGTTGTGTCTAGGGATGACCTAACATATGTAATTAACATTAGATACATTTAGGAAGATGTTCTCATTTCTAATTGGTAAATGGTGATTTGTATTACAGGACTTCATTTATTAATTGTCACTACAAAAAAAACGCCCATTTTACCACGGTCAAAACCGTGGCTAAAAGTCACTTTGACCGTGGCTAATATACTTTACCACGAAAATTTTGAGGGTGGTTATTCCTGGCATTGCTAAATTTAGCCACGGCTAAATATGATTTTTGCCACGGTTATATAAAGCGTGGTACAACTTCTTAACCATGTGGTGATGGTATTTTCTATTTGAAGTTTATAATTGTTGAACGAATATGATATTTTAGTTGATTATCACCATAAACCATTTTTCTTCTACTTAATTGTTAGAATTTATACCATAAACCATTTTATCTCTTTTAATTTCAACATTTAAATCCTTGGTTTATTTAATTTTTAATAGATAAGATTTCACTGAACTCTACAGTTACTATGGAGGATCTAATCCTTATTTTTGCTCCACTTAAGATTATATTTGAAATATCTCGAGTATTAAATATGGATAACTTTGTCTGGTAAAATTTGAATGTTGATTTGCTAGTTGCATTGTGAGAGTCTAATTTATTTAGTTAACCTCAACTTTTATTTGTTAATTTAATAATTTGATATAAACTAAAACCTTTTTTTTTATAAGTTACAACTGGAAACAAAAATATGAAACTGTTTTTAATAATTTTATATAAACTAAAACTAAAAATAAATAAAAAAGTTACAACTAGAAATATATTTATGAAACTCTTATCATGCATGTTGCAGGTGATGAAGATCACTGATTTTCAATTACTAATAGAAACCAAAGATGGAATTGTACACATTTATCATGCATGTTCCAGGTGATGGATTATTTTGCAAATGCACAATTAATATCGCAAGTAGTAAAAATAATGTCGTCCAAGAGGATTGTGTTTATCAAGTAAAGGCAATAGAACTAGTTCTCAAACAAACAATGAAAAACATATTAAAAAGGGGGGAATTCAAGTTTAGAATTATCAATTAAAACGAGGAATAAGATTTCGAACAAATGTGAGAAAGACGATAGAACTAGTAGGTCCACGGTCCATTATATATATATATATATATATATATATATATATATATATATATATATATATATATATATATATATAAATGCATGCATAGCACTTACGCCATACTCCATCTGCTTTTGCTCGTAAAAAAAAAAAACCATCTTCTTTCCTCATGTTAAAGAAGTTCTGGAACCTTGCACAATACCTGAATTACTCATCATCATTATTATCAACTTGTGAGTAAAGTTTTCCTCCCTTTTATGCTAATCCGTTAGTTTTTTTTTGTTGAAAAACAAAATAATTATGAATAAAGATTTTTCTCATAATTTTTGTGTAAACAATATTTAGTCTTATAATTTTGGCTGCTGATTAGTCCCAAAAATAAATAAATAAAATATATTAAAACAATTTGGCTACATTCATTTTTACTGCTACTCCGTATAACACGAGTTCTATCTTTTCAGAAACAAAAGCTATTGTCAGTTTCGCTTCCTCTTCTCAACCACACCTTCAACATGGATATTTGCTTGCTTGGTATGGCTTACATTGATTACTCTAGACGTGCTCTTTGGAGTTAAGATGGTGAAAGGAGAAAAAAAATACTAATTTAACAACTAATTATTAAACAATAAATAAATTAAGTATGTGAATATTTGTTTTTTCATAATCAATCTCAAAGTTATCCCGAAGGATAGGGTGTGTGAATAGGTCTGACAAACAGGAGTCTACGACTTAGTCTAAGTCTAGATCAGACCAAATTTTCTTTAAAATAGAGAAGACGATTATTTTTTATAAAACTTATTTAGCTATTAATTAAGGCCATAATATTTTGTTTTCAATAAGTCATTTTTTTCTTCATATTTAGATATATTATTATAAGTTCATATGGCTAAAAATGATTTTTTTTTACTTTTTATTATGAGATTTCGCATAATTAAAGGTGTTTCCCTATATTTTTGGTGATTACTTTAAAGATAAAGTAAGCTTAGTAAGTCCAATTAAGTGAAATTAATGACTAATTGTTAGAGATTAACTTTCTATCTTGGATGATTATGATATGTTGTGATTGCATTTCCTTTGAGTTAATGATGATGATTATGAGGTTGATCCTTGATGATGAATTATAATATTGATGATTATTAATGATGACGAGTGATGAAAATATTGCCGGTGTTATTACCGGAGTTGTATTCCATTATGATGATGATTATATTTGAGTTAAACCTTATGTTTGGTATATTAAGGATGTTATTACGGGTGTTGTATTCTATTTGACGACGTGTATATAATACTTTGGATTAAGTTATCCAAAACTAAGGTTGAGTAGATAATACTACATGCAAATAGTTGTGTCTAGCGATGACATAAGATATGTAATTGGCATTAGATGCATTTAGGAAGATGTTCTCCTTTCTAATTGGTAAATGGTAATTGACATTACATGACTTCATTTATTAATTGTGGTGATGGTAGTTTCTCTTTGAAGTTTATAATTGTTGAACGGATATGATATTTAAGTTGATTATCACCATAAACCATTTTTCTTCTACTTTATTGTTAGAATTTACCCCATAAACCATTTAACTCTTTTAATTTCAACATTTAAATCCTTGGTGTATCTAATTTTTAATAGGTAAGATTTCACTGAACTCTTCAGTTACTATAGATGACCTAATCCTTGTTTATCCTCCACTTAAGATTATATTTGAAACATCTCGAGTAATAAATATAGATATTTTTGTCTGCCAAAATTTTAATGTTGATTTGCTAGTTGCATTGTGAATTTGTGAGAGTCTAATTTATTTCGTTAACCGCAACTTTTATTGGTTAATTTAATAATTTGATATAAACTAAAAACTTTTTTTGATAAGTTACAACTGAAAACAATAATATGAAACTTTTTTTAATAATTTTATATAAATTAAAAATAAAAATAAATAAAAAAGCTAGAAACAAAAATATGAAACTTTTTTTAATAATTTTATATAAACTAAAACTAAAAATAAATAAAAAAATTACAACTAGAAAAAAAAATCTGAAACTTCATTCAATAAGAATCAAATCATATCTTTACTAATAAATTTTCATATCAAAAAACGAATCTTCATCATTAATCAAATCTTCTTGATGAGGATCACTGATTGTCAATTACTAATAGAAACCAAACATGGAATTGTACACATTTATCATGCATGTTGCAGGTGATGAATTATTTTGCAACTGCACAATTAATATCGCAAGTATTAAAAATAATGTCGTCCACGAGGATTGTGTTTATCAAGTAAAGGCGATAGAAATAGTTCTTAAACAAACTATGAAAAACATATTAAAAAGGGGGGAATTCATTATTTGAATTATCAATTAAAACGAGGAATAAGATTTCGAACAAATGTGAGAAAAACGATAGAACTAGTAGGTTCAGGGTCCATTATATATATATATATATATATATATATATATATATATATATATATATATATATAGCACTTACGCCATACTCCATGTGCTTTTGCTCGTAAAATAAAAACTCATCTTCTTTCCTCATGTTAAAGATGTTCTGGAACCATGCACAATACTTGAAATCCTCAGTATCATTATTATCAACTTGTGAGTAAAGTTTTCCTCCCTTTTATGCTAATCCATTAGTTTTTTTTTTTTTGTTGAAAAACAAAATAATTATGAATAAAGATTTTTCTCATAATTTTTGTGTAAACAATATTTAGTCTTATAATTTTGGCTTCTGATTAGTCCTAAAAATAAATAAATAAAATATATTAAAACAATTTGGCTACAGTCATTTTCACTGTTGCTCCGTATAACACGAGTTCTATCTTTTCAGAAACAAAAGCTATTGTCAGTTTCGCTTCCTCTTCTCAACCACACCTTCAACATGGGTATTTGCTTGCTTGGTATGGCTTACATTGATTACTCTAGAGGTGTTCTTTGGAGTTAAGATGGTGAAAGGCCTGAAGTTCAAAATCTAACAAAGGAGAAAAAAAATACTAATTTAATAACTAATTATTAAAAAATAAATTAATTAAGTATGTGAATATTTGTTTTTTCATAATTAATCTCAAAGTTATCCTGAAGGATAGGGTGTGTGAAGAGGTCTGACTAACAGGAGTCTACGACTTAGTCTAGGTCTAGATCAGACAAATTTTCTTTAAAACAGAGAAGACAATTATTTTTTATAAAACTTATTTAGCTAATAATTAAGGCCATAATATTTTGTTTTCAATAATTCATTTTTCCCCTTCATATTTAGATATATTTTTATAAGTTCATATAGCTAAAAATAATTTTTTTACTTTTAATTATCAGATTACGCATAATTAAAGGTGTTTCCCTATATTTTTGGTGATTACTATAAAGATAAAGTAAGCTTAGTAAGACCAATTAAGTGTAATTAATTACTAATTGTTAGAGATCAACTTTTTATCTTTTTGATGATTATGATATGTTGTGATTGCATTTCCTTTGAGTTAATGATGATGATTATGAGGTTGAATTGAACCTTGTTGATGAATTATAATATTGATGATTATTAATGATGACGAGTGATGAAAATATTGCGGGTGTTATTACGGGAGTTGTATTCCATTATGATGATGATTTTATATTTGAGTTAAACTTTATGTTTGGTATATTAAGGATGTTATTTCGGGTGTTGTATTCTATTTGACGACGTGTATAAATTATCCAAAACTAACGTTGAGTAGATGATACTACAAGCAAATAGTTGTGTCTAGCGATGACATATCATATTTAATTGGCATTAGATGCATTTAGGAAGATGTTCTCCTTTCTAATTGGTTAATGGTAATTGACATTACATGACTTCACTTATTAATTGTGGTGATGGTAATTTCTCTTTGAAGTTTATAATTGTTGAACGAATATGATATTTTAGTTGATTATCACCATAAACCATTTTTCTTCTACTTAATTGTTAGAATTTACACCATAAACAATTTAACTCTTTTAATTTCAACATTTAAATCCTTGGTGTATTTAATTTTTAATAGATAAGATTTCACTGAACTCTACAATTACTATAGATGAGCTAATTCTTATTTTTCCTCCGCTTAAGATTATATTTGAAACATCTCGAGTAATAAATATAGATATTTTTGTTTGCCAAAATTTTAATGTTGATTTGCTAGTTGCATTGTGAGAGTCTAATTTATTTTGTTAACCTCAACTTTTATTGGTTAATTTAATAATTTGATATAAACTAAAACCTTTTTATTGATAAGTTACAACTGAAAACAAAAATATGAAACTTTTTTTTAATAATTTTATATAAATTAAAACTAAAAATCAATAAAAAAGTTACAACTAGAAACAAAAATATGAAACTTTTTTAATAATTTTATATAAACTAGAATTAAAAATAAATAAAAAAGTTACAACTAGAAACAAAAATCTGAAACTTCATTCAATAAGAATCAAATCAAATCTTTACTAATAAATTTTCATATCAAAAAACGAATCTTCATCATTAGTCAAATCTTCTGTGATGAGGATCAATTATTGTCAATTACTAATAGAAACTAAACATGGAATTGTACACATTTATCATGCATGTTGCAGGTGATGAATTATTTTGCAAGTGCACAATTAATATCGCAAGTAGTAAAAAGAATATCGTCCACGAGAAATATGTTTATCAATTAAACGCGATAGAACTAGTAGGTCCACGGTCCATTATATATATATAGGCCCGATTTTGGGCCAGGGCAACCGAGCCTCCAGCCTAGGGCCTCAATATTTTTTCAAGTCCATCATATAAATTATTGGTTAAGTAGTTCTTCGGAGAAAACATATCATGAAATTTTGAATGGTTTAATTTCGTGGCGCGCACTTGTATCCATGGATGTCAGGCATTGTGTGTTGATGTGTTCGAATCTCACCTGTGACAATTTTTTAATCTTATTTTAAGAGATTAATTCATAATAAATATAGTTAATTTTAATTTAATATTATTTATAGTTCAAATTAAATATTACACAAATTATTTTAAAAATTGTTTCCTTTTAAATATAATTACTCTGTAGCCTATAAATAATTTTACTACTTTTTTTTAAGAAAAAACTACATTATGTTATTTCTTTTAAAATAAATAAATAATTTCTAAATTAAGTTGCAATTTTTATTAAAAACACAATAAGTGTTTTTTACAAGATTAAAACCACTATCATTTTTTAATAATATTAGTATAAAAATGTATTTTGTTGCTATTGATTAGAATATGACTATTTTTATATTATTGATGTTGTTTTCATTTTTAAAAAAATGATACTTTTATTAGGGGCCCATTTTTATTATTTGTCCGGGACCTCTAAATATCCGGAGACGACCCTATATATATATATGCATAGCACAGAAGTCATACTCAATTTTCTTTCCTCATATTAAAGAAGTTCTGGAACCTTGCGTAATCCTTGATGTCCTCATCATCATTATTATCAACTTGTGAGTAAAGTTTTCATCCCTTTTATGCTAATCATCCCTTAGTTTTTTTTTTTTTTTGAAAAACAAAATTATCACGAATAAAGATTTTTCTCATAATTTTTGTATAAAAAAATTTAGTCTTATAATTTGGCTTCTGATTAGTCTTAAAAATAAATAAATAAAATCTATTAAAACAATTTGGCTATAGTCATTTTTACTGCTGCTCCGTATAACACGAGTCCTAGCTATCTTTTCAGAAACTAAAGGTATTGTCATTTTCTCTTCCAACCCTAAAACACATAAGGGATCAAAATTGTAATTAAACCATATTAAAAATAAGATCAACACATATAAAGTAGACATAGTAGTACAAAAAAAAAGATACTGTAGTAGGCCCACGATCCATTATATATATATATGTGTGTGTGTGTGTGCGCGCGCGCGCGCGCATGCATAGCACTGAAGTCATACTCCATCTTCTTTCCTCATATTAAAGAAGTTCTGGAATCTTGCACAATCATTGAAGTCCTCATCATCATTATTATCAACTTGTGAGTAAAGTTTTCACCCCTTTTATGCTAATCATCCCTTAGGTTTTTTTTTTTAAAAACAAAATTATTATGAACAAAGATTTTTCTCATAATTTTTGTATAAAAAATATTTAGTCTTATAATTTGGCTTCTGATTAGTCTTAAAAATAAATAAATAAAATATATTAAAACAATTTGGCTATAGTCATTTTTACTGTTGCTCCGTATAACACGAGTTCTATCTTTTCAGAAACAAAAGCTATTGTCATTTTCGCTTCCTCTTCTCAACCACACCTTCAACATGGGTATTTGCTTGTTTGGTATGGCTTACATTTATAACATTAGAGGTGCTTGTAAATTTGGAGTTAAGATGGTGAAAAATACTAATTTAACAACTAATTATTAAAAAATAAATAAATTAAGTATGTGACACTTCATAGTAGTTATATTGAATATCTGTTTTTTAATTAATTAATCTCAAAGTATTCCCGAAGGATAGGGTGTGTGAATAGGTCTGACTAATAGGAGTCTACTACTTAGTCTAGGACTAGATCAGACCAAATTTTCTTTAAAATAAAGAAGGCAATTAATTTTTTAAAAACTTATTTTATTATTAATTAAGGCTATAATATTTTGTTTTCGATAATTCATTTTTTTTTTCATATTTAGATATATTATTATAAGCTTATATCGCTAAAAAGGATTTTTTGAGTTTTAATTATGAGATTACACATAATTAAAGGTGTTTCGCTATATTTTTGGTGATTACTTTAAAGTTAAAGTAAGCTTTGTAAATCCAATTAAGTGAAATTAATGACTAATTGTTGGAGATTAACTTTGTATGTTTTTGGATGATTATGATATGTTGTTATTGCATTTCCTATGAGTTAATGATGATGATTATGAGGTTGAACCTTAATGATGAATTATAATATTGATGATTATTAATGATGATGAGTGATGAAAATATTGCGGGTGTTATTACGGGAGTCGTATTCTATAATGATGATGATTATAACTAAGTTAAACCATATGTTTGGTATATAAAGTATGTTATTACTTCTGTTGTATTCTATTTGACGACGTGTATAGAATACTTTGGATTAAGTTATCCAAAACTATGGTTGAGTTACATGCAAATAGTTGTGTCTAGGGATGACATAACATATGTAATTGGCATTAGATGCATTTAGGAAGATGTTCTCCTTTATAATTGTTAAATGGTAATTGTCATTACAAGACTTCATTTATTAATTATGGTGATGGTATTTTCTATTTGAAGTTTATAATTGGTGAACGAATATGATATTTTAGTTGATTATCACCATAAACCATTTTTCTTCTACTTAATTGTTAGAATTTACACCATAAACCATTTTACCTATTTTAATTTCAACATTTAAATCCTTGGTGTATTTAATTTTTAATAGATAAGATTTCACTGAACTCTGCAGTAAATATTGAGGATCTAATCCTTATTTTTCCTCCACTTAAGATTATATTTGAAACATCTCGAGTATTAAATCTGGATATATTTGTCTGCCAAAATTTGAATGTTGATTTGCTAGGTGCATTGTGAGGGTCTAATTTATTTCGTTAACATCAACTTTTATTGGTTAATTTAATAATTTGATATAAACTAATTAAAACCTTTTTTTTGATAAGTTACAACTGGAAACAAAAATATGAAACATTTTTTAATAATTTTATATAAACTAAAACTAAAAATTAATAAAAAAGTTACAACTAGAAACAAAAATATGAATTTTTTTTAATAATTTTATATAAACTAAAACTAAAAATAAATAAAAAAGTTACAACTAGAAACAAAAATATGAAACTTCATTCAATACGAATCAAATCAAATGTTTACTAATAAATTTTCATATCAAAAAACGAATCTTCATCATTAATCAAATCTTCTGTGATGAGGATCACTGATTGTCAATTACTAATAGAAACCAAACATGGAATTGTACACATTTATCATGCATGTTGCAGGTGATGAATTATTTTGCAAGTGCACAATTAATATCGCAAGTAGTAAAAAGAATATCGTCCACGAGGATTGTCTTTATCAAGTAAAGGCGATATAACTAGTTATCAAACAAACAATGAAAAACATATTAAAAGGGGGGGAATTCAAGTTTAGAATTATCTATTAAAACGATGAATAAGATTTCAAACGAATGTGAGAAAGGTGGTCGGATCCACTTAGATTCATTCAACCGATGTATTTTGCCAACCAAGTGAATTCTAACTACGTATAACCATGATTTAACGATAGATCAATTGAATAATTGAGTCCAATGTCTTGGTACTCAATCCTCTCAATTGGCCACAATCCCCTAATGTCTTAGTAAGAATTGTAGTTAATTGAGGCCTTTATTAAACTTTGATCCTAACATCACAAAGAAAAATTCATTATATCTAAACAATTTGCACAATGAACAATCAATCAAGATTCAATTCACATTGTCATAGATAATTGAATAATAAAAGTTCAAATCACATGTGATCAAGATATGATAAGCATTAAGCACAAGATTAATTGCATCAAATCATGTTCATACAACCATTAGAATTCAACTCAATTTCAAAGCAAACTACATAGTTAAAATCCTCATAGTGGATCCAACCTTAAGAATCTAGCTACACATGATGGACGAGATGCTTCCAAAATCCATATATGATGAAATCATTGTGGAAGATCTTGAAAGAATGAAAGAGTCATTTAGCAATGGTGAGAGAATGACTTACTTAGTCAATTTTCATCCAAAACAGTCCAACCCCAATACAGAAAATGTGGTTTGTTTATATAGGTTGTGTTCCTGCGCGACGCACCAGACTTTCTACGCGACGCGCAGACAATTAGAGATCAAAAACTCACGAGTGTGTTGCAACTGCGCGACGCGTGAACAAGAACATATTAGTTTGCGCAACGCGCCAAAGTCTGAAAGCAAACCACCAAACATCCTTCCCACTGGCACGACGCGCCATCCGACTCTGCGCGACACGCAACAGTCTGAGAGCAAATCAACCACTGACCAATCATCACGCGCGACGCGCAAGCCTCCTCGGCGCGACGCACAAATACCAGAAGAAATCACTAAAAACCTTTCCAACTCCTTAGTTTCTTGTCTTCCAAGCAATCTCTTAAACATGTGCATTTCTTCTTATTCAAAGACTAAAACACTCCTAAACACCTCTAATATCACTCAATTATGTCTAGAATCACATGTAATGACGTGAAGTCATCAGCAGGCTTGCAGCTCCCGTTAGAAAAACCAAACATAAAATTCGTAAATATCATTTCAATTTTTAAACACTCCATTTTTTTATATCATTATTATATAGTACTAAGTAAACCAAACATCTATATGACATTGTGAGTTTGAGACAAATCACTGTAAAGTACTATATAGAGTTTGGATCATATATATAAATGGTACTTATTTTCTAAAAGGTTACTTGCAAGTTAAGTATTGTTTAATTTGATATTCTTTTAACCTTATTTTTCTAATATTGGCTAACATTCAGATTAGAATGTGATTATCGTCTATATAGTCTTGAAAATAGATAATCAACTTGTCTGACCCTAATCGCGACCTGAATCACAGTCATCAAGTAAAATAATACTTTAAAAAGAAAAATATATATTTATTGAAATGATATTTTTCTAATATTTATTATTTTATAATATTTATTATTTTAGGTGACTATGTATATATTTAATATTTTAAAAAGAAAGGAATATATTTTTCTAATACTTATATATTTGCACTGACACTTTTTGTGGTTATAATTACACCGAATCTATAAATATGTGTAGGTAGATTGACGCTAAAAAATGTTCATTTTTCAGTTGAATTAAAGACTTTAAAAAAATGAATGATCTAGATCGTTATGTAGCGAATTATTTTGCAACTTCATTTGAGCTTTCTATCAAATTACGTGGTAAGAAAGAGCCATTCACACTTCACTTGAGGAACACTTTAACCACTCTTGAAGCGTTGAAATTTAAGATTGAAGACACATACACCTTCAAATATGGAAAATAGATCAAAATTGACAAAATTGCATATTATGAATCTTACATGTGACAATGTTGGATATCATGATGGCAGTGTTCAATACATGCATGTTTAGAACTTTAGACGGTGATCTGACTTCACATGGTTTGTATGCTTCTTTAGCATAAGTTTTTATCATGTTGTTATATTTCGGACTTTTGTTGTTGTTGTTGTTGTTGTTGTTGTTGTTGTCGTTGTCATTGTCGTCGTCATTGTCGTCCTATAGATTGTTCGTGTTTTTTTATGTTGTTGTATTTAAAAAAATCTAAATTCGTACTGCATTAACATTCATCACCTACCTCATAAAATCTCACCTACCTCAATAACGCTCATCTACCACAACAATGACGCATGTTTAAATTGATGTCACTTGTCCAGGGTCAACTTGGCACATCGTGGAATTTCCTCAGTGTAGTTATCGTCGTAAATCCACGCATTAATTTTTGGTTAATGCGAAATTACACATCCATGAAAAATGAATAACACATAAATTAATAACACATAAACACCGACTAAAATTGAATATTTATCATAAACACACTTAAATTATTACCTGCAGAAATGACAAGTTGCCATCCATATGACCGATATATGCTTTAGACGCTTCATCCAAATATTTTGCAAATAAACAAGAGTAACAACGCCCCAATTCCATTCATGGACGATTGACAAATCTTGGAAGTACTGTAGATAAACAACGCCCACGTAGTTGCCAACCAAATCAAGTGGCGCACCTTTTCAAATCTTTTGGTTTTCAATAAGCTACCAAATATATTAAAGTGATTCCAACCATCAGCCTCAGCTTGATAACTCTTTCCAAACCACTTAAAGACCTCTTCCCACACACGTTTGACAACAGAACAATGGAAGAAAAGGTGGGCACTATCTTCATCATAAGAAGATCAAAAAACACAATGTAAATCCTGCGGATTAAGAATAATACCTCGACGATGAAGAGCTGTCCGAGTTGGTAATCTTTCTAATAAAAGTCGCCAACCGAAAATCAAGACTTTGGATGGGATTTCCTTCTTCCATAACAGATTAATAGCATTCAACACATTTTGGTCCAAGTCCACAAGCTGCCGAGAGCACAACAAAGTATTATAACAAGATTTAACAGAGTACAAGCCATTGGTATCGGGTATCCATCGCCAATGATCTGTAATACCCGGTTGTAAGGAGAAGCCGACCAACAAATTTGTTAGATCTATCGCCTGCTGCTCTTCAGTTGCGGACAACTGCTCGGTCCACTGCCAAGATAAGGCATCATCCTTTCGCTTTTTGGCTAGATCAATAATTTCATTCAAAACCACGACTCCATCTAGAATCTGTCTCTGAGGAAGAAAAGCCGATTGACAGTTAGATATCAACTTTCCCAACACTTTTTTCAATCTATTTGCCAGAAGCTTCGCCAGAATTTTATACAAACTCCCAATCAAACATATTGGACGGTAATCAAAAAGATCATGCGGATGATCCTTTTTTGGAACAAGTGTTAAAAATGAGGCCGTCACAACTTTAGGCAAATGAGCATTATTATGAAACTCATTCAAGAAAACCATTACATCATCTTTTACAATCGACCAACAAGCTTTCAAAAAATTAATATTATAACCATCCGGACCCGGGCTCTTGTTACCATCACAACTCCACACAGTTTCTCTAACCTCTTCTTCGCTAAAATTATCTAGGAGAAAACAATTATCAATAGCCGAAAGGGTTTTGAAATTGATACCGTTCAAGAAAGGTCTGTTGTGCCATTCCTCGGAGAAGTGCTTTGAGAAATGATCATGTGCTTCATTTTTTATTTCAGCCACCCCTTGGATCCACCCGTTTCCTTTCCTAAGCTTAACTATACGATTACTCCGATGGCGACCTTTGATAGAAGCATGGAAATAACTAGAATTTGAATCACCTTCTCAAATCCATTTGGTTCTGGATTTTTGTTTAATGATACTTTCTTTGTTATGTAACTGCTCCCAAAACTTCTTAGATAAATCTTTTGCGTTTGAGAATAGCGGATGGCAGTCCCCGTTTGCGATCATTTCCTCTACCTCGTTCAAATCTTTGACAGTCTTTTCTATATCAAGATCCATAATGCCAAACACCTCACGATTCCATGTCTTAAGCACTTCCTTCAATCGTTTCAACTTTTCTTTTAAAATAAAGGCTTTTTTACCATGAATGTTCATGCTCTCCCATGTAGCCTTCACGAACGGAATGAAGTCCGGATGATCTAGCCAAAAATTGTTGAATTTAAAAGGTTTAGGTCCCCAATTGATATTAGAATACTCTAACCATATTGGATGATGATCAGAGATATCACGGCCGCCTACCCATTGATTAGAGATACCGCCCTTCTCAATAAGGCCTTCGGACAATAAAAAACGATCCAGTCGACTCATAGCTGAATTATCTGAATTGGACCACGTAAACTTCTTTCCCAACACCGGTATATCAACTAACTCCATTGCATCGATAAATTGAGCAAATTTTGTTCTTTCCTTATTGCTGCTGCCATTACTACTTCCGCTGCGTTTACTCACCTTTGTTATCGAGTTAAAATCACCCCTAGACACCATTCCCCCGGGGTATTAAGTAACTTAAAATCAATCAAGTCTCGCCAAAGTTTCCTCTTCCCTGCCAATGAACAAGCAGAATAGATATTGACGAAGTAAACCAATGTATCTTTCCATTCTACACAAATGCCTAGAAAACCATCTCCTGTAAAACTGTGACGAAAAGAGCAAAAATCTTTGTTCCAGACAGTTAATAAACCACCGGATAATCCCCGAGACTCCTTATGTACCCACTCCACATCTCTATGTCCCCATAAATTATGAATCGAAAATTCAGCAAAGGATTCTCTTTTTGTTTCTTGCAACATACACATATCAAACATACCTTTTCTCAGTAAAGAATTCAATCGACGCCTCTTTGAAGGTGCGTGGAGAAAACACAAGAAGGGGGGGGGATGAATTGTATTTTAGATATTTAAAAACTTTTCTAGATATTGAATCTATCAGAGTCTTTAAGCACAGCGGAATAGTTCACAAATCAACTTTAAATTGAGTGAATGATGAAGGAGTAAATGAGAGAGTGAGAGAGAGAAAGAGACACAACAATTTATACTGGTTCCCCTCACAAATTGAGAGTACTCCAGTCCCCTTGCTTCCAAGGGATTCCACTATAATCACTAAGATTACAATTCAGATGCTCACGCACACAAGCATGAGACTTCCTTGCTCTAGGTCACACAAGACAGAGAGACTCCCTTGCTCTAATCACACAAGATCAGAGACTTCCTTGCTCAAGCACACAAGCTTAAGACTTCCTTGCTCAAGCACAGAAGCATGAGACTTCCTTGCTCAAGTCACACAAGAAAAGAGACTTCCTTGCTCAGAGTCACACAAGACTAAGAGACTTACTTTGCTCTAATCACTAAGATTGAGACTTATCAATTACTCACGCAGGAGTAATACTAACTTCTAAGCTTAAACGTATTACAACATAATAACTTCAGAGGCTTGAGTTAGTTTCTATTCTCACTTCATTTGAGAGATATTTGCTATTACAGTTCGTTTATTCTCACTCTATTCTGAGAGATATTTTCTATGAAGGTCCTTAGTCATCAATTCTTTCTTTTGCATATTTATATGAGTTGAGAAAGACATTGAGACGTTGGAGAAATTCCCGTTGTAAAATGGACAGCTGTAGTCTTTCAATATCCTTTGAGTAAAGCCACGTCTTCTTTGCAGTTAAGCTTTACCTTTACTGTTTGTCCAAAATACAGTAATAAGGTACAACTAGCTCCTAGAGAGAGTAGGATCACATCCTTTGTGACCGTTGTAATTAGTTTTCCTTAAACAAATCATCAGGCTTGATAAGAATAGTTGATGTAGCCCTTCTGATGACTAGGGGAATTTCCTTTGCTTTTGATGAACCTTTGATGTCTTGGAGTCTGATTGGTCTTAAATAAATGGCCTCTGATAGTCCTTCGTATTTCAGCTTCTGAACGTCTTCATCTTCTGAATAACTCTTGACTAGCAGATAGCTTCTGAACTCTTGTAGGCATCTGAACATCTTTGAGCTTCTGAACTTCTCTGAGCTTCTGAACTCTTGCAGACATCCTGATCCTCTTTGAGCTTCT
This sequence comes from Trifolium subterraneum, assembly GCA_951799995.1. Lineage (NCBI taxonomy): Eukaryota > Viridiplantae > Streptophyta > Magnoliopsida > Fabales > Fabaceae > Trifolium > Trifolium subterraneum. Next base: position 20,628,930 of record OX637464.1, on the reverse strand, counting down.
GAACTTTGTTTAGCTTCTGACCACATTTTAGCTTCTGAACTCTTTCAGAGTGTAATGATTCAGACTTCCATAAGGTTTCATCAGAGTCTAAATCAAGTGTGCTCTTGATATAACTTTGGATTCTCCTGCACACTTAATTTAAACATTAGTAACATCAATTGTCCATTTAATACTTTGTTATCATCAAAACTCGAGGGTGTGTTCTAAGACACATTTTGTTCCAACACTCTTTGCCGTATCGCCCCAACCTTGAATTCAATCGACGCCTCTTTGTGACCGGAATTTTGAGATCCAATGCACACCTCCTCTTGGCCCAATAAGAAACCAGTCTTCACCACTAGTCTGTCCTTCTTAATCACGCCCCCCTCCTTACTTCCTACACCTCCAGAGATACACTTGCTGAAATTTGAATTAACACAATTGGAATCCTCCCTCCTTGAATCTATAACATTATTGCTTGCCATATCAGGACCAATAGAATTGAATTGATCATTATTTTCATTAACAACGGGAATTACTGCTAATAAATTATTCTCCTCCCCCTCCATTTCTCTCTCCATATCCTCTACCTCTACCCTCCTATCCCATTCGTCCTCCTCTTCCTCCTCCTCCTCCTCCTCCTCCGGTTCTCCGCCATCTCTTCCGTCATGGCCGTTAGTATGTGGAATTAGAATCCTCATAGGTCCATAAGAATCTTCAAGGACTCGAAGGTGAAAAATCTTCCCATTCACTTTGACATCACAAAATTCATCCACTACGTGATGGCAAGACGTACGTATCATAAGGCGAGCTACATCCATAGTTGTTTTCTTCAACGTCCCATCGTCGAAATTAATATAGACACCCCAAGGTTTGACAATTTTAGCAAAAAAATTGTCATTCCATGCGTGGGCCGGAACTCCGTAGACCCTGAGCCATATAGTTCTTTCATTATCAATCTCCTTATTGTTCCAAGGTCGTATTTCCTTGAACCATTGGTCCAGCCACCCTTTCGCGTCTTCCATCAAAGCTTGTATTTCCCCTTCCTCTTGTTCTTCAAGTAGTGTCAAGTTTGAACCCAAGGGTGTCACCTTAACTCCATAATAACCTTGTATATGGAACGCATTCTAAACATTGTAAGACATTCCGGGGATCAGTACTTCCCCAACGAAAGAACGCTCCAGTTTTTCCAACTCATCCTTTTCCGCCTCATATGATAATAGGATGTGTGTTTTCCTTTCTCCTGCCTTAATATTAACTTTGTTTAGAACAACATGAGCGTAGGATCTCTTAGGTTCCTCTCGATAATGATTATCTTTCGTGTTTCCTTCTACTCTCCGATTGTCTTCAAATCCCTTCCTAGCCCCACTTCTGTCGAATTTCCTCTGTGCGGTATCTGACCGTTGATATCGTGACAAGTTAACGGTGATTTTTTCCATGCCGATGATTATGCTGTCCAATTCCTTTTCAAAACCCCTGCCATCGACTACTCGATCAAAGCGTGCAAACCCAAACCTCGTTCCTCTTCTGTCGCATTTTGCCGGAATAACAACCTCGACAATCTCTCCGTAATAATTGAAAGCGTTGAGCATCGATTTAGCACCGAAACTCTTGGGGAAATCTGTGAAAAAATAAGTTGTAACATCCTTGTTTTGCTCCCTGGATGAGTTCTTTGATGTAGCTATGTCAGTGCTGTTATGATTATTATGCTTCCCTTTCCTGAAGCGTGTCTTCACCGGTTGCCAAAGATGGTCGTCCTCATCCCCCACAATGGTATAGAGATGAGCAGTAATGCCTGAGTGTGCAAAGACATATTTTCAATATTTGTAACGATCGAAACGGTGGTAGCCGTTATGTCGTCAGCGCGATTGAATCCTCTACTGTATTAACAAGCAAAATTGTGGACGATCAATTACTTTTCATGGCCGCCAGATGCAAAAACCCTAGCAGAGCAGACTAATTAATTTGCTTGTTATTTACTTTGCTTTTGTTGCAAAATGGCATACTTTAAATGTGCCCCATTCGTGTCCACAAAAAAACCATAATATCTTCCCGCTTAAGTGCGAGAAATGCACGTCAGCCCCTTCTGATCTTGTCATCTTCCTATGGTTCAGAAACTTTCTCTGAATCGGGATTTGCAACAGACATTAGACATCGTCCAATGTGATGCCTAGGTCACCCATTGGATGATGGAATGTTACTCGTTTCCGGATTCCATCTTTATGCAAATGTTGTCAGAACCCTATGGTCAAGTATGCTAAAATTGGTTTGGGTAAGCTGCTCCAACCCCGTTGCCACTATAGGTCCCCAAAGCCACTCTCCACATCACGACTCATTTTTGGGATATTTATAACTTTCTTCCCGTTGTTTATAGAAGACATATTTTTCTTTAAAACCTAAAACAAAACACGCGATAACAAAATAATTAATAAATTAACTAACCATAATTACAATACCAGCACAAATAAATTAATCGTAGTGTTTTTTTATACCTCTACGTTGTTAGGTTCTGCATCCCATATCGGAATTGCCTTATGCTTATGGTAAATCGATAATATGGACAAATCATGTGGTCCTCCTCCATAACTTTCTTCTTCTACATTTCGTTCATTCAATGGTTGTTGGTGTGCAGTTGGTGATTCAACTGGTAGTTCAGGTGGTGGTTGAAGTGGTGCTTCAGGTTCATCTTCAGCATACTCAACATCATGATTTAGATATTAAGATGCATCATAATCATCTTCATCATTAGGTTCCCAAACCTGTGCTTGGCCTAAACGTGATCGTGCACGTATATGAACGCGAACCACCTGCTTCGGCATCATGTGTTCCTTGCACTGGAGGTGGTCCTTGCTTACTACGACGACCTCCTTTTCCAGCAGGAGCAATAAACCTTGACGATCTCTACGAGCGAAAGAATGTTCATTGATCTTCCTACTATGTCTACCTCTACCAACATCTTCTTCCATATCTAAACATAGAAAGAAAAAAAATCATAATCAATGCAAAATCATAATCTATGTTAAATTCAAACTTATATAATTCAATCAAACATTTAATTCTAACAACTATCGAAACATAATTCATACGGAAACACATTTAATTTCACTCAGACATTTTGTCAAGCACTATAGTACAATATAATTCAAACTGACCTCATATTCACATGGAACCTAATATGCAACATGCATTCACCCTAATATCTAACAAATCTTACAACTAACCAACAATCAACAATTCAAAAAACATAAGAGAAGAGATTCAAATTCACAGAGAGAGATTAAAATTCGCAGAGAAAGGAATTGATGAAGTAGGAACCGAAATTTAAAGCGTTTACCGAAGTTTCAAAACCTTTGGTTCGTAGAAACCGAAATATTCCTGGTGTCTTTGTTGGTGACTTGCATTGGTGGGAATATCGCCTCACTGCAAATGAGACCAACAAACCTTTGGTAATTTTATGTCCTTTTGAGTTAATTTTAATTAAAGTCAGAAATTTGAAACTAATATGTTTTATATTTGCAGGAAATACCTGCAGAATTTTCATTCATATTTGTTGATAGAAATCAACCTCAGATCAAACATATTGATCATGACAATGGACAAAGACATTCTTGTGATCTTCATTTTGGTAGAAACAATCTGGAGGGGATATATGTAGATCAAGGGTGGATTTAATATGTTATAGACAAGAATTTGAAGATGGATGATACAGTGTTGCTTCTGTTATATGGAGATAATCCCCACATTTTACATGTCACTGTTTGTGATATAGTTTGATTAACAAATTTTCATTATCCAATATGATGTAGAAGAAGTTGTGACATTGAAGTTAGTTTGTTTGAAAAGTTTCTTAAGTAGTTTTCTATTTTATTAAGTATATTATAGAAGTTAGTAAGTTTGTTTTAACTATCATGTTTAATTTTCGATGTATGAAGCTTATGTTAAATTAATGTTCTTAATTAATCAAGTTGTACTCTAATTCAATTAAAAAATGGCATGTTGGTTCGGTTTTTACTTAATATACACCTTTTATTTGGTGTACTATACATTGGAAGCAACATAAGCTATTACCTACTACCATTGAAAGTCCAACCATGTCACATTTGGTGTACTTAATACAGTCCTATCATATCACATTTTGTCTCCAAGATAGCTATTTTATCCCAACTCATACATAGGTCATCATATAATCACTATAGACTATGAAAAGTACTCCAAGGTTAATAAGAAAAGAAACATGGCTTTGGGTCAATTAGGACCGTTAGATGAATCTTATATCACAGAGAGAGACCATCTAGGAAGCATTTGGATTTACTACTGTGAGATATTCCCGCAGTTACACAGTTGATTAAATCCACACCATTGTAGTAATCCAATGAACTAGATTTGTTCTCCTAATTCTTGTTTTAATTTTAATTCTTATTTTAATTTTAATGCAAAAATAATAGATACCACCACACACACTTTCAAAAACCTGTTTTTCTTTTTCTTTTTTTCTTTTTCAATCGTGTTTGTGAAAAAATATACCCGGAGCTTCGCAGTTGCGGCGGCAGGCGAGATTTGTCAAATTATCAACGAATTACTACAATGGATAACAACATGGTTGGACTATAGGTGTTTTAGACCCAATTTTAATTCCATAAATCAAAATAAATCAAGATTACAAAATCTGTGAAATAAATTTGTGAAATAGAAATCTCCTCCGACGAAGTTTCAATCTGTGAAAGACAACCATTACAGAATATGGGATGTTTCAATTTGGGGATGGAGGAAGAGGATGGGTGGAGCGAGGTCAAAATCTACTCTGGCGGCATTTGATGACATGTTTCGATGGTAAATCTGTCATTTCGTCCTCTGGAGGGTTGACAGCGGAGCGGTGGTGGTTTGGTGGACACTAACTTGAAGATGATGAACAGTTCATGCGGTTAGTTTTTTTTTCTCTGTTTACCAACAAAATAAATCACAAGAAAGGTGTCATAATTTCGTGGTCTTGATTGATCAAAAAGACAGACTTGGCCTACATTTCCTGCGTCAAAGTTATGTATTCCCGGTCCTCAAATTGTCAATTTAATCCCCGCTCCTTTTTGCCAATCAAATAAAATTCAAATTTTGGAGCCAACCACAAATACAAATAAAACTCCTTAATCAATTTCAAATTATTTCAACTGTATCCTTCATTAGAATCTGAAAATATATTGAGCCAAAATTTGAATCTTTTAAAGTTTTCCATTCAAAATAACTTTTCAACTTCAAAAACATCTTTGTTACACATTGATTATACTTGGTTTTCTTATCACTCATTTGTAACTTCAAACAACTCATAATTCTCTTAAGCTTCATACATTTCAACAATCTTTCAGGTAATTACTATGTGTATTAACTTCTAAATTTCTTATACAACCTACATGCTAATATTTTATTATTTGTATTAAACAGAGTTATTCTTTTAACTATGGATAAACAAGATGACATCGAATTTCAACGCTCATCTAATGCCAGAAAACGTCGCAAATTATTATTGCAGAACAAGACTACAAATCCTAAAATACCACCAACACCAATAACAACATCCACATCTTCACTTAACACATCTTCCTATTCCTATCCAAGAACTCCTCTTATTGATATTACTAATGTTGTTCCCTATAATGTATCGAATTTACATCTAAATCACCAAAGTTCATTCAACACCACAAAGAGTCCATTTCATACTCAATATTCATCTTCTTAAATTAATGCCCAACACATCACAAAGACTCCAATTCCTACTCAGCCATCATCTTCTCAAATTCATAATACACCACAAAGACTTCAATTCCTGCTCAGCCATCACATTCTCAAATTCATACTCAGCACATCACAAAGACTCAATATCATACTCAGCCACCATCTTCTCAAAGACATACTCAACCATCATCTTCTCAAAATTTCCCAAATAGAACAAAGAGAACAACAACTAGGCATACTTTAGGGATTAACCTAATTAACAAGTTCTCTGAACCAAATTTAACATCACCTTTAATTTTCCAATACCAACATCAAATATCAATCGAAAAAGGAAAACTCCACCTAATAATTTCGATTAGTTTCAAGGCGCAACAACTGAAATATCTGATGGAGATGATTCTCCAACAAAATCAGACAATGACACTGATTTTGATGAAGGCACCTCAAATTGTGAGTCAGATTCAGATAATGAACATGTATCACCCACTGATTTTGAAGGTAAATTAAATTATATTGGTCTTTTTTCCAAATTATTATTCATTATAGTCATATGATTGTTGTGTAAACAATAAAAGGCTGTTGTTCTTTTTACAGAATTATTTGATATTGGCGATCCAATACACCAATGTCAGAGTTGTGGAGCTCAAATGTGGTACTAAGAAAGGACTTCGAAAGCAAGACATGCTATTACTCCAAAATTTCAAATGTGTTGTGCCAAAGGGAATGTTTTAATTCCATACCTTGAAAAGCCTCCTGAGCCGTTACAACATTTGTTGTTTGATAATCAATCCATTGATAGCAAAAAGTATCAAAAGAACACAATACAATACTATATTTTCTTTCACTTCTCCAGGAATGAACTTTGATAACAATTTTGGAGGAGGTCGAGGACCTCCAACAATAAGAGTTCAAGGTCAACCATGTCACCACATGGGAAGCATGTTGCCATTGCAAGGTGAAACTCCAAAATTTGCCCAATTGTACATTTACGATACAGAAAATGAAGTTGCTAATAGAATCCAAGGAGTAGGGTACTATATTCTTAACTCAGATACGTGATTATTTTATACTTTACATTACCTATAAATTTAAATGATATTAATTTTATTTTATTTTTTTGAAAAAGCTAAATTAGCCCACCCAAATTGGCACCAGAGGAAATTTAATCTGGGACCTTAAGCACTCTCAGGTCCCAAGCCAATGCCACTAGACCAAATATTAATTTTAATTTTATTTTAAATGTTTATTTTCTTCATTTATAAGGAACAACAAATACATTGATCCAACAATTGTTGCGAAACTATGTTCAATGCATAATGAACATAATACTCAAGCTAAAGCATTCAAAATGGCACGTGACATATTGGTGACACAAAATGTCAGCGATGTCAAACTGAAACTGATGTCAGAAAGGAAAACAGATGGTAGAATATATAATAAACCTACATTCTCTGAGGTCGCTGCTCTAATAGTTGGAGATGTTGATATAGCTGAAAATAGAGATATCATAATCTAAACACAAGATGGTCACCTTCAAAGGATTGATGAGTTTCATCCAGCTTACTTAGCGTATCAATATCCTTTACTTTTTCCTTATGGTGAAGATGGATACCGTGATGACATTTCACATAGAATAATCAAGGGAAAAAAATGTTCCAAAAAGAACTAAATTAACCATAATAGAATGGTTAGCATTTAGACTACAAGCAAGAAGTTTTGAAGAAAAGACCCTGCTAAACTCAAGAAGACTTTTTCAGCATGATGGAATCTGAGAGATTATCATGGCTGAGAAATAAACAGTCTACACTACGAGTTAGCAAGTACAACAACTTAAATCAGACACAGTCAACTGCCTCATCATCAACAACAAAAATGGGAAAAAGAGTGGTATTACCTTCATCATTTGTTGGTAGTAAACGATACATGGATGCATTATATTTTGATGGCATGGCTAATTCTGCAGCTGTTGGATTTCCATATTTGTTCATCACATTCACCTGTAATCCATATTGGCCTGAAATTCAAAGATATCTCAGAAAAGACAACTTAAAGGCAAATGATCGTCCATATATTATAACAAGAGTGTTTAAAATAAAACTTGTTGAACTTCTTAGAGATTTGACCAAAAAACATGTTATGGGCAAAGTTGTTGCATATAAGTATATGAGAAATGATATTTAAACATCAAAATGGGACATCTCAACAACATCAAGGGGAGTCACATGTATATAATCGGGGAGTTCTTCAACACATTTGGTTAACTGACATTAACCAAATTTGATCTTCAACTCCTCAACTATTTGTTTACGAGAAATTGTATATGAGACACTTTTTGATTGTTTGCGGATGATAAAGTTAAAACAAAGTTAAAAGTAAATATTTTTTCAAGTTTGAAAGATTTTATGCCTACAACATCAAGGGGAGTCACGTGTATATAACCAGTGAGTTCTTCAACACATTTGGTTAATGTAGCATTAACCAAATGTGTTGAAGAACTCCCCAGTTATATACACGTGACTCCCCCTTGATGTTGTAGAGATGTCCCATTTTTTGATGTTTAAATAACATTTCTCTAAATATATTGTTTCTATATTCAGATATTTACATATTGTGCTAATAACTATATCCTTTCATTGCTTCAAAAATAAAACTATACCCTTTCATTAATCTAACTTAGAGTTGTTTTTTAATTATTATTAGATATTTACACAATTGAGTTCCAAAAAAGAGGATTGCCTCATGCACATATCCTCATTTTCTTGCATCCTTCATGTAAGTATCCCACACCACATGATATCAATAGGATAATTTCTGCTAAAATTCCAGACAAAGAGACTCAACCTGAACTTTACAACAGGGTCGGCCAAGACCCAGTGCAGTCTGTGCTGCATAGCTGGGCCTCCAATTTCTAGGGGCCTCAAAGTTTTTTTTGTTGCAACAGAACCAATCCATCATAATATCTGTTCAACAATAAAAAAAAAGTCCAAGCTAGTTACTATATATTTGTTAACAAACACTCCAACAAAAAGTGGAAAATGTTCAGCCCTGTCCATCATCGGTCATCACGTGTCACACCTCTATATAACAAATTTGCTCTTTCTTTTAATATGCATGAATACTACCAGCACCTCTATATAATAAAATTAATCAACTTAATTTATTTTTGAGCTTATGAAAAACTAATTTATTTAAATAAATAAATTTTTATGTTAATTAATAAGTTCTCACTAATAAATATTGTATCTTCATAAATTTTATAAATTACCTTGACAAGCTTAAGAATAATACATTTTTCAAAAAAAAAAAAAAAAACTTAAAAATAATACGCTCATAAAGCTTATTTATTTGGGTAAACTTTTTTTTCATTAGCTAAAAAATAAATCAATCTAAACGGATTAATGGTAACAAACAGAACACATGAAAAACATAATTAGAATATGCATATAAATGTTAATAACAAAAATGATTATTTTTAGGTTATTAATGTTATTTATAATTTAAATGACGATTATTCATTTTAAATTTTTTAGGTTTTTTTTTAAAAAGAAAATTTTAATATTTAGAGTCAGGCCTCTAAATAGTTTAGACCGGCCCTGCTTCACAATATAGTTAAGTCTCACTTGATGCAAGGACCATGTGGTATTTTCAACAAAAAGCTACCCTGCATGATTACCGACAAATGTTCAAAATGGTATCCCAAAAAATTACTAAGAAAAAACTATAGTTGATCATGAAGGGTATCCTATTTATCGAAGAAGAGAAGATGGAAGAGTTGTTGTCAAAAATGGAATTGAGATGGATAATCGATGTGTTGTGCCCTATAATCCAAAATTGCTTCTCAAATATCAAGCATACATGAACATGTAATGGTGTAATCAGAGCACTTCAATCAAATACTTATTTAAGTATGAGGAATGTTATTTAAACATCAAAATGGGACATCTCAACAACATCAAGGGGAGTCACGTGTATATAATCAAGGAGTTCTTCAACACATTTGGTTAACTGACATTAACCAAATTTGATCTCCAACTCCTCAACTATTTGTTTACGAGAAATTGTATATGGGACTCCTTTTGATTGTTTGCGGATGATAAAGTTAAAACAAAGTTAAAAGTTCAAGTTTGAAAGATTTTATGCCTAAACATCAAGGGGAGTCACGTGTATATAATCGGGTAGTTCTTCAACAAATTTGGTTAATGGGACATTAACTAAATGTGTTGAAGAACTCCCCGGTTATATACACGTGACTTCCCCTTAATGTTGTAGAGATGTCCCATTTTTTGATGTTTAAATAACATTTCTCTTTAAGTATATTAACAAGGGTTACGATCGTAGATAAGCATGTTTTATCCTTAGGGCTTAATGACAAATAACACAGCCCAATTCCACTTCAAACTAAGCCCAATACACATTTTTAAGTTCTTACTTTTGTATTAAAATAACTATGACATATCTCTTTCATTATATGACCAATTTGTAATACTAACAATGTTCGAGTTCTAGATACTAACAACTAACATTGCTTATAAAAAAAAAATGACCAATTTTATATACAATTTAATTTAATATACACCATTGTTACTATCCTAGATACAATGAGCCAATTATTTTAAAAAAAAAAAAAATACCTTTTTGTAATATAAACTAATAAAACTACACTTACAACAATGCATATAAGTTTTTTTATTCGTTATACTACATCTGTCCCTAATTATACCAATTATCAACAAATTTAATATCACAATTAACTTTCTTAAAATAGTATTATATTTAGGGACGGAGGTAATATTACAATATAGTATAGTATTTACAACTACAATTCTATTTTGTAATATTCGGTCATTATCGGGAGCGCAACGCGCGACCCCGTGCGAATGCACAAGTGTCCTAACTAGTTCACCCTAATATCTAACAAATCTTACAACTAACCAACAATTCAAACAACATAAGAGAAGAGATTCAAATTCACATAGGGAGATTAAAATTCGCAGAGAAAGGAATTGATGAAGTAGGAACCGAAATAAAAAACGTTTACCGAAGTTTCAAAATCTTCGGTTCGTAGAAACCGAAATAACTTGCAGGAACAAAAACGTAAGATTGGTTGGAGGGTATAAAAGAATCGTGGGGGTGGGAAGAGAAATTTCCTTCAAGCAATACACAAGCAACCCAACTAGATTTAATTACTCCAATGATAATTGAATATAAGCAACTCATAATTAACTTCATATATTTCTATATTCTTTATATCTTCAATTTTTCCATCTTCATTTTTTTCTTATCTAATCCAAATTTCTATATAAGTTCATTTTATAAAATTTGATCTAAATGTGACATTATTTTATCTAAATTCTCACATATACAAGCAGGACAAAGAAAAGAGAAAGAATTGTTCTTTATATTTCTTCAACTCAAAACTTAATACACAAATGAGGCAGCCTTTTATATTCTTTCTATTCTTAGCACTTAAGCCAATACATTTTTATGTTTTAAGCAAAATCATAAAAGGTATTGCTACAATATTTTAGGTTATGCTTACAAAATACTTCCTTAATGATGAAGTATTTATGATCAGAGTAGCTCTCAATTCTTCTAAATAGTTGATTTAATTTGCAACCAACTAGGGATGTCAATTTGCATCCGTCAGAGCGGATCCCCGCGGAGATTGCCCCGTACGGAGATCCGAAAACGGAGATTTTTTCCCCGTGGGGACGGGGATGGAGGCAAAACTTCCCCCGGAGACAGTTTGGGGCGGGGAACGGAGATTTAGCATCCGTCCCCGCGGATTTCCCGAATCCGTCTATATATATTTAAATATATATATTTTTACTACTATTATGATTTTAGGTTTATTTATATTTGACAATTCTAAGTTTCTATTTTGCTATGAATTATGATATATTTTGGTTATGAATTTTTATATGATTATGAATATGTTGTTATGTATTGTTTTTTGGTTATGAAAAATATTTATTTATTTATTAATAAAAAAGAAAAAAATAATGTCATAATTTTGTTCGTAAAATATAGAAATTTTCTAATATTTGATCTCCGTGGGTACTGTGGGGATCCGTGGAGATGGCGATGGAGGCAAAAATTCTCCCGTGGGGATGAGAATGGAGGTAAAGATTCCCCCGCGGATATTTCGGGGCGGGGAACGAGATGTTTCCTCCGCACATTCCTCGCCCCGTTGACATCCCTACAACCAACTAACTAAGCAACAAACTTTTGTGATTGTTTATACTGTATTTGTCTTAATTTTAAGCTTTCAATAACATGCTCCAATCGGGAAAAATTACGAGTAACCTCATATGTTTTACTCTTTCGGTTCAAATATTTTGTTCTGAGTTGCTTCTTTTAAGGGACTTCTTCACTCTATTTTTTAATATAAACATCCACAAAATCATGATCGGGGTTGTCCCGAATATTGGATTCCATTCCTTAAGGGATCCTAATTGCAACATATACAAATAAGAAAAAAAAAATCTAGACTTGGACATGTAATAAGGGCCGGCCCTGAGTATTTGGAGGTCCGACTTGAATATTAAAATTGAACACATAATAAATTAAAAAAAACACAAAATAATAGAGACGTATTCTAAATAAAAAAATAAATTGAAACTCATGCTCTATTTAAATTATAAATAAAATTAGACACAAAATAATTATCATTGTAAATAACATAAAAAGAGACGTATTCTAAAAGGCCAATTTTAATTTACTTTGAAATAACTAGAACTAAAATTATGCAAAAAAAATAACATTGTTGGGATTTGAACTAAGGACCTTGCACACACAAACATCACGAAGAACCACTAGTCTAATGAAAATTGATAATATAGAACTATTAATGTAAGGACTCGAAATTTTGTGGCCTAAAATTCTGCCAAAATTTGGAGGCCCGATTCCGTTTCAGATACTGCACGCGCTATTGGGCCGGGACTGCATGTAATAATATTAAAAGAGCATAAAGTTTCTCTTCCCACCCCCACGTTTCTTTTCTACCCCCAAAACATGCAGAAGACTTCAGGTTCTATCTACCAAAGTTTTTTGCGTGTTTTGGGAGGAGAAAAGAAACGTGGGGGGTGGGAAGAAAAGCTATCAAAAGAGCAATGCTAAATATAACGACTAATTTTCTCACAAAGCATCGCGATTTTTCATTCAGCCAATTAAAATCAGGTATTGGGTGGAAAACATGGTGGGAAGTTGCATTACTATTGTGCCAGCTAGTTAGTTTTACATTGGCGAAGAATTCGTGATAAAGTTAATTGGGACAAACATCAGTCTGATATTAAAATTCTTAAGGAGAGTTTGCTACCCATTTGGGTCGCACAAGATTCGAGCGATTAGTCTCTACAGTTGTGCATAGAGGATTCTCGATTTACGTAACAAAAAAAACCCCTTCAAATCTAACACTCTTAATTAAACACAAAAAATAAATAAGTAACATAACATTTATACCATCTTAATTCTTAACACAAAAAAATGGGTCTCTCTCATCTTAATCATATGATCAAAACATAAAAATAAACATAGAAAATTTTCAAACAGGCAAAATTCCCTGCCTCTTTCCTCTATCAATTTTACTGAGTGAAAATTTACCATTAGAAAATGATCTCTTCATTGCAATTGGACTCATAACACAATGCAACACGCTTCTTTTGTACCTTGACTTATTACTACTTTCTCCTTGTAATCTCTTTGATGAACTAACATCCATTGAACAACCTTCTTCATCAGAATCTTCATCTTCATTCATATTCAACACATCACTTATTGAAAAACCATTTTGAAATGAATGATCCATAGAAACTGATCTTCCAATGGATTCACAAACTTCATCTCTTATTTCAATTACTCTTTCTCTTCCTTGTAAATTACATAAATCACTATAAGCGCGCAATGAAGGCGTCTTCGAATCAACTCTACCATGATGAATCATTGCTTCTTCCACAAGTATTTGTTCACTTTCTAATGAAATTTCATTTCTTGAAGGAAGTTCTATAAATGTAGCTGGAATTGGAGCATGAAGTGTTGAAGCATTCAAAGTGAGTATATTCGAACGACATAGAGGACAAGATGAGTTAGATTTAAGCCATGTATCGATACAAGGAAGATGAAAAACATGGTTACATGTCGGTAAAAGTCTAACACTTTCATCATCTTGAAATTCACTTAAACAAACAGAACAATCAGTGACAGCACCAGCAAAAAAATTGTCTCCTTTTTTGTACTTAAAAACTGCAATGGATTTTATTTGAGCATCATCTAAACCAAAGGTTGAAACTTGACAATTTTCGCGGTGATTTTGATTGATTTCATCAACTTGGTCAGTGCTGTTTCTTTGTGAAGATTCTCTATGACCACAGTATTTGGTTATTAGAGTATAGTAAGTTATTAGTAGAAAAGCTGTGGCTAAAATTCCCATGATTGCAATAACAAGAGGAGAAAAATATGGTTTTGAGTCATCATCAGGGTATTGAAAAGTTGGTGGTGGTGGAGGAGCATAAACTATGTAGCACCATTGTGGACAATACATGCTACAAAATCCTTGAGAACAATCTTTGCTGTTTATGTAGGGAATCCATGTTGTCGGATAATCCGGACGAGCCATGGAGACACTAGAAGGTTTTAAATTGATGTCGCGTTGTGATTCTTGATATTGCAGAGAATCGCAGTTAAATACACATCATGTGAGTTAGTCGAGAGGCGGCGCAGACATAAAAAACTTTGATGTCGCAGTTCAGATTGCAGTTTTTAAGTCTTTGTAGAAACCTAGCTAAATAATACTAATCCATGAACAATCTTAGAATCATGCATGTGTTTGTGTTTTCCTACTAAAGGAAATGAATTTTCTTTTTTGAGGAAGTTGAAAGAAGCTCTTAAAAATAAAGTAAATATACACAAGACTTATATATTACACTATGTAATGAAACTTAGTGCAAGAAAAAGTTTTATGTCAAAACAATGATTAGAAGAAGGCACCGGAAAATTTGCAAGAAGACAAGTTTGTAGGAAGGGAATAGAAAACGTGAGGAATGGGTCAGAGGCTTAGATGGAAAGCAAAGCAAAGCAAAGACAAGGAAAATGGGATCTCAATTTAACTTTTCTTTTGCATTTAAGTACTTTTTCTTTTTCTGTTCATAGCTTTATATATTCACTAGTTTATCTTTTTTGGTTAGAGCTTAGAAGTGTTTGTTGACTAATAAAGGAGATGTGTTCTTGTGTACTTTGGTGCGTTGGTGTTGGTTGGGAAATTTATTAAAATGATCAATGATTTTCCCTTTAATAATTTTCATGTGCTACTGTTATTTTTTTTTGTCTTAATCTTTTGATTTGCAGAAAAAAAATAGTTTAATTTTGATTATTTAAAATTCGAACCTAAATTTAAATAAAATTTAATCAATAACTCTTTTAGTCAAAATTTAAATATAGAATTAATGATTGTTTCGACTAAAAATAAAACTCAAACACCCATCGTTAGTTGGTTCAGTGGTGATTGACGCTTGACTTAGTAGGAAGAACCACAATTCGATCCCTAGAACTGCCACCGAGAAGGGATTATAACCACTTGATGCCGTAACTTACTCTCCGAACCAGATTAGGCGGTCCAGTGAAAAAAAAAAAAATCAAACTAGTTTTGTTCTATTCGACTTTAACTTTTTTTTTTGTATTAACCTATGATTTTCGGGAGAAGTGGATTTTGATAGTTTAGAACTCGACTGCAAGATAGGTTAAACTTGACCAAATTTATTTCTATTAAAAATCATGCTCGAATTCTTTTAAACAATTCATCCTAGACGGTTGATAATTACTTAAAATCAAACTATTCTACTTTTAACTTTAAATAATGCACAATCACATATGATTTATGTCACATTACTATTGAACTATCAAATTGCTTTGAGTACAAGACATTCATGAATTGTGAAATAAAATCCTTATAGATCAAGAATTTCATTAATTGCTTGCATTGCTATGTGTGGAGCTTATTTTGCCGTCAAGTTAGTTATACCAGACACAAAGAAGTTGAATTACGTATGAAACTTTAGTACTTTTTAAATTAAATGCATCATTTGGGTTAGTATGCATATATATTAAACAAAGTAGGTTTTGAAAATAACAGAGAAATGTGTTCATTACTTGTAATACGTGGAATCACAATGTTCATAACAAAAAGATTTTGCATAAATTAACTTCGAATCTAATATTGTTAGAACACTTGTACTTTTGATATTATAAGTGGTAAAAATATGGTTATGGTGCTTTGTTGTCGCTTTCTCTTTTGTGTAACTATTCTATTCTACTTTGCATATATTCTCCCCACTATCCCAACAATTTTATCTTTATCTTCCACAACTTAATGCCATGTTTGGGAGTAACTTCTATGTGTAAAGAAATGTTCCAATTATTAGAACCGGATTTTGCGCAGTTGAAAATTATGCAATTATGCCGTCAATATGTTATAGACCGATCGGACGGTTCAGATATCATCTGACTATTTTATATCAAATTAAATTAAAATATTTTGTTAAAATCTAAACCGTATGATCTTAATCATATAGCTCAGAATCAGTGATTGTATGTTGTCCGACTGCATGTAATCCAATTCCCAATTATTAAGCTATAATAAACATGTTGGTCCACTTCATAGTTGGAGAACACAATCATGACTAAATAAAAGTGGTGAGCATAACCAATCATTATTTGGTTCAATAGTAATTAACGCTTAACTTGGAAGGAAGAATAAACCACAGTTTGATCCCTGCAGCTGCGATCGAAAGGAGGTTAGAACCACTTATTGTTAGAATTGACTACCAAATCATAATAGGCGGTTTAGTGAGCCAGATACTAGAGATGAAAACCAAGAAAAAAAAAAGTGGCGAGTATAAATTGAAGGTAAATTTATCCTCCAACAACTAATAAAAATAAGTTATGATATTGAAGGTAATTTATTTAATAATTAATAAGAATATAAGTTATAATAGATCCATATATATAATATTCGAAAACTATCTTTTACTTTATTTACAATTTTGTTTATGTGACTAATTTTTATTGGTTTAAGGCAAATTGTTCACAATTCTTTAAGAATTTAAAAAATAAAAATAAAAGTGCAATGACCGATCATGACTAAATAGGGAAATAAGCAGTTTTATTTTTTGGAAAAAAATATAGACAGCACGTACAAAAACAATTTAAGTGGTTGATGCAATTTAAATATATGATTAATTACGTTAAGTAAGTAATTATGGATAGATCAAATGTCAAGCTCATTAACTATCATTTTAACTACGTTAAAAAAAAAAAAATATCATTTTAACTAAAGAGTACATGGTTCGGTAAAATATAAAAAACAGCTTAAACAATTTGAGTAAACCTTGACGATTTGAGTTGGGTAAACGAGTATTTTTTTTTTTTGAATCAAACAAACTTACTGCATTTCATTAAAAACTAAACGTTCAATACAAAAGGGAATATTCTCAAACCTATGGAAGCTAGCCCAAGAATTGGCTGCCCTAGCAAGAGTATGAGCAACCAAATTCGCTTGCCTCCTAACAAACTTAACCTCAAAGTTTATAAAGGATGACATAAGACTAAGGATATCATGAACAATTGACAAAAACTCAGAGTTGCCTCTACGCTTCATATGAATGGCATCTATCAAAACTTTCGAATCACTTTCAAATTGAACTCGATCCAGTCCTCTATGTCTGGCTTCTTCCATTGCTAAAAGTAAAGCCCATGCTTCTCCTTCTACAGATGAAATCACAGTTTGCTGCCATTGTGTCATACCAGCCATGAAGTGACCACTATTTTCGCGAAAACACAATCCCATCGAGGTCCTTCCAGATCCAGACACAAAGGCAACATCAACGTTACATTTTACCCAGTCTAGAGCTGGTTTCTCCCACCTTACTAAATCTGCTTCTGTAGTCCCGCTCACATTATTACTCTGTAACTTATGTACTGAGTACCAATCATTCCAAGCATCAAAAGCATGTCTTCCAATTTGACGCGGCATCTGTACATTATCATTCCAAAGCTTATCATTATGATTTTGCCAAATGCACCAGAGTAACATAGCCACTCTACCAACAGTATCACTACTTTCATTGCTGCAAACAGCGAAAATACGGTCCATAGCATTAGTATGTTGGTACGTAGCATTATGTAAGACAAACGACAGACCAGCTGCACTCCAACTATCCCGGGCTACTGCACACCTAAAGAATATGTGAAGCTCATCCTCAATCTCCTCATCACAAACAGGACAATTGAGAGTACATTCCAAAATCACCTTTGTGGTTGTGAACGACCCCACGAAATCCAAGCATAAACAGGGATGTCAATTTGCATCCGTCAGAGCGATCCCCGCGGGATTGCTCTGTTCGGAGCCCTGAAAACTGGGATTTTTTCCCCATGGTATGGAGGCAAAATCTCCCTGCAGGCAGTTCGGGACGGGGATCGGGGACAGAGCATCCGTCCTAGTGAATTTCCCGAACCCGTCCATATATACTTAACTATATTTTTAACTAAACTTAACTATATTATTATTAAAAAAATAAAACAGTAACTATATCTTGATCCACTAGAAAGAGAATTACCAGATACGAATACAAAAGCTTTAGGAAAGCTATTGTAAGGTCAGATTACCGCAAGAGCACATGTCAGTCTTCTTCATAAGTTCCCTTCCCGTCAGGCAGGATAGGGCTAAAGTTATTATTGTATGATTATGCATACTTTGCTACTCGCTTCATCCCAAAATTTAAGCAAAAGCTGGTCAATAAAAGTGAATGTATTTGATCTAAATCTTTAACCAAATACATCAAATTTATTTGACAAATTTTTGCTTATATTTTGGGACGGAGGGAGTATACATTGTGGAATATTTTGGCTAGGCTTAAATATGAAAATAGTCCCTGCAATTATAACATGTTTTGATTTTAGTCCCTGCAAATAAAAAAGTTTGATTTTAGTCCCTACAAAATCTCAAAAGTTTTAAAATAGTCCCTGAGCTAGATTTTTTAATGACATGTTGCATTTTTAATGATTTGGCATATGCTGACTAGGATTTATTGATGACATGGTCCATTTTTTATGACGTGGATTAATACATTGATTTTTCATTTAATTTTTAATTTAAAATTAAGTTTTCCCTTTTTCTAAAAAACAAATTAAAATTAAAAAAAGAAAGGTTAGAAGGGAAAAATAACATCTCCAACGCACTAATAAAAACAAAGAATGGAAAATTTCAGATTCAAGTCGTACGATGCTGGAAGGAATCAAATTGAAACCTGCACCTGAAAATGGAGCTTGTAACGTCTATGGCATGCAAGATCTACGTTGCTACAGTGCCTCTTATCTTATGCTTCCTTTGTTCATCCAACACAAACCCAGTTGAACAACGATGCTAAGTTCAAGAAAGGAAAATAAAAAAATAGTTCAACCTCAAAAAGTTGGAGCTTCAGTGATCCTAAATTGCAGAGGAAAAAAGGTACTCCCTCCGTCCCTAATTATAAGCCCCTCTTCAAAGAAAAAGTTTGTCCCTAAATATAAGCCCATTTTCGAATCCCTAGACACATTTATTAATACTTTTACAAACATAACCCTACTTTATATTGAAATCCGAAAAGTCAAATACAAATACATCTTTTCACTAAGGATAATTTAGTAATTGTAACACCCAAAAAGTACATATTAATTACACTACCAACTTTTCTTAATATGCGTGAAAAATGCCAAGGGGGCTTATAATAAGGGACGGAGGGAGTAATTGCTAATTCATGGGACAGAAATGCTAAAGTTGGAGCTTTAGTTGATGCTGAACAAAAATGCTCCTCACTGAATCGCGTACAAACAAATTAAACCCTAATTGCTAATTCATCCCCTTTTTCTATTTTTCGCTTTTAACTTTTATTTTCTTTTTTTAATTTTAATTTGTTTTTCGAAAAATGGTAAACTTAATTTTAATTTAAAAATTAAATGAAAAATCAATGTATTAATATGCATCATCGAAAATGAGACATGTCATCAAAAAATTCTGCTCAGGGACTATTTTAAGACTTTTGAAATTTTGCAGGGACTAAAATCAAACTTTTTTTTTGCAGGGACTAAAATCAAAACAAGCCATAATTGCAGGGACTGTTTTCATATTTAAGCCTTTTGGCTATTAGGTTTTGTATGATTATTAGTAGCCAAATATTTTTGTAATATATTTTATTTGTTTTTCTTTTTGTTGGTAAGATTGCAATCTTCTTTTGTTGTAATACATTGTGTTTTTTTTTTTTTTTTAAAATGAAAGATGCAAAATATTTATTTTTTAAATAAAGCGGGAAAAAATAACATCATACTACTGTTTTGACCAAAAAATATATAATTTCTGTTAATATTCGATATCCGTGGATCTCCGTAGGTATCGTGGAAATCTGTGCGAATGGAGATGGGGACAAATATTTTCCCGTGGGAACAAGGATGAAGACAAAAACTCCCCCGTAAGCACTTCAGGGCGGGGAACGAAAAACTTCCTCCGCACAGTAGCGGAGCTAGGGGTGGCATGGCTGGGACATGGCCCACCCCAAATAAAAAGGAAATTACTAATATGCCCTAGGTGTTTTTATAAAAGTCTTAGCTATAATATATTTAATATATAGTGCAAAAATATTAAACCTGTAGAGGTAGCTGAGTGGTTAGTGTATTGGCTGTGTTTCTGGAGGTAGCGGGTTTGATCCCTACTACTTTAGTTTTTTGCATTTTCCCTGTCTTATTTTTTAAAAATAAATCAATATTGTTATGAACTATTTATAACATGAGGAAGAATATAGAAGGGAAGAGATGAAGGAGAGAAAGAGAAGAGAGAATAGACTATTGTATTGTATTCACAAGTGTGTCATTACATTGTAATATATGTTCTATTTATAGGACAATATATGGGCCAATACTAATGGACATCCACTATATTATTCATAACACTCCCCCTTGGATGTTCATTAAGGATATGCCTCATTAAAACCTTACTAGAGAAAAACCCAATGGGAAAAAATTCTAGTGAAGGAAAAAGAGTACAACATCATTTTGTGTGATAATCTGCCTCGTTAAAAACCTTACCAGGAAAACCCAATGGGATAAAACCATGGTTAAGGGAAAAAGAGTGCAGAACACATTTATTTCTCCCCCTCATAAAGACAATTATATATGAGATGAAGAATGCCACTTAATCTTCTATACTTGTTGATCGGAAGCTTCACTTGGCGATGACTTTGTAGAAAGATCTGTTTTATCTCTTTTGATATACTCTTCTTTGAATTAGCTGTTGATATCATCTTCAAGTTTCTTGTATGTATAGAATCACAAACCTCAACAAAATCACATTCTGAGCTTTTCTGGATGTAGTGCTAAAACTTTCACATAATTTGGATGATATTGTTGTATTTTAAAATACAAATTATATACTTAACTTTGTTCCAACATCTTTGAGTTTATTGATATTGACAAGTAAAATACAACAACATGCATAATTGGCTAAATCCAATAGTAACCTCAATTGAACTATGGTACTTTCAGACCAATTCAAGTAACTCATTATATCAAATAATGAGAAATTCAAAACCCTTATTTCGCCTTTTATTGGCTTTGAGAACACCGTATGAGAATTCATTATTTTGAAGAATGTCATGCTCTTCGATTGCATCATAAGGCTTGGTATGGTCTAACTGGTCATGCCAATCATGTTCGCTTTTCCATATGTAGAACTTTGCCATTAGAAAAATGATACTGCAATATTTCAAATAGTATTTTCTCGCAATTTGAATCCTTCAGGAATTTTCATATTTCCTTATTTTATCTTCATACTTTGATATTAATAGTTAGATAAAATAATAGAGTTCAAAGTAAAAGAGTCTCTAAATCACACTTGAATTCTCAATATGCTTCCCCTCAAAGTGTGATTTCCACCACATTGTTATAAACATTGTTTTGGAATTTCATAGATATCTACCGGAGAATCACTAGACAATTTCGAATACACCATCATGTCCTTTATGGGGCAACTTAATCATATTTTGATAAAAGATCACAACTTAGATGAAATATTTGCTTCAGGAAATATTTCAATAGTACATAAAATTCATCAACCAAATATTTTCTATAAAATTTGACAAATGTTGTCATTCTCATATTCCTCATTTGGGAATACTAAAATAGTTATACAACATGTATTTTTCTTGTATGCATACACAACGAGACTTATTCATTTTATTAAGTCATCTATTCAATATTTGAAATTATACGTCTCATGGAGATTAAATCCTTCAAGGAGTTTTATATAATCCACACTAACAAGTCAGCCATATAAATATATTATGACACATTTTTCAAATAAATTGAATTAGGTGAATATTTTGATTTCACTTCAGGTGAATATTTCTCTTCACAATCAATGGCAAACTTTTAATATTTGTATTTCAACATTTTCTATTCACACGAAAATTGATTTGTATCTCATCATTTTTACATCTTCACTATGCAAAGTGAGTTCAGTTACGTAGCAATTGCATATTTTCATTTAGACAATCATTGTGTTGTCTATAATTCTCAATAGACTTTGGTTCATGATCCTCATTAACTCTTATCACAAATAGCGCTATATTATATATAAAAATATCGTCAACGTTGACTTCCTTTTGGTTCCATCATATTCCATTCGTGACATATTCGTCGAGATCTCTTTATTATCATAACTTTCAGGTACCTGATAAGTTCTTCTGGAACTGAAAAATGAAGTATGTCAAATGTTCTTTTGAAGTTTTCATATCCTCACTTGGGTCATCTTTCTTTTTAGCTCCTTTCTCATTTGAGGATTTTTATCATTGGAACCGATTGGCCACGCTTCAAGGTGGTTAGACTCATTTGCAATATAAGATAGTCCAACGGGGACATCCATTTTGATTGGAGCATTAGCAGCTGATAGTTAATTTCATAAACTTTGCAAATGATTTATCTTTTGAACTTTTGGTTCAAACTACTTTATATGAGGATCAAGATGAGATAATAATAATAACAATAACAATTTATTTCAAGTGATTCCTTTGAACTTCTGGTTCATATTTTCCAGCTGCTTATTCTCTCCCCTTAATATTGAGAAAATTAATTCATCACTTGATAATCAGCCTATCGGGCTGTAGATAAGTCTCCAGTTTTTATCTCAAAAGGCTTTATAATAGTTGGAGATTCATATCAAATATATTTTCTCAATATTCTTTAATAATTCATCTCAGTGCAATATATTGGAGCAACTTGAACATATCAACATATCCAAAAATGCTTATATGAAAAATATTAGGTTATAAACCTAAACTTAATTGCAAATTAAGGGGAGAACTTTCATATAATAACTTATTGGCTTGATGCGAATCAAAAAACTCAATATAAATGATTGCATGTTCCCAAAGTATAATTTTGAAGTTAATTATGATTTCATAAGTATCAATTACACATTTAACTTTAGACGTCTAAATGATGGATCTCCAGGTCCATATTTTTAATTAGCATATGCTGCAAGATATTCAATATCAATTTTGATTTACATATGATACTTATCAAATACTTTTTGAAAATGAGCCCTCTGTCAAATCAACTTCACAAACTTCTGGTTGTGAGTTGATTAACCATTTAGTTGATGCGTCAATTAAAGTCATAAAATATCTAAATGGTAATTGATGAATTGATTTACAAATATCGCCTTATATACATTCTCAAATTGTGAAAGACTCAAAATTTCAAATTTTCAACTTCCTTTGGGAACTAGTATCACAAACCATTGGATTGAACAATCTTCTTGCTCTTCAATACAAATCCAATAATATAATAAATATTTTACGCATCATAATAGATTCGGGATAACCCAACCGATCTTGCCAAAGACAAACTTAATATGATTTGTAAACTTATGGTTTACAATAATTTGTACTTCAACTGCACTGGTATATATATAAGTGTAGTACAAACTTATGATTTATAACTTTTTCATTTCACTTATTTTATCTAAAATATATGTCGTAATATATAAAAATATTCAGCATTTATCTCCTTATTTCAATATGATCTTCATGTATAAATGATAGAAAGATTACACTTATATATGTCATCAATGGTTCTGCCAATCAACGTCTCCCTTATTATTCGGCTGAATTGTTACTATATTCATTTATGTTCGTTTAAATGCGTTTGATCATACGAGTGAGTGTCATTCGGTACAATCAATCATTGGTGTATTTATATAAATGAGCTCGAAGCAAACTTCAGGTTGCCACTACGTCTATTTAGTTTGAACAAACATAATTTGAAAAAAAAAATCTAAATAGAAAATAAATTGATATTCTAATCAATTTATTAACCTTTTGCTTAATCATGTATTAAGAACTCGGAACACGCAATTTCTTCAACAAATAACCATAAAACAACTTGTCTAAAAATTAGTATTTCATATGGAGTAGATAATATTGAAAACGAAATTCTCTTTATAAGCAATTATATATTTAGTCACGTGAGGTTGAAAAAGAATAAATAAATTACAACTAACCTCGGATTCTTCCTTGTAAATAGAGCCAATAAACTCTGATGACTTGACAATTATCACAAGTACTTTTACGGTGTCCTCCCAAACAGTTCATAAGCCACAAACAAACCATTATATCAAAATAAAATATCAGTTCATACATATATGTAGAGAAAGAAGTTCTTCAAGAACTATATAGAAATCTCTATGATATAATTTTGTGCAATTCTCCAAGAATGTCATTAGAATTCATAGAGGATAAAGATTGAGTTTTCTATGTTCTTCAGGAACTAGACTGTTGAATTCTTCTGGGATTCATAAAGAAGTAAAATTGAGTTTTTCTAAGTTCTTCAGGAACTATACAATATATTTTAACAATAAAATCAATTATCTAATCAATCATTCGGGGATTAACTCTTTTTAAATTCTGCTGAAATTCAAATATGTTGAATTCTTCAGAAACTATTTTTTAAATTATTCAGGAATTCACATAGAATTAAACTTGAAAAGCTAGGGAGTATAGATAGAGAAATGAGAGCTTTGTAATATTCTCTGGTATGTTTATAATGTAGTATAATAACAATAATTGCATGTGTCAAAAAAAAAAAAAGTTAACAGGATTCTTCAATAAATCAATTGTATAACCGAAAAAAAAATGAAGTCAATGGTCATACTAAATAGAATTAAAGGTGACAAAACTAAATGAAATTAATTGGTATGATAATTCCATAATTGATTGGGTAATGAATTGATAACATAGAACAAAGAAATAAATGTCATTAAACTTTAACATGAATAATTTTGGTGATGATCAGGATCGGTTAATATTTGTCAAGTGGAATAGTACTACTGTACATTATTCAAGCTCTTTCTTGATGAATTCTTCGGGAATTCTACGATTTTTTTTTTTTTTTTTTTTTAAGGTTTCTCAAGAACTATATAACATCTTTATAATGTAGGAATAATTTATTTTGTGCAATCCTTCACGGATGCATATATATTAAATTATTTAGGAGTTCTTCAAGAACTCTATAATTGATCTTATCAATTATTTGTACATCCTTCAGGGATATATCACTATTAAATTCTTCAGGAATTCATGGAGAACAAAATTTTGATTTTCAAGCTCTTCAAGAAATATATAAGAGATCAAATCAGTTACTTATCCAATCCTTCAGGGATTATAAAATATAAATTCATTTTACTTATATGTATGAATCATCGGGATTCGTATTTTTTTTTTTTTTAAAAATTTATGATACTTTTAGAAACGTAGTCTTATGAATCTTTAGGATTCATATTTTAAATTTAGTCACACTATGAATATGAATCTTCCGGATTCATATTTTAAAAAATTCACTACTATACTTGTGAATCATAGGCTATGAATCTTCGGGATTCATATTACAAATAAATAAATAAATAAGATTTGAAAAAAAATAGAATAAAAAAACAAACTGAAAATAAAATTATCACTTCCCATGGTTGTTATACCTTTCTTGAAATCAAAGAGAGACTATCGTGCTGATAACGTGTCATGAACTATTTATAACATGAGGAAGAATATAGAAGGGAAGAGATGAAGGAGAGAAAGAGAAGAGAGAATAGACTATTGTATTGTATTCACAAGTGTGTCATTACATTGTAATATATGTTCTATTTATAGGACAATATATGGGCCAATGAATATGGGCCAATACTAATGGACATCCACTATATTATTCATAACAAATATTTATTTTTTTGACACAAAAAATAAATCCATAATAACAAGCACAAAACACGATTATAAAAAAAAAAAAAACACAAAACACTTAAATTAATACACCTTTTTTGATTAAATACACTTAAATTAATACACTTGATCTAAAAACATCAACATAATTTATGTGAATCAAAAAATTATTTTTCAACTATTTTATTTAAAAAAAAACACAATTTCGTTGTTTATAAATATTATACTAATTTAAGAACATTTTTATCACTTCACTCCCTCTCATTCACCTTAGCCACCATTATCTTTATAACTTCCAACCACAACAATTTTCAATTAAGAACAATCAATTTTGTCTTGATATACACGTAATATAATAAATTAAGAATTTTTTTATCATCAACTTTGTGCAAGTATCAGTTCAAAGTTAGTTGTTAATGATTTCAAGTCATTTGGTACATGTAGAGTACTATAGTACTATTTTAAGGTATTTAATTAAATTTTTTGATGATCAAATTTATTCTTATTATAATTAAAAAATTTGTATACAGTATAATTTTCGTTTTTTAATTTTCTTAGCGGCCCACCCGAACATTTATTCTTGGCTCCGCCACTGCCTCCGCACATTCTCCGCCCCATTGACATCCCTAAACACATAGGGTCTTCCAAAAAACTACCATTCATATTTAGTTTGAGAGTATCTTAGGGCTCCCATGAACCAAAACACGGGATGAATATGAATCCATACCAAGATTTAGATAATAAACTAATCACATGTTTAATTGTCCAGACAAACTATTAGTTTAAACTCAATTTTAAATAGTCCAAATTTATTAACGACAGCGAATTGAAAATAGTTCAAACCCACTTGTAACGACCCATTTAAACCTATACAAATCAAGAGTAATGATATTTGTAAAATTAATTTGTGATAATTTTTAGGATAATTAATATTTTTTTCCTTCTTTTTTTGGACAAAAACAATAAAAAAAAAGAGAGAATGAGAGATAATAAGAACACAATAAAAGTATGTGATAAAATTATCCAAACAGTTATCTCACATTTCACAAAATCAAAGAGTGGTGTTATTTAAAATTTCACGAAAGTTGTCTAAACTTTGTTATATACAAACACAATTTCTTGTGAACAAATAAAAAAAAAAAATGTATGTGTTTTAATTTCTTAAAGCTTACGGTTAATCATAGTTGTGACATTTCACCAAGCATTTCAACAACCATTTGCTCGAAATTTTTCTTCTTGCTGAGATGGTTTTATACCATATTGTTAGGTATGGTATATTTAAGACGCCACTTGGCATTTGTAGTAGGTCGAGGCATTCCATTATTCAATGTCTTATATGGTCTTTGTAACGAGTCAATATCCTCTCCATTTATTTTCCTCTCCATTTCCTTCATTTAGGAGAGAGATAGACAAAAAAAATAGGTGGTGGGTCATATCATTAAGTGGGTCCCACCATTATTAATTATTTTTTACTTTTTATGGTGTCTATCTCTCTCCTAAATGGAGGAAATGGAGAGGAAAATAAATGGAGAGGATATTGACTCCTTTGTAACAAGGGACATGTCTTATATTAAGGTAAATGAACAAGTGGGTCTCTAGAGCCATAATTGTAGTAAATGCAAAGTTATGTTGCCTTGTGCTATTATTTTATGGGTTATGTTAACGTGTGTCCTAACGGCACATATTAAGATAACTTAATATAGAAATTGTATATTTAATAATGTAAGAAATTTAATTCTAGAGAGATAAAATACACAATTAATTTCAATAAATATTTTCTAAATTTAGTTCTTTAACATGTGCCCTTAGGGCTAACATTTATTTCCTTTACATTAATATACTTCAATTTTCAACTCTTTATCAACCACATATCCCTTTCAAATTTTGCTTATATAAGAAAAAAAAAAACATATCCCTTTCAAATGGTTTTAGATCAAACTGAATTTCCGTATAGTTTGTTTGAAATTTTGAATGGATATACGAGGAAAATGGTTAGATTTTGTGTTTGAGATATATATGCTGCAAATATTGGAGTAAGAAGATGAAGATGATGGTGATATTGATCACGGCATATAAATTCCAAAGCGTGTGTATCACCCGATCACACTAAGCTTTATGATACTTTGGAAGTCGGATGCAAATAAGTTAACTGACGAATCCTCTTTAGGATACTTTATCCATGATATGGATTGCATACTACTTATATCAAATATATCGATCAATGATAGTTTACAAAATAAAGTTTTCTAAATGACTTGTGCAATAGAGAAATAAAGAGACTTAAAAATATTTTAGAATGAATTTCGACTCATGAAACTCATGCACTACAAGAAAATTCCCATTTACTGGCGGCAAAATTCTCCCACTAAGTGCTAATTTCCGCCAGTAAGTTCAAATTTACTGGCGGAAATGGTCTGACAGTAAATCACTCGCCAGTAAATTTATTGAGGGAAAATTCCGCCAGTAAATTCGTCAAAACGTGCAACAGAAGAATCTGGCAACTTAGTGGCGGAAATTTCCGCCAGTAAGTGCGTGTCAGCTTTATAATTTAGTGGCGGAATTTTCCGCCAGTAAATGTGTGTAAGAGTACATAATATTTAATTAATTTAAGTTAGTGGCGGAAATTTCCGCCAGTAACTTTTCTGTATTAAAAGAAAAAGAAAAAACGGATAATATAATAATATATATATATATATATTAATAATTAATAAAATATAATTATAATTAATAAATTCGTACCACATAAAATATAAAAATTATATTCAACAAAATAAAATTATACAAGATACATCAATCCCACATAAAATAGTGTTAAATACTACAAATTTAAATTACAATAAAATAGATTAATCAAAATATAAAATAATATCTAATTATTACTAGAATCCCTACTGTAGTACCGATTATTTTGATTTCCATCAGCATTTCCTTCGTCTCGACCTGCTGCAAGTAACTCATCAATCATGTCCTCGCTTACCCTCACATTATCACTCCTCGTGGCGGAAGGAATAAATGGTGGAACTTGAGGGACTTGACTTGGTGCATAATCAAAAGTAGGCCGATAAAATATTTCCTGATATGACAAGTTATGCGACGTATCTTGCCCTGCTCGTGAACTGCCGCCAGACTCTGGAAATGATGATGACGAACTATGGAATTGTGTCATGGGATGAAATCGCATGGACTCATGAACTGATGAGTGGCGAGGTAGCATATGCGGCACGTTTGGTTGTTGTTGATGAGGATGTGAGCTGGCATATGCTGAGTGGCGAACTGGCAGATATTGGGAATGTTTCTGTTGTGGTTGTTGCTGATATCCCTGCTGGTTTTGTGATGAAAACCTTTGCTGCAACAATAATTCCATGTCTTGCCTTGCTTCAGCTCGAAACTGCGACCTCATTTATTCAATCTGAGATTGGACTTGAGATGCGACCTCAGCTTGGACCCGAGCTTCATTGTCAGGTTTGAGGCGGCATTCCATCTCTTCAAAATCGAACTGTGCATGAGATCGAGCTATAGAACTGCTTGAACCAATAAAGGAGCTAGAATTATATCTATATCCTGATGGGGTCCTCATCACCATTGAAGAAGCATTTCCGGCACCCCTAAGACGGTTTTTGGGCATCCCGCCAGCAACCTCGACAAAATGATCAATCATTATTGTCTCTCTAACATCCTCAGGAGCCAGCTCACTAGGTGGAATGACATTTTGATGAACATTAAAAGCTTCCTCAAATGCATCCATCTCCCTCTACAAAAAGATAAAGAAAATATTTTATTAGTAATTATTAAACTAACCAAATAAATTTATTTTGACAAAAAATTAAATTATATATACCTGGACTCGTGCCGCTTCATCTGTATCCCATGACCCATCAGGTCTTCTGTGGAAGAACTCGTGCATTTTACACATAATGGGCTCGCATCCATTAAGGGCAAAATATTCAGCACGAAAGGTAGCCCCAGATGTCTGCCCACCCCTATGGCGGCACCCTCCTCTATTTTCTGAATGTCTATTGGCCGCTGCTTTCTTGCATTTTTCCTTATATTCTTCTGCTGCCCATTTGCCTTTCAAAACAGGCCAAGATTTGTCACCAATCCAAGCAGGCTTACTATCTGAACAGCGCACATTAGACAACAACGCTGACAACCGCTTTGAACATTTCTTATTAAATATTTTAATCATTGACGCATCGAATTTTTTCAACCACGTGCATCGTACCTGATCATAATGCAAAATAATATAAATATTAGTAATGATTATTAATGATAAAGTAAAATAATAAAATATTATTATCAATTGTTTCTTACACGAAAATCATTCCAAAATTTGTCCCAAGCAGTCTTATTATTTTTTACTTCTTTCCAGGAAACAAATGGCTGATTGTAGTTTCCCTGAACCAATGAAGAAATGTGTGTTGATGCGACTTTTTGTGGTTGAAAGCTACACAACAAAATATACGTCAAAAATATTACAAATAATATTAATAATAATTAAAATAATATTAATAATATTTCTTACTCATCAAAGTAAGGCATGATGACAGGTCTATTATGTCTGTCCACCAAAATAGTATCGCCAGGAGCCAAAAGATCAATTTCCCGGATTTCATCATCTACACGGGTTTCTTCCTCTAGGTCTGGCGGAATTGGTATCTCGGTGCCATCTTCATTAGTTCTGCGGGGCATAGGTGTTAACTCGTGGTTGTACACTATTCGGCGCTTGAGGTTGCGGGGTGGAACCTTTTTATGCCCACACCGCTTTAGGTTGCATGGCTAATTCCGGAATCAAAAAGTTACACTTTAGACCCAAAAGTCTAACACACATTATTAACTTCGAGTCTGTGGAATCTTCAAACAACGGTTCATTTGTATCTTTTAAAAGATTGAAAAATCTCTGGGCATCAGCATTCGGAAGTTGGTCTCCATCATATTCATCTCCATCATTCGCCACACTAATCCCAAGAGCATCAGTTATCATATGATCCATCTCGTTGAATGGGTAATGCTGGTAATTCTGAGCAGGTACTATTGGCGCACTGCTGCTTGAAGAACCTTGATACACAACACCAAAATTAGTAGCACTCGACGCCGGCGGGTCCGACATAATTATTTCACCATGACTTGTCCAAATCCAGTAATTGGGTCTGAATCCTTTAGTATATAGGTCATATTTAATTTCATCTTCGTTGTGAATCCATCTACAGTCACAAGACGCACACGGACACCTAATTCCCCCTTCACTTATGACGATGTTACTACGTTTTGCAGCTTTGAGAAATAGTGCAACACTGAGTTTAAAAATTTCTTTAATTTCTCCCCTCTTTCCATCATAATATCTATCGTACATCCAATTTCGATCCATATTAACTATATATGATCTGAAAGTTTAAACATAATATATCAATACGATCACTAATTAATTAGATCAATGTCATATACAGGGGATCGATATGCATTGTATTATTTTTTTTCTTTTCTATAATATATAAGGGAAGATATTTAACATACTTTTTTTTTCTTACAAAAACAAATATAATTAAGTATTTTATGTTCTAAACCTAATTAATATTAATAGCAATAAATAAAATAATTAATATTAATAACAATAATTATAACTTATTTTTCTTTTTTTTTGAATCAAACAAACTTACTGCATTTCATTAAAAACTAAACGTTCAATACAAAAGGGAATATTCTCAAATCTATGGAAGTTAGCCCAAGAATTGGCCGCCCTAGCAAGAGTATGAGCAACCAAATTCGCTTGCCTCCTAACAAACTTAACCTCAAAGTTTATAATAACTTATTTTTCTTATAACCTATTTTTCTTATTATTATACTTAAAGTCTTAAACAATAAAAAACTATTATTATATTTGTTGGATATTTGAATTGGCCTCATTTTGCTAAAACAAATATACAAGCAAGATGTTGGACCAAATGTTTCAACATGTGTGTTGGCGCCTGTATGTTCAGAATTCACAACATTAATTACGCGTTATTTCTATAGAAGGAATTCACGCCTCTCTATCTATATAAGGAATCCACGTCTTTTTACTTGTATTCCAAGAGGCGTTTTTAACCAGAATCAGCTTTATATTTGACTAGAATCAGCATTGTATTTATTTCCTAAAGATGCTCTAACATTTTAGGAAACTTGAGATTTGGTTCTGATTCTTGGAAATTATATGTTCTAAGCCCAATATGGTGTTCAACCTGTTTTGCTTGGAGTATTTATTTGAAGGACGAAAAACCTAGCAAGCTATCAAAGCCGTCACTGAAGAATATTATTCTAGGGTTTTGAGTCTTGTATTTTTGTGAGCCTTTCTTGTATCTCATTGATGCAAGTTTAGGACTTTGTGTTATTGAGTTGTAATTGTGTTAGTTACTCCTAAGCTTCTAAGTACGGAGGTAACTTGTGTGTCTTCGCAAACCTTGTTGTTTTATTGTAATCGCTGTTGAGTGATAATTGGAGGTGAGATGGGATCTCATATCTAGGAGTTCCTAGGTAGAAGTTGTACAAGTAAGTGTCTAGGATATAAGTCGTAAACGGGGCGTTTACTGAGGGCTTAGATCTAGAACTACATTAGTGGATTTCCTTCCTGGATTGGTATCCCCCAGAGTAGGTTCGTTTATGCCGAACTAGGTTAACAACTCACTTGTCTCGTTTACTGTTTCTGCATTTGTTATTGTTTGTTCATTGCTGTTATTGTTCAGTACAACGTTGGAACATTGGTTGCAACATTCACGTAACGTATAAGTGTTGGAACATTGTATTCAACATTAGTAACTGGACGTGCCAGATTTCAATATTAGAACAAAAAAAAACTGTTTTATTAGTTAAAAAAAAGCTTAATTTTATTATCACTTATTTTTCTTATTATTACACTTAAAGTCTTAAACAATAAAAAACTATTATTATATTAGAACAAAAAAAAAACTGTTTTATTAGTTAAAAAAAACTTAATTTTATTATCACTTATTTTTTTAAAAATAACAAATAATCAAGTTTTTTTTTCTTCTAAAACTCACAAAAATATATATTTCTTAGTAACTTATTATAAAAACTATTATATTAGAACAAAAAAACTTATTTTACTTATTATTACACTTAAAGTCTTAAACAACAAATTTTATTTAGTACACTTATAAAAAAAGAAGTAACAATAACAAAAAATTATTATATTAGAAAAAATAACAGTTTTATTACTTAAAAAAACTTAATTTTATTATCACCTACTTTTTTTTTAAAACTAATTTTATTATCACCTACTTAATTTCCTTCTAAAACTCACAATAATATTTTTTTAACATACTAAAAATTATTACACTTAATCAATAACTAAAAATTATTATCACACTTAAACAATAAATTTTATAGTTTAAAATAAAAATAATATCACAATTTACATATTACTTGGTAGCCGAGTAGAGTCTGACTTCGCGCTTTACCAAACAATGTCCACCCACGACCACGAATTAACGCCTATGCCACACTCCTTGAAATTCTGGCGCAGTCCAAATGGGGTACCGGATGGGCAACCTTTGAGTCAACAACGTGCACAACAGAAGTAACAAACAATAAATAATAAATAACTGAAAATAAATAGTACGCAGTGTTTGTTAATCCAGGTCGGCGTATGAAGGTGCGTGGAGAAAACACAAGAAGGGGGGGTTGAATTGTGTTTTGGATATTTAAAAACTTTCCAAGATATTTAAACCTTTTCAGAGTCTTTAAAGCACAACGGATTGTTCACACAATTAACTTATAACGTTATGAATGATGAAGGAGTAAATGAGATAGTGAGAGACAGAAGAACACACAACAAATTATACTGGTTCCCCTCACAAATTGAGAGTACTCCAATCCCCTTGTTTCCAAGAGAGTTTCACTATAATCACAAGGATTACAATAGTTGCTCAAGCACACAAGCTCAAGACTTCCTGCTCTTAGTCACAAAAGACTTAGAGACTTCCTTGCTCTGATCACACAAGATCAAAGACTTCCTTGCTCAACCACACAAGCTTGAGACTTCCTGCTCTAAGTCACACAAGATAGAGAGACTTCCTTGCTCTGATCACACAAGATCAGAGGCTTCCTTGCTCAAGCACTCAGGCTCAAGACTTCACTGCTCTAATCACTAAGATTGAGACTTACGTGCTTCTACACTAAGCATAAGACTTTCTTGTGTGATCAAAGCAAGGAAGTCTCTATGTCTTGTGTGACTAAGAGCAGGAAGTCTTGAGCTTGTGTGCTTGAGCAACTATTGTAATCCGAGTGATTATAGTGAAACTCTCTTGGAAACAAGGGGACTGGAGTACTCTCAATTTGTGAGGGGAACCAGTATAAATTGTTGTGTGTTCTTCTCTCTCTCACTCTCTCATTTACTCCTTCATCATTCATAACGTCATAAGTTAATTGTGTGAATAATCCGCTGTGCTTTAAAGACTCTGAAAATATTTTAAATATCTTGGAAAGTTTTTAAAATATCCAAAACACAATTCAACCCCCCTTCTTGTGTTTTCTCCACGAACCTTCAATTGGTATCAGAACTCCGGTTCTGTTGGTAAATCACTTAACCGTGAGATAGTCAAGATCCAAAGGAGAAAACCTCCATGGCTCAAAACATGGATGAGTGGAAGCAGAAGCTACATCAACAAGTTGCTGATCTTAGCAAGAAATTTGAAGATGAACTGAGCTTAAACGAAGATCCGAGCAACAATCAAAATCCTTCCACTTCAGGGGCTAATCAAACTTCTGATATTGGTTCTACAGCTACTACTATGTGCCTCATTAGTGATGATAATGAAAGCATTCAGTGGGCAACAGTAAATGGCTTGTTAGATCAATATGAGGAGTTTAGGATGGAGGAAAATGAGAGCATTGAGAAAATGAACATAAGGTTTCAAGCTATAACAAGCAAGCTTGAAGAGCACAACAACAAACTCAGCAACAAAGAGCTTGTAAGCAAGTTGCTGAGAAGTTTTCCTCTGGATTGGAATGAAATTCCACATTATATAGAGGAAACTGAAGACATCAATTCAATGAGTCCTGAATCATTGATTGATTTACTCAGAGTCCATGAATTGGCTCTGAAGGATATGCAAGAGTTGAAACGTGAAGAAGCAGAAGCAGCAAGGAAAGGAAAGCAAGCATTGGAGCATGAAGATCTTGTTGAAGAACCTGATGAAGTGTATCTTGAAAGGTTTTCAAGAAAAATTCAAAAATGGTATGACTTCAAGAAGAATGGAGGAAGACTGGCAAAAGGAATGACAACATGGGATGTACTAGACAACTTCTCTGAAGATGAGTCTGAAAGAGCTCCAAGAGCTGAAGGATCAAGATCTGAAGATGGCTCAGACTCTGAAGACTCAAGTTCTGATGAAAAGTCAGAACCTGAGAGCAAAGAAAGTATCCAGAGATCAATGAATCAGGTATATTCTCGTCTTTCCAAAGCTAAATTGATCAAGCATCTTAATAAGACCTTACTTAAACTCTTTAATAGTCAGCAAAAGTATAAAAAGCTTAAAGCAGACTATGAGAATTTAAGTAAGCAAGAAAATCACTCTGAAGGTCTTGAACAAAAAGATTTTATCAAAACCAAAGACCTTGAGAATGATTTTGCTATATGTTACAAACCCCTTGAGCACCCTCTAGTTCTCAAAGAGTACTGTAACATCAATGCTGATCAAAATAAAATTGTTTCCATGCTTTGCAACCTTAAGACCAACAATACTAATGGAATTGGATACTCTAGTAGTAAAACACTAGAGGAACCAAGCTCATCAGTTATTGATGGAAGCTTCTCACTTCCAAATCTTTACACTACATTTGCATCTGATAACACTCAGATGAAACAAATGGAGGATGAAGATTTGGCAACTAACAGTCTAGGACCCTTAAGCAAGTGGGTACCAAGAGACAAAATTGTTTACTTGATGGCAGGTGAATCTAAGACTCTGAACTTTCCAATCACATGGATGCATGTGACTGTGAATGGAAGAAGAACAATTGTGCATAGAAGGCACATTCTTGAAGAGTAAGATGGAGAAGCAGATGAAGAGGAGTACATAAGGAACGGGAGGGAGTATGAAGACTTTGAAGCATGTATTGAAGATGACAACAACTCAGTATGGTGGAGTGATTGTTCAGGCTACGACACTGACTACACCTAATCAAGAAAGCTTCAATACAAGGTAAGTATGCTTAACTCCTGAATGACATTTCAGAGGAATAACTCTCAAAGGTTTGAAAATGTCTTCTTAGGATACACAATGTTCAGTACTAAAAACCTTAAAAAAAAATTCTGTCTGAACATATTTTTGTGTCCTGAAAGGCTTGTCTTTCAGCCTCTGAAGTTCTTCAGGTTTCAGCATCTGAAGAATCTCAGACTCTGAGAAACGTTTCAACCTCTGAAGGATAAGCCTCTGAATAGGAAATGAATTGGAAACGTTTAAGTATTTTATACTGAAACGTTTTGGCGCCAAAGAGACAACACGCATACACGTTCTGATTGGTTTGAATGCAGTTAATGATTAGTTTATTTTTTTTAATGTATTGTGTGTTTTAATTTGTATTATGTTTTTAACAAAATCTCTCAAACACTCACAGTTTACACTATCACATCCGTCATTCTTACTCTTCAAAGCTGAAACAAACTCTTCTTCTTACTTTAGCAATTTCTACACCCTAACCTTCTGAAATGGCATCTACTTCAACATCAATTCCAGACTCCTTGTTTATTTTTCCTGATAACTTTCCGATCAACACCATTGCTTGCGAGGAGATGTTTTCTACAGATTTATCTCTCAAGATGGAGGGAAAATCTCTGAACCTGGTTATGGAACAACCAGTGGACTTTGATAGTTTGGAAAAGAACCATCTTGATGTCCTAAAGTTCTTTTCTAATCACAAAGGGAGCTTTAGGTACATGAATTTATTAAATGGTCCAATCTATCCTACTCTGGTGAAAGACTTCTGGATTAGAAGCAAGGTGAGGACTGCTGAAGATTATCACAAGGAGCTAGCTGCAAGGAGAGAAGAAAAGATTGAAAATGAAGACAAAACTCCTGAAGAGTTAGGTTTAAGAGTCATTGAAGAAACGGAGGTGCATTCTGTTGTGTGCGGATTTGAAGTAATTCTCACTGCTTCAAACTTGGCTAAGGTGCTATCCATCCCAAATGAAGGCATCTACTACACCTTTAGTCGCAATGAAGCACATAATTCTATGTTTCTGAAGACTATTGTTGGTGTTTTGTATGTTGGCCTCATTTTGCAAAAACATGTTCAAGCAAGATGTTGGACCAGATGCCGTAGCATGTGGGTACAACATCTGTCTTGCCGGTATTTAATGCTCTATTTGCACGCCATATCTTTGAAGATTATCTGAAGCACTATTTTCGCCTTACTTGCTTATCAAGACGCACGCCTTTAAACAAGGGTTTATTAGGTGGCTGGACCAAGATATACTTTCCAGAAGATGCTACGCCATTTATGGAAACAAGTGATTCTTTCCATTACATGTGTGCTGGACTTTGCAAAAGGACAGCTGAAGATTAAAGCCCAATATGAAGACCTAGCCCATGCTAACTCAGGTCATATAAATATGTGAAGACTAAAACCTAAATGGTTACTGAAGCCGTATTTCAAGAATATAGTTTTAGGGTTTGAGTCTTGTTAATTGTAAGCCTTTCTTGTGGATTCTATAACACAAGTTTAGGCCTGTTTTGGTTTGTACTTTGTAAAACATCTCTCAAGCTTTTAAGCACGGAGACTGTTTGTTGTTTGGTTAGTGAAACCGCATTGTTTGTTCAACTGTCATAATCACGAGGTTCGTGATAGAAAGGAAGTGAGAAGGGGTCTCAAACTTAGGAGTTCCTAGGTTGAGTTAGCACGGGTAGAGTCTAGGTGATAAGTCGTAAACTTGTATGTTTGCTGTGGGCTTAGAACTAGATCTATTATAGCGGATTCCTTCCTGGCTTGGTAGCCCCCAGAGTAGGTCGTTGTTTACGCCGAACTGGGTTAACAATTCTCTGTGTTATTTACTTCGTTGTCTGTTGCTTTTACTTGTTGATTATAATCTACTGTGGACATACGCTAGAGCATTTGTCTTAGCATTACAACTGGTTACGTACGACAATTGCTATAGCTTCTGTCTTAACATCTGTCTCCAGTAGGTGCCAGAATTTCAATTGGCATCAGAGCAGGCACCCTATTCTGCGTGGGTGAGGACCAGGGAAGTTACTTTCTGGCATAATGAACAAGGATGGTGGCTATGTCAACAGACCTCCACTTCTGGATGGATCAAACTATGATTACTGGAAAACCAAAATGGTGGCATTTATTAAATCACTTGATAGCAGATCTTGGAAGGCTATCCTAACGGCATGGGAGCATCCAGTGATACGTGACAAAGATGGTAAAACTACAGGTGAACTAAAACCAGAAGCGGATTGGACCAAGGAAGAGGATGAGCTTGCACATGGTAACTCCAAGGCGCTAAATGCCTTATTCAATGCTGTGGACAACAACATTTTCAGGATGATCAAACAGTGCTCAGTGGCTAAGGAAGCATGGGAAATTCTAATGACTACACATGAAGGCACCGCTAAGGTGAAGAATTCAAGGCTACAGCTTCTGACCGTAAAGTTTGAGAATCTAATGATGGGTGAAGGTCAATCTGTTCATGACTTCCACATGACCATTCTAGATTTTGCAAACAACTTTGATGCTCTAGGAGAAAAGCTAAGCGAGGAGAGAATGGTAAGAAAAATGCTTAGATCTCTTCCTAAGATGTTTGATATGAAAGTCACTACCATAGAAGAAGTACATGATATAGGAGTGATGAAACTTGAAAATTTGGTGGGTTCATTACTAACCTATGAGCTGGCTGCTAAAGAGAAAACCGAGAAGAGGAAGAAGAGTATAGCTCTTGTAACCAACACCACTGAAAGTGAGGAAGTAGAAAACGGTTTAGAAACTGATGAAAATTTATCTGAAACTATGGCACATCTAGGCAGGCAGTTCAACAGAATATTAAAGAAGATGGATGGAAGAGGCAGGACAAATGCTAAAGGCAATTTCTCTGTTAATAACAGAAAGTTTAATGGTGAAAGAAAATACAGACCTGAGGAAAAAGCCAGTACTGGAAAAGGTGTTCAATGTCATGAATGTGAAGGCCATGGACATATTAGAGCTGAATGTCCAACATTCCTGAAGAAACAGAAGAAGGTTATGGCTGTCACTTGGTCTGATGAAGATGACTCTGAGGATGATGACTACTCTGAGTCTGCAAATCACATTACTGCACTTACTGGATTTATTGAATCTGAATCAGATGATGAAGAATTGACCTTTGATGAACTAGCTGCGTCCTATAAAGCACTGAGTCAGAAGAGTGAAAAGGTTTGTCAGCAGCAACAAAACGTTATAAGTAAATTGCAAGATGAGAAGGTGAAGCATCAGACTCAAATATCTCAACTCACAAAGCAGCTACAATCTGAGAAGACAAAGCATCTGTCCGAGGCTTCTGCTCTTAGAGATGAGGTAACTACATTGAACTATCAGCTGACTAGTTTAAATAAACAGTTTAGACTGCTAAATAATGGAACTGAAAGATTAGATATACTGGTTGAGGGTCAAGTTGCTGGGAAACCTAAGGGTATTGGAGTAGAATATAACTACCCTAAAAAGAAAAATGCTACTTCCACTAGTACATTTGTTCCTGCTAAAGACACTTATGATCCTACTGAAACCAGACATATGCCACAGCATGTTCAACAACATCAGCCGGCCAAAATCATTCCTAAACCTAAGGGATGGATCTGTCATTACTGTGGTAGAAGAGGTCACATTAGACCTTTCTGTTTTAGATTGTATGGGTTTCCAAGATGGTATAATAATCCCAGGTATGAATCTGATTCAAGCAATACAAAGAAAGAATGGAAACTAAAGGCAAATGATGTTGCTCACATAGCTCATACATCTCTGAGAGTTTCATCCAGAAATGATTGGTACTTTGATAGTGGTTGCTCAAGACATATGACTGGTGTTGAAAGTTATCTAACCAATGTTAAAGCTTACACTAACAGTTATGTTACTTTTGGTGATGGAGCCAAAGGTCAGATCAAAGGCATTGGAAGTCTCATTGCAAATGGTCTACCTAAGCTTGAGAATGTTCTTTTAGTGGAAGGATTGACTGCAAATCTCATAAGCATCAGTCAATTGTGTGATCAAGGAATGAAGGTGAACTTCACGAAATCTGAATGCATCGTCTCAACTGAAGATGGTGAATCTGTTATGAAAGGAGTCAGGTCTAAAGATAACTGTTATTTCTGGATTTCTGAAGAAAGTGCTCAAATTTCCTCCTGTCTCATCACTAGAGAAGATGAAGTCAAGTTATGGCATCAAAAGATGGGTCATCTTAATCTAAGGAGTATGAAGAAAGTCATAGCTGAAGATGCAGTAAAAGGGGTACCTAAACTGAAGATAGAAGAAGGAAGCATATGTGGTGAATGCCAAATTGGGAAGCAGACAAAGATGCCACACCCGAAGCTGCAGCATCTGACTACATCAAAGGTGCTTGAATTACTTCATATGGACTTGATGGGGCCTATGCAGGTTGAAAGTCTAGGAGGAAAGAGATATGCTTTTGTTGTTGTAGATGACTACTCAAGATTCACTTGGATAAATTTTCTCAGAGAAAAGTCAGACACCTTTTGTGCTTTCAAGGATTTCTGTAAACAACTTCAAAGAGAAAAAGATAGTGTCATTGTCAGAATAAGGAGTGACCACGGTAGAGAATTTGAAAACTCAAGATTCTCTGAGTTTTGCACTACTGAAGGAATAGGACATGAATTTTCTTCACCTATTACACCTCAACAAAATGGTGTAGTTGAAAGAAAGAACAGAACTATACAAGAATGTGCTCGTGTCATGCTACACTCAAAGAAACTGCCTCAACACTTTTGGGCTGAAGCTATGAATACAGCATGTTACATTCTCAATCGTGTCACTTTAAGAGCTGGAACAACTAACACCTTATATGAATTGTGGAAAGGAAGAAAACCTACTATCAAGTATTTTCATGTATTTGGAAGTAAGTGTTACATTCTGATAGATAGAGAACAAAGGAGGAAGATGGATCCAAAGAGTGATGAAGGTATATTCTTGGGTTACTCTACTAACAGCAGAGCCTACAGAGTGTATAACTCCAGAACTCAAGTGATGATGGAATCAATGAATGTTGTGATAGATGATGTAGCATCTGACGCTAAGACAGATGAAAGTCCAGATGCTGAAGCTTTTGAATTCCAGCCTGAAGAAACTGCAAGTGTGGAAGAGCTTGAGGTAACACCTGATAGTCCTATCACTGATAATACTATTGCTCCAGTTAGTAAAGGACCATCTATCAGAGTCCAGAAAAATCATCCCAAGGACCTGATCATAGGCAATCCAGATGAAGGTATCACCACAAGAAGAAACCAAGATATAATCTCTAACTCTTGCTTTGTGTCAAAAATAGAACCAAAGAATGTCAAAGAGGCTCTCACTGACAATTATTGGATCACTGCCATGCAAGAAGAGTTGAACCAGTTTGAAAGAAGTGAGGTTTGGGATCTAGTTCCTAGACCAAAAGGGTTGAATGTAATAGGCACTAAATGGGTTTATAAAAATAAATCTGATGAAAATGGAACTATTACAAGGAGCAAGGCAAGGCTTGTGGCACAGGGATACACTCAAGTGGAAGGATTAGACTTTGATGAGACCTTTGCTCCATTTGCTAGATTAGAGTCTATACGGCTGTTACTTGGTGTTGCATGCATTCTGAAATTTAAACTTTTCCAAATGGATGTTAAGAGTGCCTTTCTCAATGGGTACTTAAATGAAGAGGTGTATGTGGAACAACCAAAAGGCTTTGTGAATCCAGATCTTCCTGATCATGTCTACAAGTTGAAGAAGGCTTTATATGGGTTGAAACAAGCTCCTAGGGCTTGGTATGAGAGATTGACTGAATTTCTTGTCAATCATGGATACAGGAAAGGAGGACATGATAAAACTCTGTTTGTAAAAGAAGAACATGGTAAACTAATGATAGCACAAATTTATGTTGATGACATAGTGTTTGGTGGGATGTCAAGTCAGATGGTGGAGCATTTTATCAAACAGATGCAGTCAGAGTTTGAGATGAGTTTAGTTGGGGAATTAACATTTTTCCTTGGACTACAAGTGAAGCAAATGGATGAGACAATATTTATCTCTCAGAGTAAGTATGCAAAAAATA
The DNA here is from genome assembly GCA_951799995.1 of Trifolium subterraneum. NCBI lineage: Eukaryota > Viridiplantae > Streptophyta > Magnoliopsida > Fabales > Fabaceae > Trifolium > Trifolium subterraneum. The sequence goes on along the minus strand of OX637464.1, from coordinate 20,586,654 downwards.
TTGTCAAGAAGTTTGGAATGGATACCGCTACTCACAAAAGGACTCCAGCACCTACTCATTTGAAGTTGACAAAAGATGAGAAGGGTGTTAGTGTTGATCAAAGTCTCTATAGAAGTATGATAGGGAGTCTCCTATATCTTACAGCTAGTAGACCTGATATTAGCTTTGCAGTGGGTGTGTGTGCAAGATATCAAGCTGATCCAAAGATGAGTCACTTAACACAAGTGAAAAGAATCCTTAAGTATGTTAGTGGCACATGTGACTACGGCATGATGTACTCACAGAGTGACAACTCTCAACTCATTGGATATTGTGATGCAGATTGGGCTGGCAGTGCTGATGACAGAAAAAGCACTTCTGGTGGTTGTTTCTTCTTGGGAGAAAATTTGATATCATGGTTCAGTAAGAAACAGAATTGTGTGTCTCTCTCAACTGCTGAAGCTGAATACATTGCAGCTGGGAGTAGTTGTTCACAACTTGTCTTGATGAGACAGATGCTGAGGGAGTATAATGTTGAGCAAGATGCTATGGCATTGTACTATGATAATCTGAGTGCAATCAATATCTCAAAAAATCCTATACAACACAGTAGGACAAAGCACATAGACATTCGGCATCACTTTATCAGAGATTTAGTAGAAGAGAATGTGGTGGTTTTAAAACATGTTGCTACTGAGGAACAGCTCGCAGATATATTCACGAAAGCACTAGATGCTAACCAATTTGAGAAGCTAAGAGGCAAATTAGGAATTTGCCTACATGAGGATTTGTAGCAGTTAATATCTGAAAAGCGTGCAGTAGTTATTTTCTCTCTCTACTCTTATGTTGCGCACGCTAATTTAGGGAAAGTCTTCAAAACTTCCCTTAACTACTTCATCGCACGCTACATTAGTGTGATAAGTTCTGATACTGTTGTTAAGAATCACTCTAGTTCTGAGACTGAGAAGACTAGGCTTGTTGTTGAAGAAGTTGAAAAGAATGTTGAGTTGGAGAATTTAGGGAAATCTGATCAGGTTGAAACCCTAGATACTGTTGATGTGAATACTGTTAAGGATCCTGAGGCTGACCCTAGTACTGATGACATAGAAGTGGATATTGATCCTGTAGCAAAGGTTACTGAAACTGGTGACACCATCGTTGACAATGGTCTGAATCTCATCAAGGACCCTGTTCTTCAATCTGACGTTGTGCCAGATGTTGAAGCATCTTTGGACCAACAGGTTCCTCGTCCTAATACTGTAGCTGACGTATGTTCCGATACTGGTTTTAGATGTGATGATACTAATAAGTCTCCACCCCTTGTGAAGACATTTGGTGCTGGTGTTGCTAAGAGACTGAGGAGCAGTTCTGGTAAAGCTATAGCATCTGCCCCACAGCCCCCTGTTGTAGAATCAGTGAAGAAACTTTCCAAGAAACCCATGTATGGTCCCTCTCGACCTAAGAGTCGTTTTGATACTCCTGTTGTCCAGAAGAAACAGTTGAAGAGAAAGGATGTAGAGAGTAACTCTGTCTTTGAGGAAGAAGTGTCTAAAGATGAAGCATCTGGTGAAGCTTATGTTGGCAGACAAAGTGTAGGTGACAAGAAGGTACTTGTTAATGTACCTGAGGTTGCTATTGATAATATTTTCTTTCATCTTGCTAGCTGTGTAGACAAATGGAAATATGTTCAGAGAAGGGTAGCTCTGGAAAGAGAGCTTGGAGAAGAAGCCATGGAGTGCACTGATATAGTGAGCTTGATTGAAGAAGCTGGTGCTGGAAATAATGATGTGGATGCTGATGGTGAACCTATGATAGAGAGCTCTGATGAAAGCTCCTCTGAATGATGTCCTTGCTCCTGTGTTTTACTGCTCCTATTGTTTTTGTCTGTCTGAACCTTGAGGGCTACGCCCAGGATATCTTGTGCACTCCCATGTGCTGCTGGTCTGTAATTATGCTACTATGATGTGTTGCTACTTCTGTTTGTCAATGCATGACGCATTATGTTTGTCAAAATTATGGCTAAAAAGGGGGAGTAGTAGTAAAGATGCATGTTCTGTTCGTGATAATGCTGTGACACATGTTACACCATCTGGTGTGCTATGATTGAGGGGGAGCAGGTATGCTATATCTGTATGTGTATGTTTGTTCTGTTGAGGGGGAGTATTCTCTACTGTGATATATGCATGAACTCAGGGGGAGCAATCTACTTTTGTTGTGATGCATGTTGTGTGTGACAGATGCCATTCCAAACGCTAAGGCATCTTGTCTGTTTCAAAGGAATCCACTTTTACTTGTTACCGGAGAATTTATTTTTCTCAGTGGTGTAGGAATTTATTTTTCCTATGGTGATTCATATTTGTGGGAATTTATTTTTCCCTGGTTTAACTGTATGGCGCTTCTGTGTGAGAGTTTATTTCTCTCCTATCTTGTACCCTATGAGGCTAAGTTGTGTATTTCCGCTGTTGCATGCCTCTGATGCTGCCTGTTCATTATTTCTCACTTGAAGATCTCTTTTGAAAATAATGTGACAATGTATTAACTTCTTTCTTAGCTGTGTGTTTGCGTTGACTTGAAGGAAGGTATGTACTGCATCTCTCCAGAACTGGTCTTAGTTTGTTTTAGCCAAAATTTGCCAAAGGGGGAGATTGTTGGTGTTTTGTATGTTGGCCTCATTTTGCAAAAACATGTTCAAGCAAGATGTTGGACCAGATGCCGTAGCATGTGGGTACAACATCTGTCTTGCCGGTATTTAATGCTCTATTTGCGCGCCATATCTTTGAAGATTATCTGAAGCACTATTTTCGCCTTACTTGCTTATCAAGACGCACGCCTTTAAACAAGGGTTTATTAGGTGGCTGGACCAAGATATACTTTCCAGAAGATGCTACGCCATTTATGGAAACAAGTGATTCTTTCCATTACATGTGTGCTGGACTTTGCAAAAGGACAGCTGAAGATTAAAGCCCAACCTAGCCCATGCTAACTCAGGTCATATAAATATGTGAAGACTAAAACCTAAATGGTTACTGAAGCCGTATTTCAAGAATATAGTTTTAGGGTTTGAGTCTTGTTAATTGTAAGCCTTTCTTGTGGATTCTATAACACAAGTTTAGGCCTGTTTTGGTTTGTACTTTGTAAAACATCTCTCAAGCTTTTAAGCACGGAGACTGTTTGTTGTTTGGTTAGTGAAACCGCATTGTTTGTTCAACTGTCATAATCACGAGGTTCGTGATAGAAAGGAAGTGAGACGGGGTCTCAAACTTAGGAGTTCCTAGGTTGAGTTAGCACGGGTAGAGTCTAGGTGATAAGTCGTAAACTTGTATGTTTGCTGTGGGCTTAGATCTAGATCTATTATAGTGGATTCCTTCCTGGCTTGGTAGCCCCCAGAGTAGGTCGTTGTTTACGCCGAACTGGGTTAATAATTCTCTGTGTTATTTACTTCGTTGTCTGTTGCTTTTACTTGTTGATTATAATCTACTGTGGACATACGCTAGAACATTTGTCTTAGCATTACAACTGGTTACGTACGACAATTGCTATAGCTTCTGTCTTAACATCTGTCTCTAGTAGGTGCCAGAATTTCAACTATGTCAAGACAATGCTACGTCAAGGGAACAAGCTGTGAGAGCAACAAGATAGGTGATCTGAAGCCCACTCAGAAGGTGTTAGCCAAAATCATGTCAGGATCTATATTTCCAGGAAGTGAAAATCCTGATCATTTGTCATGGGATCATAGACACTTTGTCTATTTTCTTACATGCAAATATGATTTAAATTGGGCCAAATACATCTTTGATCACCTATGCAAATCTGTGCTCTACTCTCAAAATCAGGCCAAGTCTGATATACATGTAGTCTACCCAAGGGTCCTTAGTGAGATTTTCTATCAATGTGAAGTAATAGATATAATCAAAGCTGCTGGTCATGACTACTTGTTAAGAGAATGCAGAGCCTCCACATTATCTGCTCATTCACTAGCTCACATGAACCTGGTGTCAGAACATGAAGTACAACCTTCAGAACCTCTGGTGTATCAGTCTCACTCAGAACCTTCCTTGGTTAAGAAATGGAACATTGGCATGCCTACAACCTCTTGCGACATTGTCAATAAGTATATTTAACTGTTGGATAACCTAGGAGAAGGATTTGAGACTGAGAAGGTAGAGTTGAAGAAGAAGAGAAGAAGGTTAGTGAAAGCATATAATGTTGAAGGCTCAAAGAGTGATGATGAACCTCTCAGCGTCAGACGAAGGAAACTTATCAAGGTGTCTGAGGGATCAGGTGATGTATCTAAACCTGTTGTTGCCACTACTCAAGATATTCAATTAACCTCATCATCAACCCAACTCCTCTCAAACTACAACCAGACAAGTTCTGAAGATAACCTTACCATAAAACAACTTATATCAGAACCTGTCAAAACAACTCACCCTGAACCAGTCTTTATCAACATTTCCTCATCATCATCTTCGTCTGATTATAACCCTAATGAGTTAGATGAAATCCTAGCTAGCCTTGAACATCTAAAAGCTAAGACCAAGTCATCTATAACTCAAACGCTCTCAGACTCTCACCCACTCAAACACCAAACTCCACCTGAACTCCAAATCTCTGAACATGTTGTTTCAGAAGAAAACTTGAACCTCCCTTCATCAAACCCTGTTGAAGCTATGATCAATGAACTTCTCTTAGAAGATTTTCATCTCAAAGGCTTTGTCCAAACCAATCCCAGTTCTCAACTCATCAACACACCTTTAACCAATGAACCTTTCCCAACCAAATCAAACATTTCTGATGTCTTGAGCAATTGCAATGACTTGGTTAAACAGATACATGGTCTTTATGAACTAAGGCAAACAGATATGCCTTCATCTGAGTATGCTTCTCAATGGATAAGTCTGACAGAGGAATTGGTGAAAGAAGTGCACAATCTTCAGAAGGCAGCTGTGGAAGAACAGAAGAAGTTTGACAAAGGGAAAGCTATCAATGCTAAGAAGGACATTCGGAATCAAATGGACACAGAGAGGAATCACCCTGAATCCTTTGCTGCAAGAGAAAAGGTGGACAATATGAATGTTCCTCTTCAAGACTGTCTGAGGGGTGATCAAGCAAATCAACAGCATCTGAGGAACCTTGTCAATGAGAATGACATCAGAAGGATTGAAGCAAAAGTAGACATGCTTGTGGGATTGATGGAAGAAGTAAATGCCAATCAGAAAAACATCATGACAACCCTAGCATCCTTCTGTAGTCAACCCCAACCTTAGGACTTGTTTGATTGCTTATATGACTTTATGATTGATAATTTGCAAAGCACCCTGATTAGGTTAAACTTTTGTTTAGGTTAAAATTCTGATTGTTAATCTGACATACCTATTCACTATATTTATCTGAATGTGCAAGTTGTTAATTCTGTTTGGTATGTCATTTGGTTGTTTGTTTTAACTCTTTAAATTGATTTCTATCTTGCAAAATGATCTTTCAAACTCTTGAGTTTCGTTCATTTTTCAATAAGTACAATATGTGGATATTCTTAAAGTATCAAATTACATAACAAGAGAAGGCATAAAAGTAAGAAATCAAATTAAACAAGCCAAGGTAATGAATTTCATTTCATTAAGAACATAAGTTCTGTATTACAGACTAAAATTTCTAAGAACTATCTTCTGGATGCTCTAAAAGGTCATGTTTGTGGTTACAAGCCTACATGACCTTTGCAGAGGGGAAAGGTTGAGGTTTTGGCTGAAGCCATCCAACCAGTAGTCTTTCTTGAAGAAACCAACCCTGTTGCATCAGTTTGGTTTTTCTCAGGAGAAGACTCTAGCCCCTCTAGAGCCTTGGATATCAGTTTGATTTTCTTCAGGAAGATATGTCTTCAGAACATAAAACAGTCAGAGTCCAAAGATTTCTCTTCAGACTCTGAACTGAGTTCTTCTATAAAGGACACTGGCTTTGTTTCCATTGGTTTCTTCTTATGTTTTCTCCTATCTTGACTGACTCTCTGTGAAACTACCTTCTTCTTCTCTGAGCGTTTCATTTTTTCTCTCAAGAGATCTATCAATAACCTAAGATTATTCTGTGTGAGTAAAATGACTAGGTATCTCTCTCCTTTTATAAGCAAAATTCAATGGCCGAGTATTAAATGTGTTCAACCACTTCTGATTTGACGGCATTGAAAGTTGAATTTCTGTTAATTACTTATATTACCTTTTTGATAATGACAAAAGGGGGAGAAAGAATATTGGTAAATCAATTGTTGGAAGAAGCGAAATTACTTGGCTTTTTAGGGCCTTGTAGTGCTTCAGAGAGAGAACGTAGGAGAGTGGTCAAAATAGTAGCATGAGGAACATGCTTTGTTATGACAATCTGATCTTTGAGGATTTCAAAATATTGTACTAAAGAGCTCTGAACTGTTTTCAAATTTTTTGTTCAGACTCTGAGCTATTTTCTTTGAAAAGATTTTTTAAAGCTCTGAACTGTTTGAAAATATTTTGAACTCTGAAGCTGTTAATGATAACCATCAGAACCAAGTGTATATGTAGAAGTCTTTAAGCGCCTCTGATCCTATTTTGTCATTCAATTTAAATATTGCTTCAATTTAAATATTGCTTCATCTTGCATCTGCATTAAGGGCTTAATTTTCAAGGAGAATGCATTTATTAATTGAAGTTTATTATTCATAGTTAGTTCTTGAGTAAGGGTGCAACTTTACTCAAAGATTATCACACTATGGAAAGAAGAAGCTTGCAAACCTTGTTCTTTACATAGTGAAATATGAATAATTTAAGTCATATAATAAAGTATTTCTGAAACTGATTAAAATTAACTATGGATACAAAATAGGGGGAGCTTACAAACCTAACCCTATGGGTTATCAGACTTAGGGGGAGCTTGCAAAACTCAGAAGCCTAATGTCAACATAGCTGATTTTTATCAACAACAATTGTATTTAATAATTGTGTTTGTCATCATCAAAAAGGGGGAGATTGTTGGAATAAAATATGTGTTAATACACACCCTTAAGTTTTGATGATAACAAAGTATTAAATGAACAATTGATGGTACTTATGTTTAAATTAAGTGCAGGAGAATTCAACGTTTAATCAAGAGCACACTTAATTTAAACTCTGATGAAACCAATGGAAGTCTGAATATTTAAGACTCTGAAAGAGTTCAGATGCTACAACGTGGTCAGAAGCTATACAAAGTTCAGAAGCTCAAAGTAGATCAGAACGTCTGAAAGCTGTTCTGGAACTCAGAGGAGTTTAAGAAGCTCAAGGATGTTCAGAGGCCTACAAGAGTTCAGAGGCTGTCTGCTAGTCATAAGTCATTCAGAGGATGAAGACGTTCAGAAGCTGAATTACGAAAGACTATCAGAGGCCAACCATTCAAAGACCAATCAGACTCCAAGTTATCAAAGGTTCATCAGAAGCAAAGGAATTCTCAGTCATCAGAAGGCTACATCAACTACAACTTATCAAGCCTGATGACTTGTTCTAAGGTCAACTAAAATGCAACGGTCACAAAGGATGTGATCCCTCTCTCTAGGAGCTAGTTGTACCTTATAACTGTACCATTGGATAGACAGCAAAGGTGAAGCTTCTCAGCAAAGGAAGACGTGGCTTTACTCAATGGATCCTCAATGTCTACAACTGTCCAAGTTGCAACGGGAATTTCTCCAACGTCTCAATGTCTTTCTCAACTCATATAAATATGCCAAAGAAAGAATTGATGACTACCGCTCACCATTAGATAAAATCTCTCAGAAGAAAGTGAGAATTTGAAATGTAATAGATAATATCTCTCAAATGAAGTGAGCATAGAAACTAGCTTAGAGCCTCTGAAGTTATTATGTTTGTAATAAGTTTTAAGCTCTTAAGTTAGTAGTAAGTCTTCTGCTTAGTGTAGAAGCAAGTAAGTCTTCTGCTTAGTGTAGAAGCAAGAAAGTCTTCTGCTTAGTGTAGAAGCACGTAAGTCTCAGTCCTAGTGATTAGAGCAGTGAAGTCTTGAGCCTGAGTGCTTGAGCAAGGAAGCCTCTGATCTTGTGTGATCAGAGCAAGGAAGTCTCTTTGTCTTGTGTGACTTAGAGCAGGAAGTCTCAAGCTTGTGTGCTTGAGCAAGGAAGTCTTTGATCTTGTGTGATCAAAGCAAGGAAGTCTCTATGTCTTGTGTGACTAAGAGCAGGAAGTCTTGAGCTTGTGTGCTTGAGCAACTATTGTAATCCGAGTGATTATAGTGAAACTCTCTTGGAAACAAGGGGACTGGAGTACTCTCAATTTGTGAGGGGAACCAGTATAAATTGTTGTGTGTTCTTCTTTCTCTCACTCTCTCATTTACTCCTTCATCATTCATAACGTCATAAGTTAATTGTGTGAATAATCCGCTGTGCTTTAAAGACTCTGAAAAGATTTTAAATATCTTGGAAAGTTTTTAAAATATCCAAAACACAATTCAACCCCCCTTCTTGTGTTTTCTCTACGAACCTTCATGTTCCATAACCAGGTTCAGAGATTTTCCCTCCAGCTTAAGAGATAAATCTGTAGAAAACATTTCCTTGCAAGCGATGGTGTTGATCGGAAAGTTATCAGGAAAAATAAACAAGGAGTCTGAGACTGATGTAGAAGTAGATGACATTATAGAAGGTTAGGGTGAAGAGTTTGCTAAAAACTAGAGAGAGTTTTGTTCAAGAGATGTTGAAGACTACAGAGTGGAATGAGATAGTGTAAAGTATGCAAGTATTTAAATGATTCAGTAAAACAAATTAAGGCACACAATACATTAAATTAAAACGAGAAAATAAACCATCATTAGCTGTTTCAAGCCAATAAGAACATGTGTACGTGTTGTCTATTAAGCGCCAAAACGTTTTAGTAAAAATACTTAAACGTTTCCAATTCATCTTGTATTCAGAGGCTTACCCATCAGAGGTTGAAACGTTTCTCAGAGTCTGAGATTCTTCAGATGCTGAAACCTGAAGAACTTCAGAGGCTGAAAAACAAGTCTTTCAGGACACAAGAAAATATGTTCAGACAGGATTTTTCAAGGTTTTTAGTACTGAACAATGTGTATCCTAACAAGACATTTTCAAACCTTTGAGAGTTATTCCTCTGAATATGTCATTCAGGAGTTAAGCATACTAACCTTGTATTGAAGCTTTCTTGATTAGGTGTAGTCAGTGTCATAGCCTGAACAATCACTCCACCATACTGAGTTATTGTCATCTTCAATACATGCTTTAAAATCTTCATGCTCCCTCCTGCTCCTTATGTACTCCATCTCATCTTCTTCTCCATCTGATTCTTCAAGAATGTGCCTTCTATGCACAATTGCTCTTCTTCCATTCACAGTCACATGCATCCATGTGATTGGAAGGTTCAGAGTCTTAGTTTCACCTGCAATCAAGTAAACAATTTTGTCTCATGGTACCCATTTGCTTAAGGGTCCTAGACTGTTAGTTGCCAAATCTTCATCCTCCATTTGTTTCATCTGAGTGCTATCAGATACAAATATAGTGTAAAGATTTGGAAGTGAGAAGCTTCCATCAATAACTGATGAGCTTGGTTCCTCTAGTGTTTTACTATTAGAGTATCCAATCCCATTAGTATTGTTGGTCTTAAGGTTGCAAAGCATGGAAACAATTTTTTTTTATCAGCATTGATGTTACAATACTCTTTGAGAACTAGAGAGTGCTCAAGGGGTTTGTAACATATAGCATAATCATTCTCAAGGTCTTTTGTTTTGATAAAATCTTTTTGTTCAAGACCTTCAGAGTGAGCTTACTTAAATTCTCATAGTCTGCTTTAAGCTTTTTATACTTCTGCTGACTATTAGAGAGTTTAAGTAAGGTCTTATTAAGATGCTTGATCAATTTTGCTTTGGAAAGACGAGAATATACCTGATTCATTGATCTATGGATACTTTCTTTGCTCTCAGGTTCTGACTTTTCATCAGAACTTGAGTCTTCAGAGTCTGAGCCATCTTCAGAACATGATCCTTCAGCTCTTGGAGCTCTTTCAGACTCATCTTCAGAGAAGTTGTCTAGTACATTCCATGTTGTCATTCCTTTAGCCAGTCTTCCTCCATTCTTCTTGAAGTTGTACCATCTTTGAATTTTTCTTGAAAACCTTTCAAGATACTTTTCATCAGGTTCTTCAACAAGATCTTCATGCTCCAATGCTTGCTTTCCTTTCCTTGCTGCTTCTGCTTCTTCAACGTTCAACTCTTGCATATCCTTCAGAGCCAATTCATGGACTCTGAGTAAATCAATCAATGATTCAGGACTCATTGAATTGATGTCTTCAGTTTCCTCTATAGTATGTGGAATTTCATTCCAATTCAGAGGCAAACTTCTCAGCAACTTGCTTACAAGGTCTTTGTTGCTGAGTTTGTTGTTGTGCTCTTCAAGCTTGCTTATGATACCTTGAAACCTTATGTTCATTTTCTCAATGCTCTCATTTTCCTCCATCCTAAACTCCTCATATTGATCCAACAAGCCATTTACTATTGCCCACTGAATGCTTTCATTATCATCACTAATGAGGCAAAGAGTAGTAGCTGTAGAATCAATACTAGAGGTTTGATTAGCCCCTGATGTGGAAGGTTTTTGATTGTTGCTCAGATCTTCAGTTAAGCTTAGTTCATCTTCACATTTCTTGCTAAGATCAGCAACTTGTTGATATAGCTTCTGCTTCCACTCATCCATCTTACCAACAGAACCGGAGCTCTGATACCAATTGAAGGTGCGTGGAGAAAACACAAGAAGGGGGGGTTGAATTGTGTTTTGGATATTTAAAAAATTTCCAAGATATTTAAACCTTTTCAGAGTCTTTAAAGCACAGCGGATTGTTCACACAATTAACTTATAACGTTATGAATGATGAAGGAGTAAATGAGAGAGTAAGAGAGAGAAGAACACACAACAAATTATACTGGTTCCCCTCACAAATTGAGAGTACTCCAGTCCCCTTGTTTCCAAGAGATTTTCACTATAATCACAAGGATTACAATAGTTGCTCAAGCACACAAGCTCAAGACTTCCTGCTCTTAGTCACACAAGACTTAGAGACTTCCTTGCTCTGATCACACAAGATCAAAGACTTCCTTGCTCAAGCACACAAGCTTGAGACTTCCTGCTCTTAGTCACACAAGACATAGAGACTTCCTTGCTCTGATCACACAAGATCAGAGGCTTCCTTGCTCAAGCACTCAGGCTCAGGACTTCATGCTCTAATCACTAAGATTGAGACTTATATGCTTCTACACTAAGCAGAAGACTTTCTTGCTTCTACATTAAGCAGAAGACTTTCTTGCTTCTACACTAAGCAGAAGACTTTGTTGCTTCTACACTAAGCAGAAGACTTACTACTAACTTATAAGCTTAAACTTATTACAAACATAATAACTTCAGAGGCTATAAGCTAGTTTCTATGCTCACTTCATTTGAGAGATATTATCTATTACAATGCAGATTCTCACTTTCTTTTGAGAGATTTTATCTAATGAAGAGCGCTAGTCATCAATTCTTTCTTTGGCATATTTATATGAGTTGAGAAAGACATTGAGACGTTGGAGAAATTCCCGTTGTAAAATGGACAGCTGTAGTCTTTGAAGATCCGTTGAGTAAAGCCACGTCTTCCTTTGCAGAGAAGCTTCACCTTTACTGCTTGTCCAATAGTACAGTTATAAGGTACAACTAGCTCCTAGAGAGAGAGGGATCACATCCTTTGTGACCGTTGCAATTTAGTTGACCTTATAACAAATCATCAGGCTTGATAAGTTGTAGTTGATGTAGCCCTCTGATGACTGGGAATTCCTTTGCTTCTAATGAACCTTTGATAACTTGGAGTCTGATTGGTCTTTGAATGGTTGGCCTCTGATAGTCCTTCGCAATTCAGCTTCTGAACGTCTTCATCCTCTGAAAGACTCATGACTAGCAGACTCCCTCTGAACTCTTGTAGGCCTCTGAACATCCTTGAGCTTCTGAACTCCTCTGAGCTCCTGAACACCTTCAGACGTTCTGATCTACTTTGAGCTTCTGAACTTTGTATAGCTTCTGACCACATTGTAGCTTCTGAACTCTTTCAGAGTCTAATTATTCAGACTTCCATTGGTTTCATCAGAGTTTAAATTAAGTGTGCTCTTGATTAAACGTTGAATTCTCCTGCACTTAATTTAAGCATTAGTACCATCAATTGTCCATTTAATACTTTGTTATCATCAAAACTTAAGGGTGTGTATTAACACATATTTTGTTCCAACAGCGTATAACACGACCTACTCTTGGGGATACCAATCCAGGAGAGAATCCACTATGGTAATACTAGTTAGAAGCTATCAATAAACGACCCGTTTACACTTCGTCACATAGTCACTATCCGTGCTATCTTCAACCTAGGCCCACCTAGATCAGAGACCCCGTCCCTTCTTCTCTTAACCACACACCCAGTGTGATTGCTCAAAACTCAAACTTTGGTGAAGACACACTTCAAACAAATACCTATCAAAATACAACTCAAGAACACAATACTAAGCAAGTATCAAGGTGATACAAGATAGGCTCACAAGTAAACAAATGACACGCTAAAACCCTAGACACAAGAATACAATTCTTCACGATGGTTTCAGTAGTATAAAAAGGTCTATGGTCTTCAATATATATATATAGCACATAGATAGCCACGGTAGTTCCTTTAATTTGGCTTCACAAATAAGTTAAAATTAAAGTATATCCGATAAGAAAAAATTCATTGAAGCAAATCCAACTAAAATCCTAAAATATAGGAATATATTTTAGGCTTGATATACTTTGAGATATCTTCAGGAAATAAACTGATCTCCACGTCTTGAGGAACAAGTAATGCGATAAGGAGATTAGCTTGCACAAATTCGCGCCCAACAAGCTTGTAACAAACTGTCCATATTTTCCAGCTTCAGGATGTTGTTCCAAATGTAGCCACATCTGACCCTACATCTGACTATATGTTGTTTTTGCAAAATATAGCCATTTTCAAAAACCCAACAATCTCCCCCTTTGGCAAATTTTGGCTAAAACAATATTAGGCGGGTTATGGAAAGATGTAGTTCACGTCTTCCTTTAAGTCAACATAAATACACAACTAGGAAAGAAGATAGAACATAATATGGCTATTTTTACAGCAACACTTCAAGTAAATCATAGCACATAAATAACATCAGAGACTTGCACCAACGGAATAAACACATCTAGTCTCACAAAAGAACAACATCAGAGAGAAATAAACTCTCTAAGTGGATTCACATACTTGGAGAAAAAAATCACTTCACATCAGAAGACATAGAAAAGAGACTTTCAGTCAAATAGAGAAAAATAAATTCTCCATTCAGACATTCTGGATGGTATCCAGGATGGGGTAACATTACCTACTACATCACATAAATCACATGTATCAACCGTTCCCCCTCAAACATACCAGGAAAACAGAGTCTATCATCAGGGATACATAGGAAAGATAAATTCCTAATCAACTGAGAAAAATAAATTCTCAGCTATATAACACACAAACATACTCAGAATCAGAAAAACTGGATGGTAGCCAAGATGAGGCAGCATTCAGCAGAGCATCTGGGATAAAATGTAAATTGCTCCCCCTCAATCAACACACATTAGGATATCATCACAAATTTTACTCCCCCTGAAGACATATATGTCAGGGAATCATCAGATACCTTCACTCCCCCTGAACATGTGAATATCACACATACAACAAAAATTAGGATTACTCCCCCTTACGACATGCATAGCAAATAAGTGTTACTCCCCCTCAATGCAACATACATCTACAAACAATATGACTACACACCATATATCAGACCATGCATGTCAAACTACCTACTACTGCCCATCACATCATAGGATATTCATCAACAGATACAAACATCAGATGTAGATCCAAATGTACACACATCTTCCACCACATGCAGCACACAAAAGTAAACAGTTATAGTATTACGCACATTACAGTACTCCCCCTTTTTAGCCATCAAATTTGACAAGATCAACAGGCAGCACCAAACGGCAAACGATCACAAAATATGATAGTAGATCACCAAATAGTAGAGTGCACATAGGTGCATAGTAAATCCAGGGCATAGCCCACAAATCAAAGATGAGAAAGAAACATAAGCACCAAAACAAACCATCCAAAAAGAACATAATCAAGGCGCAGGGAAAAGAAATATGTTGAGTTACAATCCCTCTTTCTTGATCAGCGTGCAAGGAATATAGAGAATCAAAAATGGTTGCACACACACATAGCCATAACTGCTATACATTCATATTGTTGAACGATGAACGAAATGTTTCTATAGGAACCCACAACTAACAATTATCTTTGGACCTTACACCTCTCATCAACACATCACCCTTCTCATTTGTAATCAAACACCCAGATTCGGTGAAATTCACTTTCATACCTTGATCACATAATTGACTGATACTAATTAGATTAGCAGTCAATCCTTTCACAAGAAGCACATTATCAAGCCTTGGCAAACCACTATTGGTTAGGCTTCCTATACCTCTGATCTCACCTTTTACTCCATCACCAAATGTCACAGAGCTAGTTGAATAAGACTTTAAGTCCATTAGGAATTTTTCTACTCCAGTCATATGTCTGGAACAACCACTATCAAAATACTAATTCTTCTTAGATGATGATCTAAATGAGGTATGAGCAATTAAACTTACATCTTCCTCCTTGGGCTTCCACTCTTTCTTGGTCTCAACCACTTCAACTTCAGGTTTTTGCTTCAGTGATTTTTTAGGATACCCATACAACTTATAGCAGAAAGGTCTTATATGTCCTTTCCTACCACAATGATGACACACCCATGGTTGAGATTTCCTATTTCTGATTCCCGGTTGGGGTTGCACATGGGGCAGCCTCTGCTTCAGCATTGGGGGCCTGTTGTTTCCTTCTAAGGGAAAAAACTTAAGCTCTGGATCATATTGCTTAGGTTTGTTGAGATTTTTGTAGTCATAACCAATCCCTTTTGTCCTCTTTCCAGGAACTTGTGTTTCAATTAACTCTTCAAGTGTAGCGGTACCATCATGCATCATTATAACTTCCTTCTTCATATGTTCAAGTTTAGAGTTTAGAAATGTTACCTCATCATTCAGTTCTGAAATTGTGGCCAGATGCTCGTTCTTTTCAGATTGAAGTTCCAGTATGAGCCTCTTCTAATTTTCTTGACTTCTACATACCTCTTCACTTCTTTGACATAAGGCTCTATATGATGCAGCTAGCTCTTCATAAGTTACATCTCTGTTGGAACAAAATGAGTTTTAGTTATAAAACACCCTAAGTTTTGATGATAACAAAGTATTAAATGGACAATTGGTATTACTAATTAATCATCTAGTGTGCAGGAACAAAGTAAAAATCTTATTCACTCAGATCATCAATTGAGCCTCTGAAGGACACAGTCTGAAGCGTTTAGACTCTGAGAAGCAAGTAGCTTCAGAGCCTCTGAAGATGTCCTCAGATGCCAAAGAGAGAAACATGTCCTGAAGCTTACGTACACCATTCAGAAGATCAATGAAATGTTATTACAAGATTCTGAATGACATTCTCAGAAGAAAGACAGCTCATAACTAATGGAATAGTACAACAATCTTATCATCAAATGGAGCGTGCAGTACTCTGTACTATTTTACCTAATTTACTAAAGCGCCATTTGACAAAGAGAAGTAGTGGGATTGATTTACTCCTTCTGGAAGAAATAATCAAATCCAGCTCAGCAAAAGAAGATTGTACTACCAACGGTCCTTTCTCAACGTCATTTTACTTAAAGTATAAATAGAAGACATTCTACTTGAGAGAAGACTACTGAAAGCTGCTAAAAGAAAGACTACTGCAAAATATTGAAACTCAGATAAAGATTTACTTTGTATTCAAGTTGTGAATTGTTTCGTTCTTTTGTAATTTCTAAGTCAAATATCTTTTGATATTGTTAGGCTCTGAACTGTTGTTAAGAGAGTCTAGCTTAGAAGTTTCAGTCCTACTTAATCTGTGTATTAAGTTAGTTTGTGAAGTCTCTTATCTTGTGTGATTTGAGAAAGGAAGTCTCTTTGTCTTGTGTGACTTAGAGCAAGGAAGTCTCTTTGTCTTGTGTGACTTAGAGCAAAGAAGTCTCTTGCTTGTGTGCTTGTGCATTAGAATTGTAATCTTGTGAGATTATAGTGAAATCCCTTGGAAGTGCAAGGGGACTGGACTACTCTCGTTTTGTGAGAGGAACCAGTATAAATTCTGTGTGTGCACTCTCTTCTCCCTCTCTCACTGTTTTATTTGTGTTTTACTTTCTGACTAGCTTCTTTTATCCGCTGCTTTACAATCTATTAGCTAGAAAAGAATTAGTTTTCAAAACACAATTCAACCCCCCCCCCCCCCCCCCTTCTTGTGTTTTTGACCTTCAATTGACATCAAGAGCTCCGGTTCTGTTTTTAATCACTTCACAGTGAGACAGTAAAAGATCTTTGAAAAACACTGTATGTCGGGGGAATCCACAATTACACCTACACCTACTGCTACAGATCTCTCTCAAGTTCAATACGACTACGACACCATGACTTCTACATCTTCAACTTCTAATCATGATTCCAGCAATAAAAAGGTTCCAGTCTTTAGTGGTGATGCTCTAAGATTTGAATGGTGGAAGGATAGCATTTACCACTACGTCAATGGAATTCATGATGAGCTTTGGGACCTAATAGAAGAAGGAGTGCCTATTGAAGGAATAGGTCCTGATGGAAAGATTACTTTAGCTCAGAAGAGAGCATTGTCTGTTGAGAACAAGAAGATATTTTCCAAGCACAACAAAGTCAAACAAATCATGATGTCAGCTATATCTCATGATGAATACACCAAAATAATGGATAGATCTACAACAAAAGCTATGTATGACTCTCTCTGCTCAAACTATGATGGTAATAAGCAAGTTCAGAATGCCAAAGCAAGACTCCTGGTTCAGCAGTATGAGTTTTTTTCCATGAAACCTGAGGAAGACATTGAGACTATGTTTTCTAGATTTCAGACTCTGGTGTCTAATCTCAGGATTCTGAAGAAAAGCTATACAACCACTGATCATGTGTGGAAAATCCTGAATAGCTTGACTGACAAATGGAGACCTAAGGTTACAGCCATTGAAGAAGCTAATGATCTTGAGACCATTACTCTTGAATCAATCATCAGCAATCTCAAGAGCCATGAGATGGTATTGAAAGCTAAGGAAAGGTCAGTGGCTTTAACTTCAACCAAGAAGTCTTCCAAAGCACTCAAGGCTAAAACTCTGGAGGTTGATGAGGAATTTTCTTCAGATGATGATCAAGGAGATGAACAGGATGAGGAATTTGCCATGTTCACCAGAAACTTTCAAAAATGGGCAAAAGTGAACAAAAGTCACAAAGGAAATAGCTCAAGGAATGCTTCTAGTAGAGATGAGAAGAACTGTTTCAAGTGCAACAAACCAGGACACTTCATTGCTGATTGTCCTGAAGCTTCTTCAAAGGACAAGAACAAGAAGTTCAGCAGCAAGAGAGAGAGCTACAAGAGGAGAATCCAGAAGAGCTTAATAGCAACATTTGAGAACCTGGAAACATCCTCAGATAGTGATGATGAAGAAGCAAATGTGGCTCTGATGGCTACAACTAAAGGAGACTCTGAAGAATCAGACTCTGAACTATCAGACTCTGATGGATCAAATTCTGAAGAATCTGAATAGGTATTTTTAAATTTATTCTAAAGAACAACTTTTAACCTACCTTGGTATGTCTCTAAGCAAGTTTGCTGAATCATCCTCTAAACTAAAACTTTTAAAAACACAGAAGGATGAGTTAGCAAAGAAAACTGAACATTTTCAAGCTCTAACTTTTAAAAACACAGAAGGATGAGTTAATCAAAATTGAAGAACTTGAAAATGGGTGCACAAGATGTAACAAACCTACTGATGAGCAAGAGGTTGCTCTTCAGGAGTTTGTCCATCAGAACGTCAACAAGAGTAAGATGGCGTCTATGATTTATAGTGTTTGCAAAAATAAAGGTGAAGGAATTGGTTACTCATATGGGAAATCATATGGGAAACAAAATTCCTATGTTTGTTTGAATAATATTCCTGATAATCTTTATTCAACCTTTGTACCTGCGAAAAGCAAAGGCAAAGCTGTGGTTGTTTTAGACTCTGAGGGTACCTCTGGGGTCTGCAAAGCTAGCTCTGAAGTCACTTCAGAGGTTGTTTCTCAGAACCCCAAAGAAAGCAACTCTGAACCTAAGCATTCAGAACCTGAGACTGTCAAGTCTAAGACTCTGAAAACTTTGGGACTCAGAAGCTCACCCAATCAGACTCTAAAACAAACCAAGCTGATGATAAATAATCAACATAAGACTCTGGTAAGCAAAACTAATCCTAGATTAGAAGAGCAACCTAAGTCCTATAGTGATTATAAATCAAAGCCTCAATTTCAAAAACAATGGACTAAGAAGGTTATTTTTCAAAGACCAAACTTTCAAAAGAAATTTTTTAAGAGTCCACAAAGCTTTTCACAGAGGCAAGAAAGAACTAAAGATTATAGAACTAACCAAACTGGACCCAAAAAGCAATGGGTACCAAAATGTAAAATTGTCTACTATTCAGATCTTCCTTGTAGGAAAAATCATTTCAAATCAGATGAATGGAAGCCAGCGATCAGCCATGGAAGGAAAGCTTATGTTCCTAAACATTACTTTACTTCCAAAGCTGCTGATGTGGAGAAAGCTAATGAGTATTGGAGAGAACTTCACAATGAATGTGGAGAGTATTATTACAATGATTGACCTTGTTTATTCTACAGCTATCCAGACTGAAAGAAAATGGTAATCAATCATGGTATTTGGATAGTGGATGTTCAAGGCACATGACTGGTAATAAGAAAATGTTCACATCATTAAACCTTGAAGATGGTGGAACAATTGGCTTTGGAGGTAACCAGAAAGGCAAAATCAAAGGTACAGGTATTGTAGGTAACTCCTCCCTTTTAATTAAGAATGTATGGTTTGTAGATGGACTCAAACACAACCTATTTAGCATTAGTCAATTTTGTGACAATGGGTTTGTGGTTAATTTTGATAAGGGATATTACATGTACTGTAATTAGAGAATCTGATAAGTCCATAGTGTTCAAAGGTAAGAGAATAGGCAATGTGTACAAAATAAACCTTTCTGATTTGGCAGACCAAGAGGTCAAATGCTTGCTAACTCTGAGTGAAGAGAAGTGGGTATGGCATAAAAGGTTAGGTCATGCTAACTAGAGGTTAATCTCTAAGCTCATCAAACTTGACCTTGTCAGAGGCCTACCTAAGCTTCACTATCACTCAGATGCTCTTTGTGGATCCTGCCAAAAAGGAAAGAGTGTGAAAACTTCTTTTAAACCTAACCATGTTGTCTCTACCTCTAGGCCCTTAGAACTGCTTCACATTGATATGTTTGGTCCTGTGAGCACAAACTCAATCAATGGGAAGAAATATGGATTAGTCATTGTTGATGATTACAGTAGATGGACTTGGGTTAAATTTCTCAGAAATAAGGATGATGCATATGATGTCTTTAAAGGTTTACACATTTTAAAGGTTAGAAGTGATCATGGTGGTGAATTTGAAAATGAAATGTTTGAAAATTTTTGTGAAAAATATGGCATCTTACATGAGTTCTCTTCTCCTAGAACTCCACAGCAAAATGGAGTTGTAGAGAGAAAGAATAGAACTCTGCAAGAAATGGCCAGAACCATGATGCATGAGACTAACATTGCCAAGTATCTGTGGGCAGAGGCTGTAAACACAGCATGTTATGTTCAGAATAGAATTTATATTAGACCTATTTTGAATAAAACTGCATATGAACTATTTAAGGGAAAGAAACCTAGTGTATCCTATTTTCATCAATTTGGTTGTACATGTTACATTCTGAATACAAAAGTTCATCTAAAGAAATTTGATGCTAAAGCTAATAAGGTTATCTTTATTGGATACTCTGAACGCTCAAAAGCATACAAAGTGTATAATTCTGAAACTCACTCAGTGGAAGAAAGTATGCACATAAAATTTGATGACAAGCAGCCTGACAAGTGTCAGAGCTAGTTGAGAACTTTTCAGATCTACAACTATCAGATGATGAAGAATCAGAACCTGAAGGAACATCAGAACCATCTCAACCAACTTCTGAAGAAACAATTTCAACTCCTGAAACTTTGGACTCTGAAGATCACTCAACATAAGAAATTATCAGAAGCAGTTCAAGCAAAGTTGAACCATCAAAGCATTCTTTCAAATACAAATCTTCACATCCTGAAGAGCTAATCTTGGGTAACAAGGACAGTCCAACGAAAACTAGATCAAGCTTCAGAAATGAAGACTCATTAATTGGATTAATTTCCTTGGTGGAACCAAGTTCAACTGATGAAGCACTAGCTGATGATGCATGGATTGTAGCAATGCAAGAAGAGTTAAACCAATTTGAAAGGAATGAAGTATGGAGCTTAGTACCAAAACCTTCTCAGAAGAACATTATTGGAACAAAATGGGTCTACAGAAACAAGCTGAATGAACAAGGAGAAGTTGTTCGTAATAAGGCAAGACTAGTAGCTTAAGGGTATTGTCAACAAGAGGGGATTGACTACACTGAAACATTAGCTCCAATTGCTAGACTTGAGGCTATTAGATTACTCCTTTCCTATGCTACACATCATAATATAATTTTATATCAAATGGATGTTAAAAGTGCATTCTTAAATGGTTACATTTCTGAAGAAGTATATGTCAAACAACCTCCTGGTTTTGAGGATGCTTCACATCCTGACCATGTGTTTAAGCTAAAGAAATCACTCTATGGTCTGATACAAGCTCCTAGAGCTTAGTATGAAAGGCTGAGCAATTTCTTAGTTGAAAAAGGTTTTCAAAAAGGTCAAGTTGACAATACTCTCTTTAGTAAAACATTTAAGAATGACATTTTAATTATTCAAATTTATGTTGATGACATTATTTTTGGATCTTCTAATCCATCTTTGTGCAAGGAATTTTCTAAGATTATGCAGGAAGAATTTGAAATGAGCATGATGGGAGAGCTGGAATTCTTTCTGGGAATTCAAATCAACCAAAACAAAGATGGAACCTACATTCATCAGACTAAGTATACAAAGGAGCTGCTGAAGAAATTCAACATGGAAGACTGCAAATCAATGTCAACACCGATGCATCCAACAAGCAGTCTCAGGAAGGATGAATCAGAAAGCAAAGTAGATCAGAAGCTATATAGAGGTATGATAGGTTCTCTACTTTACCTAATTGCATCAATGCCTGATATTTTATTCAGTGTCTGTTTGTGTGCTAGATTCCAATCAGATCCTAGAGAGTCTCATTTTACTACTGTAAAGAGAATCTTTAGATATCTGAAGGGAACCACAAATTTTGGCTTATTTTATAAGAAATCAAATGATTATAAGCTGGTAGGATTTTGTGATGCTGACTATGCTGGAGACAAGATAGAGAGGAAATCCACAAGTGGCAATTGTCAATTTGTTGGAGAGAATCTCATATCTTGGGCCAGCAAAAGACAAACTACTATAGCTTTGTCTACAGCAGAAGCAGAATACATATCAGCAGCCAAGTGTTGTACACAACTACTCTAGATGAAATATCAGTTAGAGGATTACAAAGTTAATAGTCACAATATTCCACTTTTCTGTGATAACACTGCAGCTATTCAACTTTCTAAAAATCCAATTTTGCATTCAAGAGCTAAACACATTGAAATTAAACATCATTTTATAAGAGACCTTGTTCAGAAGGATAGTGTAAATATTCAATACATTGAAACTGAAAGACAATGGGCTGATATATTTACAAAACCCTTAGCAGTTGAAAGACTAGATTTTATTAAAAAGAATCTGAACATGTCTTTAGTCTCTGAAGAAAACAAGCTCTGAAAAGAAAATTGTAAATTCAGCCTCTGAACTCTTTATATTCTGAAAGTTTCTCAGAAGCTGAAAGTTTTTAAATTCTGAAGTGTTTTAGCCAAGTGGAGTACACGTGTCAATTACTTTGTCTTTACTCACAGTCTGTGATTGGTTAGAGTAAAGGCAGTTTATGACGAAATTCCTAATGCAACGACTGTACTCCCTCATGATTATTTCAATTAGAGTTTTTCAAAATCACTTTACTCACTTTCACACAAGTTCACTCGCACATCCAACACTTTTCATTCTCTAAAACCCAGAACATATTCTTTCTCCCTCAAATTAGCAAAACCCAGTTCTTAAACCTCAGAAATGGCAAGTTCATCGTCTCAATTAAGGTTTCCAGAGGACATCCCAATTAACATCTACGCTGAAGATTCTTATCTAAAAGATGTTACAATGGATCTTCGCTTTGAAGACATTAAATTGGTTATGGAAAAACCAATAGACTTTGAAGCATTAAGAGTCAATGGGCATGACTATAAAGAGTTCTTTGTTGAACAAGGCTGGGAGCACTACTTTGATATGATAAATGGTCCTATCTATTCAAACTTAGTGTATGATTTCTGGAGAAAAAGTGAAGTAGTTACTTCGGTGGATGCAAATGCAGAACTTCAATGTGTAATTGATCAAAATCCCATGGAGAATAAGGGAAAATCAAGAGTTGAATTAGGTCTGAGAAAATTCACAGAAACAGAAATACGTTCTAGTATTGGTGGGTTTCCAGTTATTTTAACAAGAAGCAATCTGGCTAAGATGATGGAACTTCCCAACTCCGGAATAGTCAGACTCTACACTGCAGCATATGGAAGAAAGTCAATATTTCTCAATGACATGGCCAGACTCTGTTTCAAGAATCAGAAGATGTCAAATAGAGTTGGTCATCTGAATGATAGAGAAAAAGTTCTTGCAAAGATTGTTTTCTCTTCAATTCTTCCTAGGGATACTGGTATTGACTCTCTGAATTGGGATCAGAGACACTTCATCTATTTCCTATCTGCAAAACGGCCAATGAATCTACCTGCCTATATCTTTCAACACCTTTGTGAAGCTCAAAAGATTGAAAATCCTTCCAAATTGATTTCACATCCAAGGCTCTTAAGCTACATTTTTTAGCAGCTTGGTCTTCCAGATAGATTCATGGTGGCTGGGATTTCTGAAGATCTTGAACAAGTTAGAGCACCAATACTTGATGCTAAAGTCTTGGTGAATCTACGTTTGAAGAGGTCAGAAAAGCTAATTTATCCTCAACAGCCTCTCTTGAAAAATAGGGCTAAATTTCAACCAATAAGTGAAGCGTTTATCTTTGACAATGAACCTCCTGAAGTCCACTTAGAATTCATAAGGTTAATGGAGGAAGAAGGAGTTCGATTCACTCATAAGGATATTGGAAGAGGTCCTGGTCCTATGTTTGCACAAATTATGAGAGCTGTTAAGGAAGAGGTTTTCAGTCATTATGAAGAGGATATCATGGTTGATGAGCCAACAATGAATGAATCTACAGTTGATAAGCCAGAGGATGAACAACAAGAGGTTGAAGACACTGTGGCTGAAGAACAAGGTGGTACAAATCATGTGGATGCAGAACCTGTTGTTGAAGACTTGTTGCGTGCAAAGGTTATCAGAAAACCTCGTACAAAGCACTGCACCAGTAGGGGAGAGAAGAGACAAAGGTCAAATGCAGGTATTAAAAATTCTTTTGATTATTGCAATAAAATATCTGAAGCATCAATCCTAGAAAATGTCCAACCCCTTAATACCATCTATCCTACAACCTCTGAACTTGAGTATATCAATGTTTCATCATCATCTGATTCAGAGTCTTCCGACTCAATGTATAATGAAATCATAGCAGGTTTTGAACGATTTAAACCCAGAGCTAAGCCTATTCCTGAGGAGGAAATAGCTCAGCCATCCAATATTGCAACCCCTCAACCATCACCCATAATTCTCACTGAGGAAGAGATTCTGAAGGAAACATCTTTCAGAGTTTCTCCTATCCATCGAACCTCTGAACCACAAAATGTCACATCATCTGAACCACCCATATCAATTCCATCAGAACCTCCAAAACCTTCATCACCTATAACACCACCTGAGATGCTTATAGATAATGATATTGCAATAAATGATAGGATTGATGCAACAGATGATCATTTGACTCATTCACCTAGTGGTCCAAGTCAACCAGAATCTGCACCACATGTGGAAAAGGAAGAGGAAGGGAATTCAGACAAGACGAAAAGGATTCTGAACTTACTAGACCATTCACTTGATCAACAAGATGATAAGCTTCTGGAGCTTGTGGCATATACAAGAGCATCTAAATCCAAGCTTCAACAGCTTCTCAATCTTTTCTTGTCCAAAAACCCTTAGGATTCTATTTATTGCACCATCTGTTTATTACTTATCCTTTTGCTTTGATTTTAATTTTTTTTGATAATGACAAAAGGGGGAGTAATATGTTATACAATTGTCAGTAGTATTTTTCAATAACTACTCAATAAGAATCTGAAACTGTCATAAAAATAAGAATCTAATCTTTGTCATATATATGCTTAATGTTTATGAACTTAATTGATTTGGTGAGCAAATTAATAAACATAATTGTGTTTGCATAGATGAAGGTAGTTAAGATTGTGCTCTTAATTATTTTTATCAGACTCAGGTTGAGCTTGCAAACCTCACACTCTGAGAATAAGTATGTAGATACAATCAAGTTTATCAAATTGTTCATATACTGATTCAACTTAATTATGGATAAAACTTAGGGGGAGCTTGCAAACCTAACCCTAATGGTTTATCAGACTCAGGGGGAGCTTACAAACCTCAACAACCTGATGTTGACATAATTAAATTAATCAACAACAATTGTATTTAATACTTTATATTTGTCATCATCAAAAAGGGGGAGATTGTTGGAACAAAATAAGTTTTAGTTATAAAACACCCTAAGTTTTGATGATAACAAACTATTAAATGGACAATTGGTATTACTAATTAATCATCTAGTGTGCAGGAACAAAGTAAAAATCTTATTCACTCAGATCATCAATTGAGCTTCTGAAGGACACAGTCTGAAGCGTTTAGACTCTGAGAAGCAAGTAGCTTCAGAGCCTCTGAAGATGTCCTCAGATGCCAAAGAGGGAAACATGTTCTGAAGCTTGCGTACACCATTCAGAAGATCAATGAAATGTTATTACAAGATTCTGAATGACATTCTCTGAAGAAAGACAGCTCATAACTAATGGAATAGTACAAAAATCTTATCATCAAATGGAGCGTGCAGTACTCTGTACTATTTTACCTAATTTACTGAAGCGCCATTTGACAAAGAGAAGTAGTGGGATTGATTTACTCCTTCTGGAAGAAATAATCAAATCCAGCTCAGCAAAAGAAGATTGTACTACCAACGGTCCTTTCTCAACGTCATTTTACTTAGAGTATAAATAGAAGACATTCTACTTGAGAGAAGACTACTGAAAGCTGCTAAAAGAAAGACTACTGCAAAATATTGAAACTCAGAGAAAGATTTACTTTGTATTCAAGCTGTGAATTGTTTCGTTCTTGTGTAATTTCTAAGTCAAATATCTTTTGATATTGTTAGGCTCTGAACTGTTCTTAAGAGAGTCTAGCTTAGAACTTTCAGTCCTACTTAATCTGTGTATTAAGTTAGTTTGTGAAGTCTCTTATCTTGTGTGATTTGAGCAAGGAAGTCTCTTTGTCTTGTGTGACTTAGAGCAAGGAAGTCTCTTTGTCTTGTGTAACTTAGAGCAAAGAAGTCTCTTGCTTGTGTGTTTGAGCATTAGAATTGTAATCTTGTGAGATTATAGTGAAATCCCTTGGAAGTGCAAGGGGACTGGACTACTCTCGTTTTGTGAGAGGAACCAGTATAAATTTTGTGTGTGCACTCTCTTCTCCCTCTCTCACTGTTTTATTTGTGTTTTACTTTCTGACTAGCTTCTTTTATCCGCTGCTTTACAATCTGTTAGCTAGAAAAGAATTAGTTTTCAAAACACAATTCAACCCCCCTTCTTGTGTTTTTCACCTTCAATCTCCAGTGTTGGATTCTGTGTCTGAAGTACATGTTCCAGTTAAGGCAGTGATGCGTTTAGAAGTCTCATTCAAAGTGTCTTCATTAGAATCTTCATCATCTGACCATGTTGCAGTCATCCCTTTTTGTTGTTTCTTCAAGTAGTTAGGACATTCAAATCTGATATGACCATATCCATTGCATTCATCACATTGTACACCTCTCTCTTGACTCACTTTCTCTTCAGATTTTGGTTTCTTTTGAAAACTAGAGTCTTTGTGAATGTCGAGTGGAATGGGGGACACATTCTGCTTCACATTCTGTCTTCCACGCCTATCCATCCTTCTTAATATTAAATTGTCTACCCAGAAGAACCATGGCCTCAGATAGGCTTTCATCAGTATTTGTCTCCTCTTGTGTAGCATCACTTTCTTCATTTGAGACAAAGGCTATACTCTTGCTTTTGCTTCCAGCACGTTCATTTGCAGAAATTTCATATGTCGGAAGAGAACCCACAAGCTCATCCAGCTTTATTTCAGATAGATCCATAAACTCTTCTATGCAGGTGACCTTCATATCAAATTTCTTGGGCAACGACCTCAACATCTTCCTCACCATTCTTTCTTCAGGAAGTTTTTCACCTAAAGAATCAAATGTGTTAGCATAATCAAGAATTGTCATATGAAAATCATGTACCATCTCATCTTCCTTCATCCTCAGATTTTCAAACTTTGTAGTCAACATCTGTAGTCTGGAGTTCTTAACTTTTGATGTCCCTTCCTGAGTAGTTATTAATATCTCCCAAGCTACTTTAGCCACAGTGCATCGCTTTATTAATCTGAACATGTTCTTATCAACACCATTGAACAAGGCGTTCAAAGCTTTGTGGTTTCCAAGGGCAAGTTCTTCTTCAGCCTTCGTCCAATTTCCTTCAGGCTTCAAGGACACATTACCATCTTTGTCAGTGACAGTATGGTGTTCCCATCCATTCACCACAGATTTCCATGTCTTGCTATCCATTGATCTCAAGAATAATTCCATGCGTGATTTCCAATAATCATAGTTAGTACCATCCAACAGGGGTGGCCTAGTCACAGCTCCTCCTTCCCCTTCCATAATGACCAGAATCGTTCCCTGGAGCTCACCCTAAAAACAGAACAGGGTGGCTGCTCTGATGCCAATTGAAATTCTGGCGCAGTCCAAATGGGGTACCGGATGGGGCAACCTTTGAGTCAACAACGTGCACAACAGAAGTAACAAACAATAAATAATAAATAACTGAAAATAAATAGTACACAGTGTTTGTTAACCCAGTTCGGCGTATAACACGACCTACCCAGGGGGATACCAATCCAGGAGAGAATCCACTATGCTAATACTAGTTAGAAGCTATCAGCAAACGACCCGTTTACACTTTGTCACCTAGTCACTACCCGTGCTATCTTCAACCTAGGCCAACCTAGATCAGAGACCCCGTCCCTTCTCCTCTTAACCACACGCCCAGTGTGATTGCTCAAAACTCAAACTTTGGTGAAGACACACTTCAAACAAATACCTATCTCCGTACTTAAAAGCTTAGGACTAGATTAAACAAAATACAACTCAAGAACACAGTCCTAAGCAAGTATCAAGGTGATACAAGATTGACTCACAAGTAAACAAATGACACGCTAAAACCCTAGACACAAGAATACAATTCTTCACGATGGTTTCAGTAGTATAAAAAGGTCTATGGTCTT
The DNA here is from genome assembly GCA_951799995.1 of Trifolium subterraneum. Taxonomy (NCBI): domain Eukaryota; kingdom Viridiplantae; phylum Streptophyta; class Magnoliopsida; order Fabales; family Fabaceae; genus Trifolium; species Trifolium subterraneum. Next base: position 20,558,885 of record OX637464.1, on the reverse strand, counting down.
CAATATATATATATCACATAGATAGCCACGGTAGTTCCTTTAATTTGGCTTCACAAATAAGTAAAAATTAAAGTATATCCGATAAGAAAAAATTCATTGAAGCAAATCCAACTAAAATTCTAAAATATAGGAATATATTTTAGGCTCGATATACTTTGAGATATCTTCTGGAAATAAACTGATCTCCACGTCTTGAGGAACAAGTAATGCGATAAGGAGATTAGCTTGACCAAATTTGCGCCCAACAAGCTTGTAACAAACTGTCCATATTTTCCAGCTTCAGGATGTTGTTCCAAATGTAGCCACATCTGACCCTACATCTGACTATTTGTTGTTTTTGCAAAATATAGCCAATTTCAAAAACCCAACACTCCTAAATTAAAATCATAAAAATAAATAAAACAATTGATTAGTAAATATAACAATAATAGACTAAAAATAATTATGAAAATTAATAGACTAAATAAGCACTTACCAACAATATAGGTATTAAGTTGTTGGAGGAAATTGATAATAAAGTAATGGAAAAATAAAAGGGAAATGAAAAAAATTTAAAGTAGGAAAGAAGTTTGATGTGAAAGGAGAAATATTTTTGAGAGAATGAAAAAGTTTGATGTGAAAGGAGAAATTTTTTAAAGAGAATGAAAGAAGTATGAGTGAGTTTAGAGAGAAGTTAGAGAGATATGAGAAGAATAGAAGTGAAAAGAAAAATGAATGGGAATGAGTATTTATAGAGGGGGGAGGAATTTGAACGTTTGAATCCGTGAACGTACTGACGGAATTTGTGCATTTACTGGCGGAATATTCTGTCAGAAGCTAATTGACCGTTGAACACTTACTGACGGAAATTTCCGCCAGTAAGTGATGTGTCAACGCGTGCTATCTGAGACAACTTACTGGCGGAAATTTCCGCTAGTAAGTGATAGCCGTTGAGATTTAACTTTCTGGCGGAATATTCTGCCAGTAAACGAATGGACGAGATACATTCGTTTACTGGCGGAATATTCCGCCACTAAGTATTATTCTATTTTGTTAATATTCTGGAAAATTTGCCGGCGGATTTGCATAATTTTGTGGCGGAATTTTCTCTCAATAATTTATTGAGGGAAAATTCCACCAGTAACTTATTTTAAAATCTGTTTGTATTTGAGACTTTTCTTGTAGTGATGGTTTTCTGGATTTGTGTTTCTGTCTCTAGAGAGACTCTATTTATAAGGAAACTCATTCCAATTGATAAAGGGAAGCAACCCTATAAATATTTTAAATTTTGTTTTTAGTCTCTATAAAAAAAATTCAGCAACTTTAGTATATTATAAGAATCTCTTGTAAATGTTTAATTTTTTTTTTTGGGTTAAATATGTTTTTGGTCCCTATGTTATACAAAATTGTTAAGAATGGTCCTGACATTTTCAAAATGGTAAAAAAACCTCATAAATATTTTTAGTTCTCAACATTAGTCCAATCCGTTAAGAAAGCTTTTGTGGCATGAAATGTATGGACCATTCTTAACAATTTCGCAAAATGTAGGGACTAAAAATATTAAAAGGTAATGACTATTCTTGACAATTTTGCAAAATGTCGGGACTAAAAACATTAAAAGGTAGGAACTATTCTTGACAATTTTGCAAAGTATAGGGACTATTCTTGACGGATTGGACTAATCTTGATAACAAAAAATTTTATAGCTTTTTTTTTTACCATTTTTAAAATGTAAGGATCATTCTTAACAATTTCGCAAAATGTAGGGACGAAAAACATATTTAACCCTTTTTTTAATAATGGATGAATTAAATATGAATTTTTAAATTTTTTATACTTAAAAATTCATCTTATGTTAAGAAATTCTAAATTTTTGTGGGAGATGTTTTATAATATTATAAACATTAATACAAAAAATCATTGAAAAATATGAAAGTACACAAGAGTTGATTTAAAAGTAGGGACCAAAAATATAATTGTGATAGAAAATATTTGAAGACTAAAAGTTACTGAAATTTTTTTATAGTAACTCAAAACAAAATTCAAAATATTTATATGGACCACAACAGAATTTTACAAATAAATTGTTTTTAACAATATTATATCAAAATTTTATAATTTAGTTCATTGTTTCTTTAGGATTTTAGCCACACCAGAATTTCAGGTTTGAATTCGCCCCTGTCTATAATTCACTATTGTTGACAAAAGATTACAAAACTTAAAGAAGAGATACATTGTTCCAAACTAATAATTGCATCCTTTCAAATATATTTTACAAATTCTCCAACAACAATATGTTTTGTAATAAGAAGCATAATAGCTTATACTTCATCGGTCTTTTTTTTTTTTTTTTGTCAAGACTTCATCGGTCTTTTATATATTATAGAAATATCTAATAAAAATTACCTGGGTTATAAAAAGTTATTTAAGTAATAAATTTATCACTTGTTTGCATTTTCCATCGTAAGAAAAAGAAACGATATATGAAAATAAATCATTAAGGTATGTGGAATTTTGTAGAAAGTCTTGTATTATAAATATTCTTATAATTAGAGAGAAATTATGAATTAATGGAAACTAACATACAAGTTTGACAAGGTTTTTCTCCGTATATTAATCTTTTGCATCTCTATTTTAAGATTGTACCAATTTGTACTAGAGTTGCTATTAACTTTTTTATTATACGGGACTTGAGTTACTAATTGAGATCAAGAATTCATAATAAAATTGTTACAATGTAAAATTTAGATTTTGAAGTTGTTAAGAATAGTGAAAATGAAGAACAAACCAATTATTTGTGTTATAAAGATCCGTTTGGATAAACAGCTTATATAGATACTTATAGTATTAGAGTTTATAACAATAGAGCTTACATCATAAGCTTTTATACTCGATAAGTTTTTTACGTTTGGATTTATACACTAAACGTACTTATATAAATTAGACTGTTTGGATGTGTCCTTACATAAATAATTATAAAATATTAATATAATTATAATATTAAAAAGAAAATTAAAGAATCAAATATGATTAAAATATAATAATAATTTTAATTTATAAAAAAATTATCAATATTCATAGTGTGGTGCGATTGTGTCAATGATTGATGAGTCAATAATATAGAATGAAAAAGATAGCTTAAGATAAAATAGAAGTGTGTAGATAAAAAAAAAAAAAAAAAAACAGAAGTGTAGACTATTACAAATAGACACTATGACATATATGGGTCGTAAAAGCCCAATTAATTTATAGGAGGGGGGTTTCTTTAGCCGTCCTATAATTTTTTCAAACATCACCCGCTACTTATGTAGCAGAAGGCATTTGTTTCTTAAATTTCTCATTTTATAATATTCACTATTTAGCGGATGAGTAAAAATAAGGCGTGCGAGAAATTTGTAGGGCAGCAAGACAAACTCTCCATATATTAGTTGTTTAAAAAAGATTCTATCTTAGTCCATGGCTCCTCAAACTCAAAACTATTTCTTTAATATAATAGCTCAAGTACAAAACTGCTCAAGGTTCTTTGGAAGACAAGTGAAGAAACTAACAACATGCATTGTTCATGATCATTGCTGTCAAGCATTTTTTCTTTACTTTCTATTCTCTCCTTATGTACTAATGTGCAAGACATATTCCTTTGTCAAAAAAGTTTCAATTGCTCCAAGTAAACAAAGTATATATCAAAATCCCAATTTCTTAATTAAAATTATATCATATAATTAACTTGCTATAAAAGAAAGCTTTTATGGTATATATCCTAGATAAGAAACAAATCTATTTGTTGTTAAATTTACAAAATGGCATTAAGCAACAATGTAATAGGAGTCATAAATTTCATAGCTGTTCTCTTCTCAATCCCAATCATAGCTACTGGAATTTGGCTAACAACTTTACAAGCAGAATCATGTGTCAAAATCCTACAATGGCCAATAATCATTTTAGGGATACTAATTTTAATTGTTGGTATGGTAGGCTTCATTGGAGCCTTTTGGAGAATCCCAATGCTTCTTATATTCTACCTCATTGCAATGTTTGTGCTCATTGTATTGTTGGGTTCTTTGGTGATTTTTGTATATTCAATCACACTTAGAGGACATGGGAATATTGAACCTAATAGGTCATATTTAGAATATCATGTGGATGATTTTTCAATTTGGCTTCGTAGAAGGGTAAGAAGTGAACACAAATGGGATGGAATTAGGAGTTGTCTTAGTTCATCAAATATGTGTGCTGAATTGAATCAAAGTTATAGATTGGCTCAAGACTTCTTTAAAGCACATCTATCACCCTTGCAGGTAATTCCACTAGTCCATTACTTGATTTATTTTCACTTGTTACCATGGTTTCAATTAACTTAGTTATTGGTTATATTAGGTTTATTGGTATATACACATTGAGTCCCCACATGGTTTTAAATTGCGGTTGTTATCACCCTTACAATAAAAGATAAAATTGTAAAACACCATGGACATATAATACCATATTAGCATACCTGCCACTTATGCTGACGTGGCATGTGATATATTGTTCACGTGGCAAGACATGTTTTTGTGACATGTGAGTCACTTGTCAAATGTGCGTTGACTAGGTAAGGGAATCAAAATTGCAAGTTTGTAAAAATTAGGGAGTTAAAAGTGTTATTTTAAAAGTTAAAGAGCCATAATTGCAAGTATATTAAAGTTAGGAGACCAAATATACAATTTAGCTTTTTTGTTTTGATTATTATGGATTGACCCTAATTTTAATCGTTTAGGGTCTTTTTTGTCTGCATATTGGACTTTTTATTTAGGCTTAATTACACTTTTGGTCCCTTATCTTTATTTTAGGTTTCAAATTGGTCCCTTATCTTTTAAACGTTTCAAGTTGGTCCCTTATCTTTATTTTAGGTTTCAAGTTGGTCCCTTCCGTCAATTTTTTAACTATTTCCGTTAAGTTTTGACACGTGGCAAACTAATTTGGACACGTGGCACACTTAGACAGATGACACGTGTCCAAATTTAACGGTAACAGTACAAAAATTGACGGAAGGGACCAATTTGAAACCTAAAAAAAAGATAAGGGACCAATTTGAAACTTTTAAAAGATAAGGGACCAACTTGAAACCTAAAATAAAGATAAAGGACCAAAAGTGTAATTAAGTCTTTTATTTAATAATTTTTTTTATAGAGGTCCAAAGCAAGGGTCTTAGTAGTCTTATTTTTGGGTTGGCCTATATTATTAAGTAAATTCTTAAAGTAACCACACTAATTATTAATTAATCAAAAATACGTACTATAAGATTTCTTAGAAAAAGAAAAAGTTGAAGACTTATTTAACCTATATTCTTCACCATATGCTATTACATATTCTTTTCCCCCAAAGCATATTATTCATCTTTAACCCTTTATTCCTTTTGCTTTTAATTTTATTAATTCCAGTTTTGTATTTTCATTTCTCATGCAGTCAGGGTGTTGCAAACCACCAACAAAATGTGGTTACACATTTGTGAACCCAACCTATTGGATTAGCCCAATCAACAATAGTGAAGATATGGATTGCATGAAATGGAGCAATGAACAAACACAACTTTGTTACAATTGTGATTCATGCAAAGCTGGTTTATTAGCAACACTTAGGATAGAGTGGAGAAAAGCCAATGTGATATTGATTGTTACATTGGTTGCTTTAATTGTTGTGTATTTGTTTGGGTGCTTTGCCTTTAGGAATGCCAAAACTGAGGAGCTCTTTCGCAAATACAAGCAAGGCTACACTTGAAATTAAAAGATGGAATTTTTTTTATATTTATAGTTGTAATTCTAGGAGATTAAATTAGATTATGAACATGGAAACAGGGGCAGTACGTGAACGGTGAAATTGGGTCATTTTACATAATTTGTCTTAATTATTAAAATTTGTATTGAAGAATTGTATCATATATATATATAAAAGAAAGGAAAATACTTCGAATTTTCCCTAATTATCCATTCTTATTATATATAAGAAAGAAAAATACTATAAATTTTCCCTAATTACCCATTCTTATTACTTGACAAATATATAAAATGAAATCAATTTGTGTCATTACACATTAAAATTCCGCATATTGGTATATTTTAGCACTATATATTTTAGCACTATACCGATATGAGTTATTAAACGGAGTAAGTCAAAGAAGACTTACTCCTGGAGTCAACGGATCCCTCCTCTATATGTATATATATATATATATGGGGGGATATATTGACTCCAAGTGTAAGTTATAATTGCTACTCCAAATCTTGGCCTTTAATTTTAATTTCAATTAATGGCTAAGATTGATTCATAATAATTAGTATTGTGAGGCTTATTTTTTATCACACTAGAAAATGAAGATTATCAGAACTTTCTGCAAATAGAAAGAATGAATTAATTGATTATAATCATTAATTGTCAAAACAAGATCCTCCCTTGTTTTATTTTTTATGCATACAAAATTAACAAGAAGAATTAAAATACGAATGATTCCATAAAAACAAGGATTCCACACCACACTCTGAAATGACTTAACACTAATTTATCTTTTGACCATCCTGCTTCTTTTCTTACAAGGTTTTGATGTTATGTTATTTTCTATGTATTTTACAAGTGTGCCATTTATTTTGTGTTGTATGCTTTTTTGTTACAAGTAATTAACCATGTCATTATACTCTTTCTGCTCATAAGTTTTTTATTTTTTTTCTTGTTAGTTCAATATTTTTTGTTTTCTTTTTTTACAAATTTGAACAATAGGTTAATTTGATTTGTAATGATTTTGAAGAAACAAACAGGTTTCTAGTAATGGATGGAAATGCTCATGGAGAGGTTGAATATACTATGCCAATAGAAGTGGAAATATCATGAAAATATTTCAACAGATTCTTCTAATGCCGGCGAGGAATTACATAGTGAACTTTGTATTGGGATGGAATTTAAAACTTTTGAAAAAGTTAGAGAATTTTATAATTTAGAGAATTACATAGTAAACCTTGTATTGGGATGGAATTTAGAGAAACTTTTGGAGTACCCGTTCATTCAACAAAACCGAAAAGAACTATTTTGGTATGTTGTAATGAAGGGCAACATATGGTGAAAAGTTCTATAAACAAAGAAATCCAAGATGACACCAATCAAGCTAAAAGAAAGTGTTCAACTCAAAGAAGTGGTTGTTAAGCTTCACTTATTGTTTCAAGAGGTACAACAGAAGGCAATTGGTTATATGTTCATTTAATAATGATCATAACCATGACATGGTTAGCCCTAGAAGCGTGTCTTAAATGAGGTGTCATAAAAAGATGAGCGGTGCTGCAAAAAGCCCCATTGAACAATTTAATGAAGAAGGGATACCGATAGGAAAGGTTGTTGGAAAACACCCTAAGTTTTGATGATAACATTGTATTAAATGGACAATTGGTATTACTAATGAATGATCTAGTGTGCAGGAACTAAGTAAAAATCTTATCCACTATGATCATCATTTGAACCTCTGAAGGACACAGTCTGAAGCATTAAGACTCTGAGAAGCAAGAAGCTTCAGAGCCTCTGAAGAAGTCCTCAGATGCCAAAGAGAGAAACAAAGTCTGAAGCTTGCGTACATCATTCAGAAGATCAAAGTAAAGTTATTATCAGATTCTGAAGAACACTGTCTGAAGAAAGACAGCTCATAACTCATGGAATAGTACAACGGTCTTATCAGCAAAAAAGCAAACTGTACTACCAACGGTCCTTTCTCAACGTCTTTATATCTAGAGTATAAATAGAAGACATCCTGATAGAGAGAAGACTACTGGAAGATCATCTAAACTCAGAGAAAGATTCAAATTGTATCAAGCTAAGAACTGTTGTTATTCTTTCTTGTGTAACCTTCTAAGTAAAATATCTTTTGATATTGTAAGCTCTGAACTTAGTGTTTAGAGAGTCTAGCTTAGAACTTTCAGTCCTACTTAATCTGTGTATTAAGTTAGTTTGTGAAGTCTCTTGTCTTGTGTGACTTGAGCAAGGAAGTCTCTTTGTCTTGTGTGACCTAAAGCAAGGAAGTCTCTTATCTTGTGTGATTTGAACAAGGAAGTCTCTTGTCTTGTGTGGCTAGAGCAAGGAAGTCTCTTTGTCTTGTGTGACCTAGAGCAAGGAAGTCTTAAGCTTGTGTGCTTGAGCATTAGTGTGTAATCTTTGTGATTATAGTGAAATCCCTTGGAAGTGCAAGGGGACTGGACTACTCTCGTTTTGTGAGAGGAACCAGTATAAAATTTCTGTGTGTGCACTCTTTCTTTCTCTCTCTCTTATTGTCTTGTTTGTGTTTTGTGTTTTGTCTAGCTTCTTTCATCCGCTGTGTTTCAATCTGTTTACTAGAAAAAAATTAATTTTCAAAACACAATTCAACCCCCCTTCTTGTGTTTTTCACCTTCAATTGGTATCAAGAGCTCCGGTTCTGTTTTTTAATCACTTCACAGTGAGACAGTAAAAGATCACCTACACCTACACCTACACCTTCTGCTTCAGATCTATCTCAAGTTCAATACAACTACGACAAAATGACTTCTACCTCTTCAGCATCTAATCATGATTCCAGCAATAAAAAGGTTCCAATCTTTAGTGGTGATGCTCTAAGATTTGAATGGTGGAAAGATAGCATTTACCACTATGTCAATGGAATTGATGATGAGCTTTGGGACCTGATAGAAGAAGGAATACCTATTGATGGAATAGGTCCTGATGGTAAAATTACAATAGCTCAGAAGAGAGCATTGTCTGTTGAAAACAAGAAGATATTTGCTAAACACAACAAAGTCAAACAAATCATGATGTCAGCTATATCTCATGATGAATATACCAAAATAATGGATAGATCTACAGCTAAAACTATGTATGACTCTCTCTGCTCAAGCTATGATGGTAATAGGCAAGTTCAGAATGCCAAAGCAAGATTATTGGTTCAGCAGTATGAGCTATTTACCATGAAACCTGAGGAAGACATTGAGACTATGTTTTCTAGATTTCAGACTCTGGTGTCTAATCTCAGGATTCTGAAGAAAAGCTATACAACCTCTGATCATGTGTGGAAGATTCTGAACAGCTTGACTGACAAATGGAGACCTAAAGTCACAGCTATTGAGGAAGCTAAGGATCTTGAGAAAATCACTCTTGAATCACTCATCAGCATTCTCAAGAGCCATGAGATGGTATTGAATGCTGATGCAGTGAAGAAGAAGGAAAGATCGGTAGCCTTAACTTCAACCAAAAAATCTTCAAAAGCTCTCAAGGTTAAAACTCTGGAGGTTGAGGAGGATTCTTCTTCAGATGATCAAGAAGATGAACATGATGAGAAATTTGCCATGTTCACTAGAAACTTTCAAAAATGGGCAAGGTTGAGCAAGAGTCATAAAGGAAATGGCTCAAGGATTACTCCCAGTAGAGAAGAGAAGAACTGCTTCAAATGTAAGAAACCAGGACATTTCATTGCTGAATGTCCTGAAGCATCATCAAAGGACAAGAACAAGAAGTTCAGTAGCAAGAGAGAGAGCTACAAGAGGAGATTCCAAAAGAGCTTAATGGCAACGTTTGAGAACCTGGAAACATCCTCAGAAAGTGATGATGAAGAAGCAAATGTGGCTCTGATGGCTACAGCTGATGGAGACTCTGAAGAATCAGACTCTGAAGGATCAGACTCTGATGGATCAGACTCTGATGAATCTGAATAGGTATTTTTAAATTATTCTAAAGAACAACTTTTAACTTACCTTGGTATGTCTCTAAGCAAGTTTGCTAAATCATCCTCTAAACTAAAACTTTTAAAAACACAGAAGGATGAATTAGCAAAGAAAGCTGAACATTTTCAAGCTCTATATAAAAATTCTTTAATCAAAATTGAAGAACTTGAAAATGGGTGCACAAGATGTAACAAACCTACTGATGAGCATGAGGTTGCTCTTAAGGAGTTTGTTCATCAGAACGTCAACAAAAGTAAAATGGTGTCTATGATTTATAATGTTTGTAAAAATGTAGGTGAAGGAATTGGTTACTCATATGGTAAATCATATGGGAAACAAAATCCTTATATTTGTTTGAATAATATTCCTGATAATCTTTATTCAACCTTTGTGCCTGCGAAAAGCAAAGGCAAAGCCATGGTTGTTTCAGACTCTGAAGGTCTGCAAGACAAGCTCTGAAATTACTTCAGAGGTTGTTTCTCAGAACCCCAAAGAAAGCAACTCGGGACCTAAGCATTCAGAACCTGAGACTATCAAGTCTAAGACTCTGAAAACTTTGGAACTCAGAAGCTCATCCAATCAGACTCTAAAACAAACCAAGCTGATGATAAATAATCAACATAAGACTCTGGTAAGCAAAACTAATCCTAGATTAGAAGAGCAACCTAAGTCCTATAGTGATTATCAATCAAAGCCTTATTTTCAAAATCAATGGACTAAGAAGGTCAATTTTCAAAGACAAAACTTTCAAAAGAAATTCTTTAAGAGTCCACAAAGTTTTTCACAGAGGCAAGGAAGAACTAAAGATTATAGAATTAACCAAACTGGACCCAGAAAACAATGGGTACCAAAATGTAAAATTCTCTACCATTCAGATCTTCCTTGTAGGAAAAACCATTTCAAATCAGATGAATGGAGGCTAGTGATCAGTTGTGGAAGGAAAGCCTATGTTCCCAAACATTACTTTACTTCCAAAGTTGTTGAAGTGGACAAAGCTAATGATTATTGGAGAGAACTTCACAATGAATGTGAAGGATATTATTACAATGATTGACCTTGTTTATTCTACAGCTATCCAGACTGAAAGAAAATGATAATCAATCATGGTATCTGGATAGTGGATGTTCAAGGCACATGACTGGTAATAAGAACGTTCACATCTTTAAAACTTGAAGATGGTGGAACAGTTGGCTTTGGAGGAAACCAGAAAGGCAAGATCAAAGGTACATGTATTGTAGGTAACTCCTCCCTTTTAATTAATAATGTTTGGTTTGTATATGGACTCAAACACAACCTATTTAGCATTAGTCAATTTTGTGACAATGGGTTTGTGGTTAACTTTGATAAAGGGTTATGTACTGTAATTAGAGAATCTGACAAGTCCATAGTGTTCAAAGGCAAGAGAATAGGCAATGTATTTAAAATAAACCTTTCTGATTTGGCAGACCAAGAGGTAAAATGTTTGCTAACTCTGAGTGAAGAGAAGTGGGTATGGTATAAGAGGTTAGGCCATGCTAACTGGAGGTTAATCTCTAAGTTTGCAAACTTGACCTTGTCAGAGGACTACCTAAGCTACACTATCACTCAGATGCTCTTTGTGGATCCTGCCAAATAGGAAAGAGTGTGAAAACTTCTTTTAAACCTAAACATGTTGTCTATACCTCTAGGCCCTTAGAGCTGCTTCACATTGATTTGTTTGGCCCTGTGAGTACAACCTCAATCAATGGGAAGAAATATGGATTAGTCATTGTTGATGATTACAGTAGATGGACTTGGGTTAAATTTCTCAGAAATAAAGGTGATGCATATGATGTCTTTAGTAGTTTCTGCACACAGATACAAAAAGAAAAAGGTTTACATATTTTAAAAGTTAGAAGTGATCATGGTGGTGAATTTGAAAATGAAATGTTTGAAAATTTTTGCGAACAATATGGCATCTTACATGAGTTTTCTTCTCCTAGAACTCCACAGCAAAATGGAGTTGTAGAGAGAAAGAATAGAACTCTGCAAGAAATGGCCAGAACCATGATGCATGACACTAACATTGCCAAGTATCTGTGGGCAGAGGCTGTAAACACAGCATGTTATGTTCAAAATAGAATCTATGTTAGACCTATTTTGAATAAAACAGCATATGAACTATTTTAGGGAAAGAAACCTAGTGTATCCTATTTTCATCAATTTGGTTGTACATGTTACATTCTAAATACAAAAGTTCATCTGAAGAAATTTGATGCTAAAGCTTATAAGGCTATCTTTATTGGATACTCTGAACGCTCAAAAGCATACAGGGTGTATAATTCTGAAACTCATTCAGTGGAAGAAGGTATGCACATAAAATTTGATGACAAGCAACCTGACAAAGTGTCAGAGCTAGTTGAGAACTTTGCAGATCTACAACTATCAGATGATGAAGAATCAAAACCTGAAGGAACATCAGAACCATCTCAACCAACTACTAAAGAAACAAATTCAACTCCTGAAACTTTGGACTCTAAAGATCACTAAGCATCAGAAATTATCAGAAGCAGTCCAAGCAGAGTTGAACAATCAAAGCATTCTTTCAAATACAAATCCTCTCATCCAGAAGAGCTAATCCTGGAAAACTAGATCAAGCTTCAGAAATGAAGACTCATTAATTGGATTGATCTCCTTAGTGGAACCAAGTTCAACTGATGAAGCACTAGCTGATGATGCATGGATTGTAGCAATGCAAGAAGAGTTAAATCAATTTGAAAGAAATGAAGTATGGAGTTTAGTACCCAAACCTTCTAAGAAGAATATCATTGGAACAAAATGGGTCTACAGAAATAAGTTAAATGAACAAGGAGAAGTTGTTCGCAATAAGGCAAGACTAGTAGCTCAAGGGTATAGTCAACAAGAGGGGATTGACTACACTGAAACATTTGCTCCTGTTGCTAGACTTGAGGCTATTAGATTACTTCTTTCCTATGCTACTCATCATAATATTATTTTGTATCAAATGGATGTTAAAAGTGCATTCTTAAATGGCTACATTTCTGAAGAAGTATATGTCAAACAACCTCCTGGTTTTGAGGATGCTTCACATCCTGACCATGTTTTTAAGCTAAAGAAATCACTTTATGGTCTGAAACAAGCTCCCAGAGCTTGGTATGAAAGGCTGAGCAATTTCTTAGTTGAAAAAGGTTTTCAAAAAGGTCAAGTTGACAATACTCTCTTTAGTAAAACATTTAAGCATGACATTTTAATTATTCAAATTTATGTTGATGATATTATTTTTGGTTCTGCTAATCCATCTTTGTGCAAGGAATTTTCTAAGATTATGCAGGAAGAATTTGAAATGAGCATGATGGGAGAGCTGAAATTCTTTCTGGGAATTCAAATCAACCAAAACAAAGATGGAACCTACATTCATCAGACCAAATATACAAAAGAGCTGCTGAAGAAATTCAACATGGAGGATTGCAAACCAATAACAACACCAATGCATCCAACAAGCAGTCTCAGCAAAGATGATTTAGAAGGCAAAGTATATCAGAAGCTATACATAGGTATGATAGGTTCTTTACTTTACCTAACTGCATCAAGACTTGATATTTTATTCAGTGTCTGTTTGTGTGCTAGATTCCAATCAGATCCTAGAGAATCTCATCTTACTGCTATAAAGAGAATCTTTAGATATCTGAAGGGAACCACAAATCTTGGATTATTTTATAAGAAAACAAATGATTATAAGTTGATAGGATTATGTGATGCTGACTTTGCTGGAGACAAGATAGAGAGAAAATCCACGAGTAGCAATTGTCAATTTGTGGGAGAAAATCTCATATCTTGGGCTAGCAAAAGACAAACCACTATAGCTTTGTCTACAGCAGAAGCAGAATACATATCAGCAGTCAAGTGTTGCACACAACTACTCTGGATTAAATATCAATTAGAGGATTACAAAGTTAATAGCCACAATATTCCACTTTTCTGTGATAACACTGCAGCTATTCAACTTTCTAAAAACCCAATTTTGCATTCAAGAGCTAAACACATTGAAATTAAAAATCATTTTATAAGAGACCTTGTTCAGAAGGGTAGTGTAAATATTCAATACATTGAAACTGAAAGACAATGGGCTGATATATTTTCAAAACCCTTAGCAGTTGAAAGATTAGACTTTATTAAAAGGCATCTGAACATGACTTTAGTCTCTGAAGAAATCAAGCTCTGAATAACAAAAATTGTGGATTCAGCCTCTGAACTCTGAAAGGTCTTCAGATGCTGAAAATTTTTAAACTCTGAAGTGTTTAACCAAGTAAAGTACACGTGTCAATTACTTTGTCTTTACTCACAGTCTGTGATTGGTTAGAGTAAAGGCAGTTTATGACGAAATTCTTTAATGCAACGAATGTACTCCCTAATCATTGTTTTTACAAGAGTTTTTCAAAATCACTTTACTCACCTTCACACAAGTTCACTTTCACATCCCACACTTTTCATTCTCTAAAACCCAGAACACTTTCTTCCTCCCTCATATTAGCAAAACCCTGTTCTTTAACCTCAACAATGGCAAGTTCTTCTTCTGTATCAAGATTTCCAGAGGACATTCCAATAAACATCTACGCTCAAGATTCCTATCTTAAAGATGCCACTATGGATCTTCGTTTTGAAGAAAGTAAATTTGTTATGGAAAGACCAATAGACTTTGAGGCCTTAAGAGTCAATGAACATGACTACAAAGAATTCTTTACTGAACAAGGATGGGGCCACTACTTGGATATGCTTAATGGACCTATCTACTCCAATTTGGTGTTTGACTTCTGGAGAAAGAGAGAAGTTGTGACTTTGGTAGATGCTAATGCTGAACTACAAAGAGTAATTGATCAGAACCCAAGTGAAAATAAGGGAAAATCAAGGGTGGAATTGGGTCTGAGAAAGTTCACTGAAATAGAGATACGTTCTATTGTTGGAGGTTTTCCAGTCATCTTGACAAGAAGCAATTTGGCCAAGATGATGAATCTTCCCAACTCTGGAATTGTCAGACTCTACACAGCAGCATCTGGAAGGAAGTCTGTTTATCAAAATGATATGGCCAGACTCTGTTTCAAGGATCAAAAGATGTCAAATAGAGTTAGTCATTTAAATGATCGCGAAAAGGTTCTTGCTAAGATTGTCTTTTCTTCATTTCTCCCAAGGGATACTGGCAGTGACTCTCTGAATTGGGATCAGAGACACTTTATCTACTTCCTCTCATCAAAAAGGAAAATGAATCTACCTGCATACATCTTTCAACATCTATGTGAAACAATTTGTGAGGCTCAGAAGTTTGACAATCCTTCCAAGTTGATTTCACATCCAAGGCTCTTAAGCTCCATCTTTGAGCAACTTGGTCTTCCTGATAGATTCATGCTTACTGGGGTGTCTGAAGACCTTGAACAAGTTAGAGCACCAATTCTTGATGCTAAAGTCTTGGTGAGTCTACGTTTGAGGAAATCAGGCAAACTTATTTACCCTCAAAAGCCTCTTCTGATCAATAAGACAAAATTCCAACCTATGAGTGATGCCTTCATATTTGATAATGAACCTCCTGAAGTCATTTTGGAATACATGAGATTAATGAAGGAAAGAGGAACTACAGTCACTCATAAGGACATAGGAAGAGGTGATGGTCCAACATTTGCACAAATCATGAGAGCAGTTAAGGAAGAGGTGTTCAATGACTATGAGGACGATATGATGGTTGAGGAACCACCAATGGCAGAAGCTACTCCTCATAGGTTAGAGGATAATCATCCAGAGGTTGAAGAGAATGTGGTTGAAGAAGAAGTTGATGGTGATCATGTGGCTGCAGAATCAGTTACTGAAGACTTGCTGCGTGCAAAGGTTTTCAGAAGAACTCGTACCAAGCTTGGCATCACTAGGGGAAAGAAGAGACAAAGATCAGATGCAGGTATTAATCATTCTTTTACTTATCGCAATACAATATCTGAAGCATCTATTCTTGAAAATGTCCAGCCTCTAAATACCATCTACCCCACAAACTCTGAACCTGAATTTGTCCAAGTCTCAGACTCTGATTCAGAGTCTTCTGACTCATTGTATGATGACCTCATGGCTGGTTTTGCACAATTTACATCCAAAGCTAAGCACATTCCTGAGGAGGAAATAGCTCAGCCACCCAATGTTGCCACCTCTCAACCATCCCCCAAAATTCTTCCTGAAGAAGAGATTCTGAAGGAAACATCCTTTAGAGTTTCTCCAATCCATGAAACCTCTGAACCACCAAATGAAATAACATCTGAACAACCCAAATCAATTTCATCGGACTCTCAAAAACCTTCATCACCCATACCACCTTCTGAGATGCTTATAGATACTGAAATTGCGATAAATGATAGAATTGATGTATCAAATGATCATATGACTCGTTCACCTAGTGGTCCAAGTCAACCAGACTCTGCACCACTTAAGGAATAGCAAGAGGAAGGGAGTTTAGATCAGACGTCAAGGATTCTACACTTAATAGGACATACGCTTGATCAACAAGAGGATAAGCTTCTGGAGCTAATGGCATACTCAAGAGCATCACAAAGGAAGGCTCAGCAGCTTCTCACTCTCTTCTTGACCAAACACCCTTAGGATTCTTGTTTTTCGTTTTTTTTTTTTTTTACCTTTTGGTTATTACTTATTGTTTTGTTTTAAAACTTTTTTCTAATGACAAAAGGGGGAGTATTAGTTGTACAATTGTGTCAGTAATGTATTTTTTTAAATACATTACTCAAATAAGAATCTGAAACTGTCTTAAATAAGAATCTAATCTCTTTCTTATCTTGCTAAATTTTTATAAACTTAATTGTTAAGGAGAACAAATTAATAAACATAATTGTGTTTGCATAGATGAAGGTAGTTAAGATTGTGCTCTTAATTATTTTTATCAGACTCAGGAGTTGAGCTTGCAAACCTCAAACTCTGAGAGTTAACCATGTAGATACAATCAAGTTTATCAGACTCAGGGGGAGCTTACAAACCTGAACAACCTGATGTTGACATAATTAAATTAATCAACAACAATTGTATTTAATACGTTATATTTGTCATCATCAAAAAGGGGGAGATTGTTGGAACAAAATGAGTTTTAGTTATAAAACACCCTAAGTTTTGATGATAACATTGTATTAAATGGAAAATTGGTATTACTAATGAATGATCTAGTGTGCAGGAACTAAGTAAATATCTTATCCACTATGATCATCATTTGAGCCTCTGAAGGACATAGTCTGAAGCATTAAGACTCTGAGAAGCAAGAAGCTTCAGAGCCTCTGAATAAGTCCTCAGATGCCAAAGAGAGAAACAAAGTCTGAAGCTTGCATACATCATTCAGAAGATCAAAGTAAAGTTATTATCAGATTCTGAAGAACACTCTCTGAAGAAAGACAGCTCATAACTAATGGAATAGTACAACGGTCTTATCAGCAAAAAAGCAAACTGTACTACCAACGGTCCTTTCTCAACGTCTTTATATCTAGAGTATAAATAGAAGACATCCTGATAGAGAGAAGACTACTCGAAGATCATTTAAACTCAGAGAAAGATTCAAATTGTATTCAAGCTAAGAACTGTTGTTATTCTTTCTTGTGTAACCTTCTAAGTAAAATATCTTTTGATATTGTAGGCTCTGAACTTAGTGTTTAGAGAGTCTAGCTTAGAACTTTCAGTCCTTCTTAATCTGTGTATTAAGTTAGTTTGTGAAGTCTCTTGCCTTGTGTGACTTGAGCAAGGAAGTCTTTTTGTCTTGTGTGACCTAGAGCAAGGAAGTCTCTTATCTTGTGTGATTTGAACAAGGAAGTCTCTTGTCTTGTGTGGCTAGAGCAAGGAAGTCTCTTTGTCTTGTGTGACCTAGAGCAAGGAAGTCTTAAGCTTGTGTGCTTGAGCATTAGTGTGTAATCTTTGTGATTATAGTGAAATCCCTTGGAAGTACAAGGGGACTGGACTACTCTCGTTTTGTGAGAGGAACCAGTATAAAATTTCTGTGTGTGCACTCTTTTTCTCTCTCTCTCTCATTGTCTTGTTTGTGTTTTGTCTAGTTTCTTTCATCCGCTGCGTTTCAATCTGTTTACTAGAAAAGAATTAATTTTCAAAACACAATTCAACCCCCCTTCTTGTGTTTTTCACCTTCAAAGGTTGCTACAATTTTCAATAATGGGGACCTGGCTTTCTCTAATAGGGATTGTTGGAATCATATCAAGAAACTCCGAAGTAAGAATTTAGATGTTGGAGACACTCAAGCAGTTTTCATTTATTGCAAACAAAAACAGGTACAAAATCCAAATTTTTTCTATTCAATCCAACTAGATGAAGAGTCTCGAATGATAAATTTTTTCTGGGTTGATGCTAGATCAAGATTAGCTTACCAACAATTTGGAGATGTCATAACTTTTGACACTACATATAAGACTAACAAGTATAATATGTCATTTGCCCCATTTGTTGGATTGAATAATCATTATTAATCAATTTTATCTGGTTGTGCTTTATTACAAGATGAGTCAGAAAGTTCTTTTACATGGTTGTTTAAAACTTTTCTTGAGGCAATGGATGGAAAAAAACCCGTATCTGTCATAACTGACCAGGATTTAGCTATGAAAGCTGCCTTAGCAAAGGTGTTTCCAGAAACTAGACATCGTCTTTGCTTATGGCATATTAGAAAAAAAATTCCTGAAAAGTTAGCTCATATATATCATAAGAAATCCATTTTCAAGCGGGACCTAAAAAGATGCATTCATGGTTCACCAAGTATACAAAGTTTTGAAGAAGGCGTTTAATGATTGAGTATAATCTGGACAAAAATGAATGGCTTCAAGGGTTATATAAAATTAGAGAATCTTGGGTACCAGTTTATAATAGGAGTAATTTTTTTGCTGGGATGAATACAACTCAGAAGTGAGAGCATTAATTCATTCTTTGATTCTTTTGTAAATGCATCAACAACTTTGCAAGACTTTGTGTCAAAATTTGAAAAGGCGGTTGATAGCCACTTAGAGGCAGAAAAAAGAGAGGATTATGAAAGCAGACATAAATGTCGCATTCTAACTACAGGGTCAAAACTTGAGGAGCATGCTGGATCTATTTACACAAGAAATATTTTTTGTAAATTTCAGGATGAGCTTGCGAAGATCAACAAATTTACCAAAAAGAAGATTAAAAAAGAGGGTCCTCCATTTGTCTATCAAGTCTCTAATTGTTATGATGCTCGAGATGTGTATATTGTCAACATAGATTTTGACACAAAGATTGCTAAATGTGAATGTCAACTATATGAATTTTCGGGGATATTGTGCAGACAAATATTGGCAATTTTTCAAGCAAAGGGTGTCATTCAAATTCCTAGTCATTTCATTTTGCAGCGTTGGACTAAGGATGCTAACAAAGGCATTGAGGTTTGTTATACTAGAGATAATTCTGATGGTCAAACTAGCACTTCAAAGATTTTACGAAGGATGCATGCTCAACAAGAAACAAAAGTTTTAGTTGATCTTGCTGAAGATTCGGACGAAATATATAAGTTCATTATGTCTGAATTGAGTCATACTCGTATGTCAGCTATTGCAATGAAGGAATCCAATTTACCTGTTGACGATGGAATTTCTCCTTTGGAATCTAGCCAGAATGTCGAACAAATTTGTTTGTCAGACGAAGAAACACCACATATTAAAAACCCACACACGGCACAAACAAAAGGGAGAAAGAAGGATGGAGATAAATCCACTCAAAATACTATGGATTTTCCCTAATTACCCATTCTTATTACTTGACACATATATAAAATGAAATCATTTCATGTTATTACACATTAAAATTCCACATGTTATTAATTTATTGGTATATTTTAGCTCGATAATATATATATTAAGAAAGGAAAATACTATGCATTTTCCTTAATTATACTCATTCTTATTACTTGACATATATATAAAATGAAATCATTTTGTGTCTATAAGCACTAAAATTCCACATGTTATTAATTTATTGGTATATTTTAGATACTAATATATTAAGGATCAAATACTCTTTTTATCCCTATAATAAATATCTCAAATGTTATTTTTAGTCCTTATAAAATTTTTTAGTAAATTTCAATCCCCAAATAATTTTCGTCAAAACTTTTGGCCCATGCTTTTAACAACTCATGGGTGTCATTCAAAATTTTAAATTTTTGTTTGCGGTCATGTTTCGTAGGTTATATAAATATTGTCTACGATTCTTAAACGACATTTAAAAAGAAACGGATAGAGTATTGTATATACGTGACAAGTTGTCATCAATAATTTTTTAAAATGAAAAATGCTTTTTGGTACGGAAACATAACAAACGAAATGCATGAATTGTTTTTGTCTGTAGATTTAAATCATCACCCCATGATTTCCATTAAAAGGGGGCATAACAATTCTTATTATTATTAAATCATCCCACTTGCATATTCTTGCATTTCTTGTGTCAAGTTGTTCGTACCAATTAGCACTACTCTTTTAAAATAACTATTATACACATGATAAAATGTTGTTGATAGAAAATAGGACCTAGATGTTACAAATTACAAATTTAAAGGATCTATTTGTTACTTAAAAAACTTAAAGGACTTATTTGTTACTTAAAAAGTTTTTGCTGATAAAAATTTAAAAAATAACTACGATACACGAGGAACAAGTTTTTGCTGATGAAAAATTTAAGTAACAAATATATCAATTTTATTTTGGTACAATATATATCAATTTTTTTAATTACAAACAAAAATATTTTTTCATCAAATTTGACAACTTTAATATTTACTATTTAGTACCGTAATATTTATCATTCAATAAATGCGCAGTAATAAAAATACAACATAATATTTATCGACAATATCTAAAATAACTGCAAGTCAATAGGAACTCATTATTACTCCATCTGTTTCAAAATGATAGAAAAATAATTTTCGATCATATCATCACAAGTAATCTTACTTTACTCTATGGTTATCATACACCAGACAACAATCTTTACAATGATGAATAATCTTATAACGAGATAATTTTGTATTATACAGTACTCGCTCTACTATATAAAAAATATCACTTGCTGCACAGTTGTAGCTGCAGTATTAGGTTGAACCAGAGCTTGTTGCAATTTGCAGTAACGTTTTGTAGCTGTAAAACCAGAGTTGGCTGTGTCAAAACATCAACGTCAATGGGACAATGAGAAAAGCTCTCAACCCCTTAGCCTTACTTTTAACAAATATTGTTTCTGCACAACCGAAGCTTTCTTGATAGGTTTCATTTCTCGGCTCATTGGTATTATGAATCCATTTGCAAGAGGTGAAATCATATCCTATTATAGAACAATGGAGACAAAACGTAGGAAGTCTTTCATATACCACCTCTAAGTCGAATGTAAACCCCTCACATTCCACCATAATTTCGTCAAAAATGTGGCTAGAAGGTTGATATCTACTAAAATGCGCGTATATTGACTAAAAGCTATATTTTTTGTAGATTCATCAAGCGAAAGTGGCATTTCAAATAGAGTTCGGTGGCGCCAATATTCTTGAGGTAGCTCCATAAGTCTAATCCAAATTTGCGTGTGCGTTTGTCTCTAAGTGTACGGATTGAAGTTGTTCATCCATTTGGATTGAAGTTGTTCATCCATTTTCAAATATCTAAGAAATTTTTACATAATGTATTGAATAATTCTCATTTTTATTATACTTTTATTCAGTAAATTATAATTTCTTATTTCCTGGTCAAATAGCGATGTGATGATGGAATTCATTTGTCTATCAATCCTCGGATATAAAAAAAAATTCTGGTCAAATATACATTTACTAGAACTTTATAGAAGAAAAATTTAATAAATCTAGTCAAATTTTATCTTTAGAAAATAAAACTAAAAAAAAAAAACACTAAAATATAACAACTGTTTTATATATTTATCATTATAATAATTTTTTATTGATTGAATAATACGTAAATATTGGAATGATATTTTCATATAGAAAGTGATATGATGTACCATAATCAACCACATTGAATATTATATAACAATTTTGATTTACCTAAAATGCGCTTATAAACCATTTTTCAATGTCAAACGTTGACTCGGCAAATCCTATAAAGCGTGTTATAAGGTTTTTTTCTTCTTCACTCGTCTCATTTTTCTCAGTTTATTATTTTTATCAGAGTGTCATCCATAGAACCTTGAGTCAAGTTTCAATCTTTGATTTCAATTCCTCTGTTGGGTTCCATTTTTCTTTGCTCTAAAACAATATAATCACCTTTTTTTCTTTGTTTATTTGACTTTATTTTTGTAACTGGTATTTTTTTTGTTCATTTTTGTTTTTTCCGTATTATTATAGATTTGCAAAGTCAGAGATTTGAGTAAGTAATCATTTGGGTTTTCAACAAATGGAAAACTCAAAAAACCAGAATGTTTATTTGGGTGTAAGCAAATTAGGGAAAAACATAACAAAGAATCATTTACCACAAACAATTGATTTTTGCAACAATGTTGTAACTACTTCTAGAATTCATTATATTGATGAAAAAGTTAATCAAATTCACAAAGATGATTTTAAGAGTTTTGTTCAGCGCATGACTGGAAACCAATCTAATGGATCTAATACTTCGACTGAGATAACAAGGTTGCAGAAGATTAGGCCTCCACCATTGTCCATTGTAAGGCCGCAAGTTTCAGTTCAGGTTTCGACACTAGTAGCTCCACCGCCAACTTCTTGCATTGTACTTCCTACACATAATTTGAAACCTATCACTAGTTCTCCTGATGTTGATAATTCATCGACTGTTACTGTCGAGTCGTCAATTTCTACCTTCATGAGAAATTTTGAGGACTCAACAATGAATTTTGGTGATTCAATAGGTTACCAACTTCAACCTTTCCATCCGCAAACACAAATAATAAACGATATGAACATTAATTATCAACCACACCATTTTCCTTTTCAAACACATGTGATTAATAGTTATGAGCCTTTCCATCCTTCATCTTCGTTACTTCCTAATCCTTCGATGTATTCGAATGCTACAAATCAAAATTTTCCTATGAATGGTGGTAACCAATTTGTAAATGAGTTACCTTCCTCACAAACAATTGGCCCTCAATCACCTACTTCAGAATTCTTGATACCTTCCCTAACAAGTAACAATACTTTGTTATCCCCTCGGTCACCTTATAGTCCTCTATTGTCACCAAGCATTTGTTTTTCTCCTTCATCACCTGAATACCCTTTCCATCCATATCTACAAAATAGTGAGATTTCAAACTATGTCTCAGAGTCTCCGCTTTTTGCAGGAATTTGTCCTTTCACAAGTCTGAAGAGAAGAGACGATCAATAGCATTTTCATGCTTCATTGACCATTCTCACTTTTAGATGAATTGATCCAATTTGACAAGAGTATAATTTAATTTTATGTAGGAATACCCTTTTGTAATAGAAATAAAAATAATTATCAAGTAAACAATAGATTTCTTGTCAACATGCCTTAATTTCCTATTCTATTTCTTTACTTTCCTAGCATAATAATCGTGCATACGCACGGGTCGTGGAGTTACCGCGATATGTTTTTTTTATTGTAGGGCGAATATTGTATGATACAAAATTAATCCCATTATAAAATTATTCGTCATTGTAAAGATTATGGTATGATGTAACAACCTTATTAGTTTATAGTTTAAAATTGTGAAGTAGAAATTAAGAAAAAAATAAGTATTTGTGTTAATATGAGTAGAAGTATAAATTACAAAGAAATATAC
The DNA here is from genome assembly GCA_951799995.1 of Trifolium subterraneum. Taxonomy (NCBI): domain Eukaryota; kingdom Viridiplantae; phylum Streptophyta; class Magnoliopsida; order Fabales; family Fabaceae; genus Trifolium; species Trifolium subterraneum. Next base: position 20,535,432 of record OX637464.1, on the reverse strand, counting down.
CTTTGTATTAATATAAAATAAGAAATATAAATTCTCATAGAAATTACAGAAAAAAATACATGTATTAATATAAATTGGGACAATGAGAAAAGCTCTCAACCCCTTAGCCTTACTTTTAACAAATATTGTTTCTGCACAACCGAAGCTTTCTTGATAGGTTTCATTTCTCGGCTCATTGGTTTTATGAATCCATTTGCATGAGGTGAAATCATATCCTATAATAGAACAATGGAGACAAAACATAGGAAGTCTTTCATATACCACCTCGAAGTCGAATGTAAACCCCACCCATTCTACTTAATTTCGCAAAAAATGTGGCTAGAAGGTTCATATCTACTAAAATGCGCGTATAATGACTAAAAGCTCTATTTTTTGAAGATTCATCAAGAGAAAGTGGCATTTCAAATAGAGTTCGGTGGCACCAATATTCTTGAGGTAGCTCCATAAGTCTAATCCAAATTTGCGTGTGCGTTTGTCTCTAAGTGTACGGATTGAAATTGTTCATCCATTTGGATAACCATAAAATACTGAGCTTGAGGTTTATGGTTCCCATAGACCACACTACATGCATATCCAAATATGAGGTAAACTAAATTTCATAGAATCCTCTCCCTAGAGACACCAAATGCCATGGACAGGTAATGTCACATCCCGTTTTATTTATTTATTTATTTAATTAGATTTATTTACTTAATTGTCATGTTTGTGTTATTTAATTAAATTATGTGGCATTAGAGGAGGTGGTGTATTTAGTATAGTAGTGTTTTTAGGAGGTGTAGTTGGAAAATAGAGTTGGGCTTTTATGAGGAAGGGCAATTTAGTAAATTAAGAGGGAGGAATTGACCTAGGTATAAATTTGAAGTTTAGAGAGAGAATATCATTATTCATGAAATTTTGTGAAGAATAGAGAGAGAAGCTTAGAGAAGAGAAAAAGAGAAGAACATAGAAGAGAAGAGCAAGAGGGGAAGATTGAAGGGGATAATTCTTGAAGAAATTAAGGTAAGAGAGTTGTTATATATGATTAGTGGGTGATTAAGAGGGGGGAGAAATCTCATTTCTCTTTGCCCAAACCCTCTCACCCATTTATGCTTAAAAAGTTGGTATTTTTATGAATGTGTATGAATCAAAATGCTTCCTTTCATGATAATTTCGTGTTATCTATGTTGTATGATGCTAAAAGTACATGTTGATGGTTTTAATTTCGTGAATCAAAGGATGTTCATGTGAAATTATGTGTTCATGAGTTTTTGGTGAAAAATATGAATAATCTTTGATTGATGATGTTTTTGATGTTTGTAAGTGATGAAACTTGTACTTCTATGTATGATAACATGATTATAACCTAAAGGAAACACCTTTTTTAGAACTGGAACACGATTTGGATGATTTGTGTGTAGAATCCGAACGGTGGCGAAAACAGAGTAGGGATTCTGGGTGTTTGTCGCTAGGCGAGGACTAGCGAGGGGCTCGCTGGGGCTCGCCAGCCAAATCATGTTCTCTCTGTTTTGTCTCGCGACGGTGAGAACTAGCGAGAGATGGCGAAGAGGTCAACAGATGCTCGCCAGAGCTCGCCAGATGGAGTGAAAGCTTCTGACTTGCCTCGCCAGTTCCTCGCTAGGCGAGAGGTGTAACATCACGTTTTGTATTAATTATTTATTTGATTTAATTTATTTATTTAAATTCCATGTTGTGTGATTTATTTAAATATGTGGCTTTGGTGTGGTGGTGTATTTAGAATAGTAGTGTTTTTGAGAGGTGTGAATATTAAATTGGGCTTATGAGGAATGGACTTGGAATAAATGAAGGGTAATGTGGTAATTGGAGGAGATGTTGACCTAGGTATAAATTGGTACTTTTAGGAGAGAGGATTCATTTTGTCATGAATTTTGGATGGAGGAAGAGAGAGAAGCTCTCATAAGAAGAAAAAGAAAGAGAAAGAAGAGAAGAATGAAATTGGTAAGTAAATCCCTTTTTCCCTTCAACACCTTCACTAAATCTTCGATTCCCGATTCGTTGACCGTTGATTTTCGTTGAAATTTTGAGGGATGGTTCACAACATCTGAAGCTAACTTTTGACCGTTCGGATCGTCGAAACAAGGCCTGAGGAGGGAGAAATCGAACTCAGACTATGGCAGAAAATTTGGAAGAAAAATAGTAGAAAATGAAGAACAAGAGAGAAGGATGAAGAGGAAGCTTTGTAGAGGGGATAATTCTTGAAGAACTAGAGGTAAGAGAGTAGTTTCATATAATTTGTGGGTGATTAAGAGGGAGGAGAAACCATGTTCTCTTTGCCCAAACCCTCTCACCCTTGTTATGCTTAAAGTTAGCATTTTTATGTTTATGAATGAATCAAAATGCTTCCTTTTGTAATGATTTCGTGTTATCCATGTTATGTGATGCTAAAAGTACATGTTGATGGTTTCAATTTTGAGAATCAAAGTATGTTCATATGAAATTATGTGTTTTTGAGTTTTTAGTGAAAAACATGAATAATCTTTGATTTATGATGCTTTTGATGTTTGTAAGTAATGAAACTTGTACTCCTATACATGTTAGTATGTTTATGATTAAAAGAAAACATCTTTTTAAGACTGGAATACGATTTGATGATTTCGTAGTGGAATATGAACGGTCGCGAAAACAGAGCAGCAATTCTGGGCACGTGTCGCCAGGCGAGAGCTAGCGAGGGAACTTGCTAGGCTCGCCAGAGCTCGCCAGCCAGCCCTGTGCTCTCTGACTTGCTTCGCTATGGCGAGAGCTAGCGAGAGATGGCGAGAGGTCGCCAGGTACTCGCTAGGACTCGCCAGAGGGCGAGTAAGCCTCTGACTTGCCTCGCTATGGCGAGAGCTAGCGAAGGCAGTCAGATTCATTTGATTATTAATTGATGATGGTGATAGTTTGGTGTATAAGTTGCTAGTCTTATAGTGATACATAAATGATGATAATATTTTATGTGAGAGTTGTGTGATGGAGGAGGATAAATGGAATTGATCTCAATTATGTGTACTATACATGTATATGATGATGATTGATAATAATGATGTTGTTGGTTTATATATGGACATATAAGAGTATATGTATGATATTTGTATATATGATGAATAATCATTGATAATGGATGATGATAATAATGATGGTGATGTTGTTGATATATATATATATATATATACATTTGTTGGTGAATGTAATGATGATGATGTTGTTGAATTATGCTTGTGTATATGTATAATATATGATGAATGATTGTTGATGCTTATTGATGATGATGATGATGATGAATGTATATAAGTATGTTATGTGTTGGTGAATAATTGATGGTGAAGATTATGTATACATGAGGTTACATAATGGTGGTGAATAACATACGTTATATATATGTTCATGCATCATGATTGAGTCTATTGATGAAGCTTGGGCGTTTGACCCATAACGAATTGATGAAGCTTGGACGTTTGATCCATAACGCATAGGATTCTTGTATCCTATTTTGGTGAATGGTACCGCATGCATGTAGTTGTGTCTAGGGGACATGGCATGAAGGTGACATTAGATGCATTTAGGAAGGTGAACCTTAAATGTGCTATATGTGATAATGATGTGATATTTGTCTAATTATGTGCTAAGTGTTTCCTTACACATAAGTTGTTGATCATTGATGGTGTGAATTTGGATACGTATATTAGATGATTAAATGTACATGTCTTATTGATGTCGTTGGATTGTTATTATATACATGCCCAATATATGTACGATAGATTAATATATGCATTGTATATGTTGGATTAAATGTTAGTACTTTACTTTCATTTGTTTGAATGCCGATTATATGTAACTAACTCTCTGTTTTTGTGCGTTTGCTGGAGAGTTGGGCGATTCAGATCCCCAGGTGTTTTTGGTGATTTGTCGGTGAAGCTCTGCTCTGATTAGGACACGGGAAGGGTTCATGTTTATCGAGTCTGTTATATTTATGTTGTATTAATTGAGTACTTATTGTATAGACCGGTGAATACTATTTTTATTAATTAGTATTATTATTGGAGAATGTAATACCCAAACTAGTGTTTTGTATTTTGGTCTTGATTTAATCAATGAAGTCTTTGTATCCGCTGCGAGTTTGTGTAAAATATTTTTGAAAGTTAGAATTTTATGTAAATTCGGGTTTGGGGTGTTACAATTGGTATCAGAGCCCCGTTATCTTCGGATTACGTGTGGGTTATAGGTGTCGATCAGAGCCGGTCTGTGCAGTCAGACCTAGTGAGCGTAGTGTCAGTCGAGTTGTGTGTCAGTGGTGTTTTCTTGGTGATCTGTTTGTTGTGTCTACACTTGCACCTTAGTCACTATTTAATTAATTTGCAAATGTATGATGAGATTTGTTGTTGTTGATGTTTTCATTCGATGAAATATGGAAATATGGTTATTGTCGCTTATTATGTTTATTCTTCTTGAGAATGTGATTGTGTTTAGATTTCAAGATAATGACTTAAATAACGGTGTCTTTCCGTTATTGTTGTATTTGAAGTGATTATGTTCGTATAGAATTCTTTGTTGGTGAAATGTCTATGTTAGTGAAATAGAGTGTGATTGTTTATGCATGTGTCGTAAAGGAATGTTGAGATGATTTATTCATGATGATTGATTGTGTAGTATGCCGGGAAGGGGCCTAGAAGTGCCAACTACTACACCACACTACACTCGGCTCTACACATTTACAGAGCTAAACCCTGTCCAGTCCCTGGCAGAGTGAAGGGGGCTTGTTAAGAAAACCTGGGTTGATCGGGATTGGGGCATAATCATCCTCTCTATGTATTCATAGAATTAATTTAAAATGTATGAATAGGAATGAGATAGTGAGATTACTTGAATACTTTAACATGATGATTATTGTTGAATATTCATGAAATCGTTGTAATCTAAGATGAGAATATATTGGTGAATTATGTGTGTTGCCGTAACTTGTTGATTATGTGAGATTAATTTCATGAATTTCGTATTATTGATTCTTTAGTTGAGATGTGGTTTTACCTAATTCTTGAGACTTATGCTTCTAATTAGTGTTGATTTATGAATTGATTGTTTCATAAATAATGTTGAGTGGTGATGCGTTTGTTTCATGAATTCATTTGGTGTCGTTGTTTGAATCCTATTAATGATGAATCTTTTGTTAATGAATCATGAATGAATTGATGTGATTGGCGATGAACTAGATGCTAGGAGTCTTTAAATGAATCGTTTGATTATAGGGTTGGTATGATACCGTATCATTGAGAGAAGTATCATATCAGATGTGGCACAGTATCGCTTGAGAGAAGTGACCACATGGTGCAGTATCATTGAGAGAAGCACACCCACATTGAGATTGTGATTTTGTAAATTGTTTTCTTGTTATTTTTAGATGTGCAAGAGATGAATAGATTAGTTGTTTAATGATTGATTATTTGGTTGTGTCTGAATAATCTGTGATGCTAAGTGATTTGTGTTGCTATAATTGATTATATTATGATGTAATGATTACTTGATTGTGGTGAGTTATCTGAGTATGTATGATATGTGCCGGTGTATGTTAGGATTCATTTTATACTATGTAAATTCATATATGATTTGCATATGTTGACTTGAGCATGATATAATTGTGTATAATTGATGAGAATATGCATTCATGATAGTATAGAAGGTAAATATAGATGTGAGATGTAGACGATGTTGTGCTCTAGTTGTTGAATATGAGACTTCTTGTTTTCTTGTATTTCATTGTGAATAGATTATATGTGAAGATAATAATTATTGGTTGTTAATTGAAATTGTGTAGGATGTTAGAATTTATTCTATGCTACCTAAATTCGTGTATGCCTTGTACGTGTTGACTTGAATATGACGGTGAATTAGTGGTTTAGATGTAGGAGTTTATGTGAATTATTATGTATGCTATGTGTATAATTGTGAGTAACTCTTTATTTACATGAGATAGTTTTAGAACTATTATTGATTTTTGGTTTGTGAATCTTGTTGAAAATCTAGATTGTTTTCTCGAATATGTGAAACTAAATCTTTTTGTGAAAATAAAAAGAATAGGATTGTTAATAAGGATAAATGAATTCTAGACCATGTTGATATATGATTGCATTCTATATGACATGCATTGGATTATTGCTATGAAGTGTGACCTATTTTTTTTATTAACCATGAGTTATAGGAAATGCTTATGTCATCTTTCTAAGAATAGAGTTGATACATGTATGATGCACATGTTTTGATTATTTTGTTATACCATGATTAGTGATCGTGCTAGGATGATTGTCTTCTTGCATGATATGCTTATATAAATGTGAATTGGGCAAACTAGTTGAAATGGTTATCGTGGTATATGCAACTTTCTTGTTTTAATGTGATTCTTAATTCATGAAAAGTATGTGCTATATAAATGCTTATGCGAATGTCAATTGTTGAAAATTTTAGATTTCGTTGATAGATAATATGTATCCTTGTTTGTTTTAGCTTACGAAAGATGCATGTTACTTGAATATCTATGTGAAATGTTGTGTTTTGCTTGTGTGCAATTTGATGGAGATGTTTACATATTATACTTCGTGTTTGTATGATTGTGTGTTTGATCAGTCTTATAGTTGCCCCTTGTATGCGATATGTGTGAAAACACTATCGATACTAGATCCTTATTAGAAGGGTAAGTTAGAACCTTAGAAACCTATAGTTGGGTGTGAAGGTTGGAGTTTTCGACAGACGCTTGTAGATGGGTTTTAGATTCAGTGGAGAAGAAGGGTGTGTTCCTTGAGACGTTTGATTATCGGAAGAATAATTGGGAGACTTATTAAGAAGAAGAGGGTTAATGGAGCAATTGTCTCGATGAGGATAGCATCAAAGGTTGTTGAGTAAGAAGAGGGGTGAAATCACATGGGAAGTGGATTACAAGCATTGTAAGTGGGATTTGAAATTATCGGAATTTGAATGTTGGTAACAAGAAGTGAATTCGGTGGTCACATGATATAGAGCCTTGGATTAGTATGAGTCGTCAGAAGTGAATGTCGTGTTGTGATTAAGATCATAAGTTGGTTATTGAGATTGAGAGTTGTTAGAGAACAGTTGGTTACTTTGGAAGTTGTTGAAAGTTCTGGAGTGAGTTTGGATGGCGTGTTTCTACAGATATTTGATGGTGGTATAAGCGTCGTGGAAGTTAAGGATTTAAGAGAAGAAGAGTTGTTCGACTTATAATTTGGAATCAACAGTTGAGTATGTTTGTACGTAAGGATTTATAGAAAGAAATACTTTGGATGAGTCGAGGTCTGGAGTGTCCGGTATTAGCTAAAGTTGGAGGATTTTAATTTTGGATTAAGACATCATTGGAGTAAAGTGAATGTGGTAGGAAATAGCGGTAATAATGATGAAAGAAATTGGATTTGATTGAGCGGTTCAAGAATTGTAGATGAGGAAAAGTTTAACGGTATGGAGTTAAGAATGACGAAGTTGATGGATTACATCTTCAAAGAGATTTGGAGAAAGTTGAAAGTTGGATTTGAATTTAACGGATCAACTGACGTGAAATCAGACAGGGCAAAGAAGTGAGCTTTCGAGTAACTAAGGATGAGACTTTGAGATTAAGATGGATTTTATCTTTTGGGATTGACCGAGTTCGGAAAAGAAATTGTAAGAGGAAGTTACGAATGAAAATCAAGATGATAAGACCATTAAGTGGAAAGGTATGTAAGGGAATTTCACATGAGGATTTTGCAAGTTAAGATGAAGTTAAGGACAAAGTGTTGTTGGATTAATGGAATAAGAAAGATGTGAAGAATTCTACTTGAATGAAGATTATTATTTTGTTTAGATATGAGGGAGAGTAAAGGATTGAGGATATGATGAGTGGAGACGGTGAAGTAATAGTAATTGATGAGGAAATTAAGATTTTGAATTTGAGTATCTCGACGGAATAAGTAATCTTGGAAAATGTTGTGTTAAGGAATGCAAAAGTTGATTGAGCAAATGATTTGGAGTTAAGATAATTGTATTGCGATTCAACGTAAGAAATTAAGATCGTGGTTTGGATAAGATCGGATGAGAGTGTATTCGGATTGAAACGAAAAAGTGAGATATTATGGAATTGTGGTTTAGTAATGTTATTTGCAAGAAAAGGTCTTATGTCGAAATGCAAGGATTGAGCAACATTCGTCGTGGAGCGTTTCATTCGGATGTTTCGAGATTAAGAGCGCATTATTGTGGTTCGATGAAAATGGTCGATGTCACCATCACGATTCTTGACTATTTATTGGCAAATTGAGGAAACTGGCCGTCCTTGATCTCTTGTCGATAGTAGGCAAAGTTGTGTTGTTGAGATGGACTAATTTTGTTAAACTTAGTAATGTATAAAGTTTTGGATGTTTTGTTGGAAAACTGGATGAGGTGATCTTGGTTGTGCGATTTTCGAGGGCGAAAATTCTTTAAGGGGGGTAGATTGTAACATCACGTTTTGTTTTAATTATTTATTTGATTTAATTTATTTATTTAAATTCCATGTTGTGTGATTTATTTAAATATGTGGCTTTGGTGTGGTGGTGTATTTAGAATAGTAGTGTTTTTGAGAGGTGTGAATATTAAATTGGGCTTATGAGGAATGGACTTGGAATAAATGAAGGGTAATGTGGTAATTGGAGGAGATGTTGACCTAGGTATAAATTGGTACTTTTAGGAGAGAGGATTCATTTTGTCATGAATTTTGGATGGAGGAAGAGAGAGAAGTTCTCATAAGAAGAAAAAGAAAGAGAAAGAAGAGAAGAATGAAATTGGTAAGTAAATCCCGTTTTCCCTTCAATACCTTCACTAAATCTTCAATTCCCGATTCGTTAACCGTTGATTTTCGTTGAAATTTTGAGGGATGGTTCACAACATCTGAAGCTAACTTTTGACCGTTCGGATCGTCGAAACAAGGCCTGAGGAGGGAGAAATCGAACTCAGACTATGGCAGAAAATTTGGAAGAAAAATAGTGGAAAATGAAGAACAAGAGAGAAGGATGAAGAGGAAGCTTTGTAGAGGGGATAATTCTTGAAGAACTAGAGGTAAGAGAGTAGTTTCATATAATTTGTGGGTGATTAAGAGGGAGGAGAAACCATGTTCTCTTTGCCCAAACCCTCTCACCCTTGCTATGCTTAAAGTTAGCATTTTTATGTTTATGAATGAATCAAAATGTTTCCTTTTGTAATGATTTCGTGTTATCCATGTTATGTGATGCTAAAAGTACATGTTGATGGTTTCAATTTTGAGAATCAAAGTATGTTCATATGAAATTATGTGTTTTTGAGTTTTTAGTGAAAAACATGAATAATCTTTGATTGATGATGCTTTTGATGTTTTTAAGTGATGAAACTTGTACTCCTATACATGTTAGTATGTTTATGATTAAAAGAAAACATCTTTTTAAGACTGGAATACGATTTGATGATTTTGTAGTGGAATATGAACGGTCGCGAAAACAGAGCAGCAATTCTGGGCACGTGTCGCCAGGCGAGAGCTAGCGAGGGAACTTGCTAGGCTCGCCAGAGCTCGCCAGCCAACCCTGTGCTCTCTGACTTGCATCGCTATGGCGAGAGCTAGCGAGAGATGGCGAGAGGTCGCCAGGTACTCGCTAGGACTCGCCAGAGGGCGAGTAAGCCTCTGACTTGCCTCGCTATGGCGAGAGCTAGCGAAGGCAGTCAGATTCATTTGATTATTAATTGATGATGGTGATAGTTTGGTGTATAAGTTGCTAGTCTTATAGTGATACATAAATGATGATAATATTTTATGTGAGAGTTGTGTGATGGAGGAGGATAAATGGAATTGATCTCAATTATGTGTGCTATACATGTATATGATGATGATTGATAATAATGATGTTGTTGGTTTATATATGGACATATAAGAGTATATGTATGATATTTGTATATATGATGAATAATCATTGATAATGGATGATGATAATAATGATGGTGATGTTGTTGATATATATATATATATATATATATATATATACATTTGTTGGTGAATGTAATGATGATGATGTTGTTGAATTATGCATATGTATATGTATAATATATGATGAATGATTGTTGATGCTTATTGATGATGATGATGATGATTGTCATACCCCATTTTTTGACCAATCGCTTTTATGCGTCTTTTTACGACGGATTTTTCTTTGTTCGTTTCTGACGAAATTTCGGCAGAGAGGTATTTTAAAATACCTCATTTGTTGTTTCTTTTATATTTATTCTTTTTTCTATTATTATTATTTTTGTTTATTATTTTTTACCATTATTTGTTATTATTATTATCTTCATTTTTTTAATTTATTTATTTATTTTATTTTCTGTTTTTTATTAATTTTCGTTTTTATATTTATTTAATTTAATTACTTTGTTTTTATTTTTATTTTTTACTTTGTCCTTTTTTTTTCTGATAAAAAAAATCAGAAAAATTTGAAAGTCAACTTCCAAAACTCCAAACACGCAAAGGGAGCAGTTTCTGCAGATAGAACAGTGTACTTCCTTGTCCAATTTCAGATTTTTGTTCCCCATCTTAGAAACCCAATTTGTGTATATAGTGAACAGCAATTAATGAACAGAAAAAAAAGGGATCAGCCGCAGTAGAACACAAACAGAAAAACGAAAAATTCATTTCCTTTCCTGAATCAAATCATCAATCCAGAACCGTCCACCATCATCATTAAAACAACCAAAATTATAAACGCCATTATACAAATCATCACCATAAACAGATTTGAAACCAGAAAAAAGAAATAGGAGAAGAAGAGGAATCGCGGTTTTGAACCCAAAACCGTAACCGGAACCGAAAACCATTTCAAATTAGAACCAAGATCCCATTCCGGATTCAAAACCATCCCAAACTGAACAAAATCGAATCAGAGAAGAAGAAGATTTAGAACGAGTAAAGCACAGCGAAGGTTCTTCTTTCCATTTCCATCCTGTCTGGGTTCGATCCGGTTTATTGTCATTTTGTTTGTTTAATTTGAGTGTAGATTTGGGTTTAGGAGGTTTTTCTGTGTAAGTTTGAGGTTAAGAGTTTTAAGAAAAATGGAGTTTTTTTTGAGAGGAAAAAAAACAGAGGTTGAGGGAAGAAGAAGGAGGCCGCCGGCGAGAGAGAGAATGAATGAGGAGAATGATGGAAAAATTTAGGGTTTGGGTATTTATACCCTGACCCAATCAGGTGTGGGCTGGTGCATGACCTTATGGCGCACCAGCGCACTCAGAACCCTTAGATCTAATCCAACGTCCGTGGTTAACCTCTCCTGTGATCAAATCAGGGACGTCTGATCTATCAGACGGCCAGGATTTGTCCTGGCCTTTTTTTTGTTTGTTTACACGGATATGGGCTTTTTGGGCTGGGTTCCACTGTTTTCCTGCTGTTCACACCCCTTTTTATTTTCGTTTTAATGTTCACACCCCCTGTTTTTATTTTATTTTATTTTTAGCTTATGAGATAAGTGCTTTTGGCATAAGCTATTTTAGCTTTTATTTTAGCCAATCAAGCATGATGTTGAGGCTTATTTCATTTTCCTATTTATTTGATATTAAAAAAAATTTGTTAATATTACTTTGTGTCTTTAATTATTTTTAGTTAATTTTATTTTTTAAGCTTATGAGATAAGTGCTTTTGGCATAAGCTATTTTAGCTATTTTTTAGCCTTGTAAAGCATGATGTCGAGGCTTACTTTCATCTTTTAGTTTCGTATTTATTTATTTATGCTATTTATCCATGCATATCATGTTTATTTCATTATATCCATTTATTTATCATTTTTTACCTTTATTTTTGTAATATCGTTATTATCACAATATTGAGTATTTATCGCTTATTAATTGCCGCTTATTTTTGTTCTTGAATTTAGAATGTAAATAGGCCAAATGTAAACTCTAAATAAAAGTGCATAGCATACCCCCTCTCTTGCATCATTTCATATTTATTTTCTTGCAAATATTTTTAGAGTGTGATTAGGCCAATGTACTCATAAATGAAAAATTGCATTTCATGCATATTTATTTTTTATCGCATTCCGTCCATATGCGTAATTTTAAATTCCGAGGGAAAAGACACCGTTTTGATCAAAATATCATTACGGATTGTCTTCGCGCTTAATTTGCTCATTGCGACGTTATTATTTTTCGCGCTACCTTTTTATTAATTTGGAACCCAACATTCCAATGGAAATAATTAATCACTTTGTTCTAAAAAATGAGGTCAAAACCTCTTTCAAAAATATCAACACAATCTCTTTTCAAACATCGAAAAGCATCAAAAACATTTCATCATCAAACATTTTCAAAAAAACTTTGGACTTTAAACCAAACGTTTCTTTTTATCGCGAAAACCTTGGATTTTAACCCAAGAGTTCTTTTTCACCGCGAACTTGGATTTTAAACCAAGTGCCTTGGACTTTAAACCAACGGCGTCTTTTATCGTGAAAACCTTGGATTTTAACCCAAGCGACTTTTTTTACCGCGAACTTGGATTTTAAACCAAGTGCCTTGGACTTTAAACCAATGGCGTCTTGTATCGTGAAAACCTTGGATTTTAACCCAAGTGCACTTTTTATCACCAAACTTGGATTTTAAACCAAGTGCCTTGGAATTCAAACCAATGGCTTCTTTATCGCTAAAACCTTGGACTTTAACCCGAGTGTCCCTTTTTTTCTCGCCTAAAACCTTGGATTTTAAACCAAGAGCATTTTCTTCATTCATACATTTTTAATCATGCAAAAACCTTGGATTTTAAACCAAGTGTCTTTTATCACTCAAACCTTTTCTCAATAAACCTTGGATTTTAAACCAAGTGTCCGCGTCCTATTTCATAATCAAACTTCAATCAACTTAACCATATAGACTTTTTTGCACGAGCTAACATCAATCAAATTCACATTTTGTCACTTTTGGCTTTTGGTCTTTAAAACCATTTTTCAAAAAAACTTTAAAATCAAACAAACAAATTTACTCGTCTTTTTACCCCGAACTACGGTGGTTTGATCCCTCGGGTACGTAGGCATGAGACTTGTCTCTCCAATCAATAAAATCAACAAAAAACATTTTTCCTTTTCCATCATTTTAAACTTCTTTTTTTTTTTTATCATCACTTTAATTCTCACTTATACATTTTTTTACAAGCAATTAAAAATAAAGCGCATAGATAGAATAAAAACAAGAGGTTCCTATAGATACTTAGGGTGCTAATACCTTCCCTTCGTATAACCAACCCCCGAACCTTGTTCTCTCAATATAGGTTTTTTTCGAACTTTTTCCCTTTCCCTCGGATAAATTAAAGATCGGTGGTGGAATATTAAATTGCGATTCGAAGTTAATTAATAACTCGATATCCAAAAATCACCGCGACAATGATGAATGTATATAAGTATGTTATGTGTTGGTGAATAATTGATGGTGAAGATTATGTATACATGAGGTTACATAATGGTGGTGAATAACATACGTTATATATATGTTCATGCATCTATTGATGAAGCTTGGGCGTTTGACCCATAACGAATTGATGAAGCTTGGACGTTTGATCCATAACGCATAGGATTCTTGTATCCTATTTTGGTGAATGGTACCGCATGCATGTAGTCGTGTCTAGGGGACATGGCATGAAGGTGACATTAGATGCATTTAGGAAGGTGAACCTTAAATGTGCTATATGTGATAATGATGTGATATTTGTCTAATTATGTGCTAAGTGTTTCCTTACACATAAGTTGTTGATCATTGATGGTGTGAATTTGGATACGTATATTAGATGATTAAATGTACATGTCTTATTGATGTCGTTGGATTGTTATTATATACATGCCCAATATATGTACGATAGATTAATATATGCATTGTATATGTTGGATTAAATGTTAGTACTTTACTTTCATTTGTTTGAATGCCGATTATATGTAACTAACTCTCTGTTTTTGTGCGTTTGCTGGATCGTTGGGCGATTCAGATCCCCAGGTGTTTTTGGTGATTTGTCGGTGAAGCTCTGCTCTGATTAGGACACGGGAAGGGTTCATGTTTATCGAGTTTGTTATATTTATGTTGTATTAATTGAGTACTTATTGTATAGACCGGTGAATACTATTTTTATTAATTAGTATTATTATTGGAGAATGTAATACCCAAACTAGTGTTTTGTATTTTAGTCTTGATATAATCAATGAAGTCTTTGTATCCGCTGCGAGTTTGTGTAAAATATTTTTGAAAGTTAGAATTTTATGTAAATTCGGGTTTGGGGTGTTACAAGAGGTAGCGAGAACACGAAGACTTTCCTTATTTCCTTGATGATTATGATGATGATGATGATGATAGGTTGATGCGTAGGTTGTTAGCCTTGTAGAGATACATAATTAATGATAGTATTTCTATATGCTTATTGATTGATGATGATGAATTGGATTGATTGCAAATATATATATATATATATATATAAATGTGTTTACATGTATATGAAATGATAGATGGTGAGTTGGTGATATCATGTGTTAATACATGGAATGTTGGTGAATATATAAATGAATTTATATTGATGAAATGTCCTGACACATCATTCATGCATAAGTTGTGTTTAATAGATGGTGAGTGAATTTTATATTCATAATGGATGGTGAAAGGATTCTTGTATCCGATATAGATGGAGATTTGGTACCACATGTAGATATGTCTAGGAACATACATTTGAAGGTGACATTAGTTGCATTAGGAAGGTGAAATCCTTGATTTGTGCTATGTATTGACGATGTGATAATTGGACAATTGTGTGCTAAGTGATGTATATCTATGTTTGTTGATCATTGATGGTGCGGATAAGATTATGTATATTGAATGGTTAAATGTACACATCTTGTTGCTAGTGTTGAATTGCTATATATGTAGATGATAGAATAATGTATAGTAGATGGATATATGAATATTACATGATGAGTTAGATTAAATGTTAGTATCTTACTTTCATTTGTTTATGTGTTGATTATATGTAACTAATTCCCTGTTTTTGTGTTTTGTGGATCGTTGGGCGATTCAGATTCTCAGGCTTGAGGATTTGCTTTGCTTTAGGAGGAGTACCCGACATTCGTTGCTAGTATTCAGGGTGAGGAGATTAGCTACTACTCCTAGTGTCGTACCTTGTCCATTTGCTCTGATGATTGTAACATCATGTTGGGAATTAGTTATTTGGGGTTTATGCATTTTATGGCCCGTAGCTTACAACATCTTATGAGAAGGGCCTGTAGCTCGATACCATCGATCACGTTAAGTGCACATAGCCCTCTCGGTTGGTCTTCGCCCTACCTACCTCTTTCGCTAAGACCCTTATCCGGAATTTTTGATTAATAATAAGATAAATAAATTTTTAGATTCGGCCGGCGGTTGTGGGTTCAGGAAGCTCGAGAACCAGTCCTTTTTAGCTATCTTTCTTAAAAGCCTCGGCCTTACCCGTTCGATTGATTGCTATAAAAGTTTGAAAGGTAGGTTTTGAGCTGGAACAGGGGCGGCATTAAGACCTCATTTCTTTCACTTTCATTTAGTGTTAATATGATGAAGACTACTTCAATTGGTACCCCATTTCACTCAATCTCAAGCACCGGCAGATAATTCCGTCAATCTTCTATTTTGTTGAATAGCAATTTCCTATAAGAAAATAGGTACTCTCTCTTTCTACAACTCTTTCCAACCCACATCTCAGCCCCTTACCTTAGGCAGGCATCAAGGTCGCCCAATCCTTTATGCTGGACTTTACATGCAATTGCTCTGCTGGATGAGAGTAGGTAAGTAAGGCTGAAGTCTTGGAGAACAGCTTGTGAAACGGCTAGTCTCGCCGTGACCTTCTCTTGAATTCTCACATCTTTGGAATAAAATCCAGTTAGAAAAGGAAATCCAATTAGAGATAAGCTGCCCATGAGCATCATGGCATAACCGACGGTTCCCGACTTTATCCGGTTTCCGCAACCGTAATCATTTGGGTAAATTAACGCCTCAAATGGAGGACGAAGTCTGACACTATAATGCATTCTAAACTCAAAAAATGCCCCTACCGGGGGCCAGAGCAAGTTGGGTTGGGGTATAGAGCCGTAAGCGCGGTGGGGGGGTCCAATTGACACCTCTGAAGGAATCAATGTCGGACTTATTGGATCCTTGGCAGATGAATGATCAAATAGTTTAGTTCAAATAATCATCACCACACTGGGACTGAGACACGGCCCGGACTCCAACGGGGGGAAACTTGCCACCACATTGGTAATCTTTCATTCAGCAACTGCAGATGCTCGCGACAAACTCTTCAGTTTTAAGGAACTTGAAACATATAAGTCCGGAGACCCTTTTTTTGCATTTTCCTTCCAACATCCATCAGTTCTAGAGTCCCTAAAAGGCTAAAGGACCCCCACAGCAGATTCTAGCACAACCGAGTTTGATTAACTAACTTCACCACCACCGCTTTATGATAACATTTATTTCAGCATTCATTCGATTGAAACGAACTTTACATCCTGGGTCGTTAGACAGGAATCCGAAGATGAGATTTTGATCCCCAACGACAAGTGAACGAGGACAAAGACCCTCTCCCTGACAGTAGGGGTAGCGCCATAGACTCTCTCTTTGGCCATCAAAATTGAAAAATATTTCACCGATATTATTTTATTAGAATAAATTCTATATATGGATGTTTCCCATCTTCATTCCCAAGTAAAGGGTGAGTCCCATGCGTCAGTTTGTGGGAAAATGATTCTAGAAATTAACGAATTTGTGAATCACGAATACCCAGGTAAAATAAGAACGGCCCCCACATTCAAAGCCCCTTATAACTTACATTGGTGAATCGGACCAACACCTATCTTACACCAACAAGGAGTTTTCTGTTTTGTCGAGCCCTGCTTTGGTCTCTGGTTTGATGGTTGCACGTGCTAAAAATCCGGTACATTCCGTTTTGTTTCCCATCCCAGTCTTTCGCGACAAGGTCTTATGGTATATCTTAGTTTACAGGACAAGACAAAAGATTTGTATCAAGCAGGAATAAGCTCCACCGGCTAGAGGGACGAGAGAGATGTTATTCGAACGACAGAATGGACGGGCTTACAATCCTCTTGCTTAGAACTTATTTATTTGTATGATATAAGGCTTTATGCCAAGTACTTATTTATCTATTTGCTTGTTGGTAAGACTTATGTTGGTGATTATGTGGATGGTGTTTAATTACGACTATTAAACTTTGATCATGATTTTATGGATGAGAATGTTTTAGCTATTCCGCTGCAATAGTTGTGATAAGCATGATATGTAATTGAATTTTATGCTATTGTTGGATGTTAAATTGACATATAATGCTCTACTTGTTTCTACTTAAATTTTATTGTTTATTTGGTCGAAATTTTTTGGTAGATTTAAGTAGGGTGTTACAGGTAGGTTTCCAAATTATGTGCAGTTTGGCTTTCAAGTCTCTGGAGGTAACTGGCTTATCTCCTTTGTTTATAATCAATCTCCCATGAAGATTTCTTTTGCAATCAGCCAACCTTTTCACATATTCTTCCTGGGTTATTTTGATATATAAAGCATCTCCTTTGACCACCAGAGATGGCAATTGACTAACTCACACGTCATAAATTCATGTGGTACTTTAGCGAAAGAGCGTTGAGGAGTAGGGATGATGACATGTTTAAGTGAAGGAGGAGAGGCCAAGCACGACCATTTTCAGATGGCGGCCATGCTTATGGAACGTTTCAACCCTTCCCGACAGTGTTCCGATCTTCTTGCTTAGTACAAAACTTTCAACAATAGCAACAAAAGCAGCGATCCAACGGGAAGAAAAACCAGACTGAATAAACAACTGGAAAAAAAACGCAGCTGCCCAATGGAAACAAAAAACAAACAGATTGATCAAAAGAGAACTATCCCCTATAGCGACCTTGCTTCATCATCAATTACCTTGCCAAAACTGGTCCCTAACTGATAGGGCCTCCGTTTCCAGAGAAAACGTTATAGGACTTTAAACTATCGTTTGACTTGGTTACCAATGGGGAACCTATCACTAGAGGAAGAAGAAGGAATGCAGCAGAATCCTTACAGGACATTCCAAGGCTAGAGGACCAAGTAACAGTGTAAGCAAGTTAAAGGATTGCAAACCCAATCAGAATCTTCATGGAAGATAGTTCACTTGAAACTCATGATACCCTAGCAGAGTCGTCTCATCTTAGAAAGAAAAACATTAGAGTTGGTCGTGGCGGTTGGTTCATTCACTAGCTTTATCTGAGATGTTTTTATTTATTTTTGGGAACCGTTTTAGATTACCTATTTTAAGATTCCCTTAGTGTTTCTTAAAATATGTATGTATATGTATTGTTTCTAATTATGGACACTTGGCAAGGGATTAGCACTTACAAGGTGTGTAATCCTTGGCACATCTTCTATACCCTTTGATGTCATTATGCTCTTAATTCACCTAAAAAAAATAAGAATATTTTCAAATATCTATGAAATTTTTACATAATGTATTGAATAATTCTCATTTTTATTATACTTTTATTCAGTAAATTATAATTTCTTATTTCCTGGTCAAATAGCGATGTGATGATGGAATTCATTTGTCTATCAATCCTCGGATATAAAAAAAAATATCCTGGTCAAATATACATTTACTAGAACTTTATAGAAGAAAAATTTAATAAATCTAGTCAAATTTTATGTTTAGAAAATAAAATTTAAAAAAAAAAGAAAACACTAAAATATAAAAACTGTTTGATATATTTATCATTATAATAATTTTTTATTGATTTAATAATACGTAAATATTGGAATGATATTTTCATATAGAAAGTGTTATGATGTACTATAATCAACCACATTGAATATTATATAACAATTTTAATTTACCTAAAATGCGCTTATAAACCATTTTCCAATGTCAAACGTTGACTCGGCAAATCCTATAAAGTGTGTCATAAGGTTTTTTCTTCTTCACTCGTCTCATTTTTCTCAGTTTTATTATTTTTATCAGAGTGTCATCCATACAACCTTGAGTCAAGTTTCAATCTTTTATATCAATTCCTCTCTATGGTTCCATTTTTCGTTGCTCTAAAACAATATAATCACCTTTTTTTCTTTGTAATTATTTGACTTTATTTTTGTAACTAGTCATTTTTTTGTTCATTTTTGTTTTTTTGCGTATTATTATATATTTGCAAAGTCAGAGATTTGAGTAAGTAATCTTTTGGGTTTTCAACAAATGGAAAACTCAAAATACCAGAATGTTTATTTGGGTGTAAACAAATTAAGGAAAAACATAACAAAGAATCATTTCCCACAAACAATTGATTTTTGCAACAATGTTGTAACTACTTCTAGAATTCATTATATTGATGAAAAAGTTAACCAAATTCACAAAGATGATTTTAAGAGTTTTGTTCAGCGCATGACTGGAAACCAATCTAATGGATCTAATACTTCGACTAAGATAACAAGGTTGCAGAAGATTAGGCCTCCACCATTGTCCATTGTAAGGCCGCAAGTTTCAGTTCAAGTTTCGACACTAGTAGCTCCACCGCCAACTTCTTGCAATGTACTTCCTACACATAATTTGAAACCTATCACTAGTTCTCCTGATGTTGATAATTCATCGACTGTTACTGTTGAGTCGTCAATTTCTACCTTCATGAGAAATTTTGAGGACTCAACTATGAATTTTGGTGATTCAATAGGTTACCAACTTCAACCTTTCCATCCGCAAACACAAATAATAAACGATATGAACATTAATTATCAACCACACCATTTTCCATTTGAAACACATGTGGTTAATAGTTATGAGCCTTTCCATCCTTCATCTCCGTTACTTCCTAATCCTTCGATGTATACGAATGCTACAAATCAAAATTTTCCTATGAATGGTGGTAACCAATTTGTAAATGAGTTACCTTCCTCACAAACAATTGGCCCTCAATCACCTACTTCAGAATTCTTGATACCTTCCCTAACAAGTAACAATAATTTGTTATCCCCTTGGTCACCTTATACTCCTCTATTGTCACCAAGCATTTGTTTTTCACCTTCATCACCTGAATACCCTTTCCATCCATATCTACAAAATAGTGAGATTTCAAACTATGTCTCAGAGTCTCCGCTTTTTGCAGGAATTTGTCCTTTCACAAGTCCGAAGAGGAGAGACGATCAATAGCATTTTCATGCTTCATTGACCATTATCTCTTTTAGATGAATTGATCCAATTTCACAATTTCACAAGAGTATTATTTAATTTTATGTAGGGGTAATAGAAATAAAAATAATTATGAAGTAAACAATAGATTTCTTGTCAACATGCCTTAATTTCCTTTTCTATTTATTTACTTTACTAGCATAATACTCGTGCATAAGCACGGGTCGTGGAGTTACCGCGATATGTTTTTTTATTGTAGGGAGAATATTGTATGATACAAAATTAATCCCATTATAAAATTATTCGTCATTGTAAAGATTATCGTATGATGTAACAACCTTATTAGTTTATAGTTTAAAATTGTGAAGTAGAAATTACAAAAAAAATATGTCTTTGTGTTAATATGAGTAGAGGTATAAATTACAAAGAAATATACATTTGTAATAATATAAAATAAGAAATATAAATTCTCATAGAAATTACAGAAAAAAAATGTCTGTATTAATATATATATATATATCTATATATATATATATCATACCCCATTTTTTGACCGATCGCTTTTGTTCGGCGTTTAAATTTGTTTTTTTTCCTTTGTCGTTTCTGACGAAATTTCGGCAGAGAGGTATTTTAAAATACCTCATTTATTGGTTCTTTTTGTTTCTATTTTATTATTATTTTTATTTTTATTGTATCATATATTTTTATTTTGATTATTATTTAATTTGTTTTTTTATCTCTTTTTTATTTTTTTAAAGTCTTTTTACCATTTTTATTATTATTTTCGTTTTTTCATCAGGTGTTTTTTTAGTCAGTTTGTCAACAGTCCAAATCTGTATTTTTGTCCAATCCAAGCCCAAAGGGGCAATTTTGTCCAAATGGGGAAACTTTTTTATCTGCAAAACCATAATCCTGACACAGTATTTATACTGTACTAATTGCACAGTTTCCAAGGGAGGTCAAAAAATTAATCAGCCGCAGCTTCTTCTTCCAATCCAAATCAAACAAAAAAAACAAAAAAATCCATAAAAGAATAAAAATCAAAAACATAAATCATCCTTCATCATCAACAAAACCCAGGAAAAATCAAAATTCATCATCTGTTCAAAATCATCAAATAAACCGAATCCAAACCATCTCAGATTCAAACAAGCTTCGCAAATCCTCCAAACCCAAAAACCATTAACCATCATCATCATAACATAAACCCGAAATCAAAATCCAAATCACAACCAAAAACTCAAATCCGAAACCAAATCCAAAACAAAAAAACTGGATTCGAAACTCAATTCAAACCCAAACCAGAAAAACGAAAACACAAGAACGAATTTAAAAAATCAAGAACAAAACCGAATTAAAACGAAATCCTGACCTTCATCATCTTCACTTTCATCCAAAACGAAACAGAAATAGAAGAATAGAAGAAGAAGAAAACCGAATCAGAGTAAAAAATACCAAGGTTGTTTCGTGTTTTTCCAATCTAGGTTTTTGGGTTTGTTTTAATTTCTTTTTGAGTTTGGATTTGTGATTAGAAGACAGCTTTGTATAGGTTTGGTGTTGATTTTTTTTGAAAAAACAATGGAGTTTTGAAAAGGAAAAAATGGCCGAGAATGAGGTTGGAAGAAGTAGCAGCGGCGGGTTGAGGAAGGAGAAGAAGAGAGTTTTTGTGTTTTTTTTTAGGGTTTGTTATATTTATACCCCTTTCATGATTTTGTGCGCGCAGGTGCACGATCTTATGGTGCACCTGTGCGCCTTAGCCCGTCTATTTTCAATCTAACGATCCTGATCTACATTCCTTTTGTTTAAATCAGAACCGTCTGATCAATCAGACGGCTCTGATTCAGTATTGTTTAGTTTCTTCACACACCCCCTCTGGGCCACGCCCCCCAGCTGGGCTTGGGCCCAGAGTTTTTTTTTGCACCCCCTTTTCTGTTTTATTGATATTTGCACCCCCTTCTGTTTTTTTATATTTTATTTTTGCCTATGATAAAAGTGCTTATGGAATGTGCTTCAATAAGCTATTAAATCCAAAATAAGAACTTATTTGAGGTTCTTTTTATTTTTTACTATTTATTTCATGATTATTTGTGCTTAATCTTGCTCGCTAACTTAACTTTTATTATTCATGCTTTATTCTTTATCATTACTAACTTACTAACTTATCATTATTATTGTCACTAACATACTTCATTATTATTGCTTGTTAATCTAACATTTAAGTTATTGCCTAATTAATTAACCATTTATTTTATTGCAAGGACATTAGATTGTATTTTTAGGATTTGATGTAAATTTAAATGAAAATTGCATAGCATCATCTTGTATTCATTTCATATTTATTTTTCTTGCAAATACCTTAGAATGTAATTAGGAACAAGTGTACACTATAAATGAAAAAAATTGCATCTCATGCATATTTATTTATCGTTTTCCGCAAAAACGTTAGCATACTAATTCCGAGGGAAAAGACACCGTTTTGATCAAAATATCATTATGGATTGTCTTCGCGCTTAATTTGTTTATTGCGACGTTAGTATTATTATTCGCGCCCCCCTTTTTATTAATTTGGAACCCAACATTCCAATTAAAATAGTTAGTCATCTTATTCTCAAAAACGAGGTCAACACCTCTTCAAAAAATTATTAATCATTTTCTTCTAAAAAAAAAATGATGTCAAAACCTCTTTCAAAAAATATCAACACAATTTCTTTTCAACATCATCAAGCATAAAAAATATTTCATCATCAAGCATTTTTCAAAACTTTGGACTTTAAACCAAACGTTTCTTTTTATCGCGAAAACCTTGGATTTTAACCCAAGAGTCTTTTTATCGCAAAACTTGGATTTTAAACCAAGTGTCTTGTACTTTAAACCAACGGCGTCTTTTATCGTGAAAACCTTGGATTTTAACCCAAGTGTCTTTTTTTTATCGCGAACTTGGAATTTAAACCAAGTTCCTTGGACTTTAAACCAATGGCTTCTTTTATCGCTAAAACCATGGACTTTAACCCAAGTGTTCCTTTTTCTCGCTAAAACCTTGGATTTTAAACCAAGTGCATTTTCTTCATTCATACATCTTTAATCATGCGAAAACCTTGGATTTTAAACCAAGTGGCTTTTATCACTCAAAACGTTTCTCAACAAACCTTGGACTTTAAACCAAGTGTCCGCGTCTTATTTCATAATCAAACTTCAATCAATTTAACCAGACTTTCTTCACAAACTAACATCAATCAAACTCACATTTTGCTGCTTTTGGCTTTTTTACCTTTAAAACCATTTTCAAAACCTTAAAATCAAACAAACAAATTTACTCGTAACTTTTACCCCGAACTACGGTGGTTTGATCCCTCGGGTACGTAGGCATGAGACTTGTCTCTCCAATCAATAAAATCAACAAAAACATTTTTTTCTTTCTCGTCACTTTAAACTTTTCTCGATCACTACTTTAATTCCTATACTTATACGTTTTTGCAAACAATTAAAAATAAAGCGCAAAGTTAGAATAAAAACAAGAGGTTCCTATAGAGTACTATAGATACTTAGGGTGCTAGTACCTTCCCTTCGTATAACCAACCCCCGAACCTTGTTCTCTAAAAATATAGTTTTTTCGAACTTTTTCCCTTTCCCTCGGATAAATTAAAGATCGGTGGTGGAATATTAAATTGCGATTCGAAGTTAATTAATAACTCGACATCCAAAAATCACCGCGACAGAAATGGCGACTTCACTTGGGACAACCAAGCGGGTTGAACCTAACTTGTTTTAAATTACTATCTTCGCGCTTTTATTCTTTTATTTGTAAATATTTGTATTTGGGTTTGCTTTGAGTGGTGAGATAAGTCCCCCACCCGGACTTGAGGGAACCATAAGATATGATAGTGGTATAATCATAATGTCTATCCGAGAGTAAGTTTCGGCCGTGGCATATATGGTAACCACACTCAATTGAGGAACTTTGGAGGTAATAGTGCCAACATGAGTAGTCGTGTTTGACATTCTATCTTCAAAGAACCGACGATGTTGAGGACCTTTAGTTACACCTAACCCATCTTGGCCTCTTTAGGGCGTAGTGCGGTGGCTAATCGAGAGTAAGTCTCGGATTGGTTGATACGCGATACTACACTCAAATGAGACTTTTCTACGGATTTTGTTGGATCGGAAGTAGTTCCGTAACCCGATGATTTTCGGAGGAGGTCGAAGACTTTGAGAACTTTATAGAACCCGTAATGCAGGTACAAATAAACCCTAGTACTTATCATATGGGGGGCTTGTTCCTTAACTCCATCACTATGTATTCCAACCTTCAAGCTATGTTGTGAATCATTGTAACATAATCATGCATGCATGCACTCATTCATAAATTTTTTACTCATCCAATGTCGAAGGACTTAAGCAAATTTTTTTGTAAACATTGTAGATATGGATGTTGTAAGGAGAAACACCCAGAAATACAATTTCAAAAAGCTAGATTTATCAAGGTTGAAGGAGCAAGGATCCTTAGTGACTTTCCCGGAGGACTTCCGTAGAGATCATGGGAAATTGCTCAGTCTTCTCAAAGTGAATGTTGAAAAAGGAAGTTTGGAAACTTTGGTCCAATTTTATGATCCCCTTTACCACTGTTTTACCTTTCCGGATTACCAACTTGTTCCTACCCTTGAAGAATACTCTTATCTCAATGGTTTACCGATACCCGACAAAGTACCTTTCAGCGGCCTTGAACCCACTCCTAAACCTCCAACAATTGCAAAAGCCCTCCATCTTGAAACCTCCATTGTCAAATCAAATCTTACATCTAAAGGAGGCCTCCTAGGCCTATCTACCGATTTCCTCTACCAACAAGCCTTTGCCTTTGTCGAAGTGGCAAGTAATGATGCCTTTTACTCCGTCCTAGCCCTACTCATATACGGCATTGTACTCTTCCCAAATATTGACGATTTTGTTGATATTAATACCATCCAAATTTTCCTTACCAAGAACCCTGTCCCGACATTGTTAGCCAACACGTACCATTCCATCCACGACCGAACCTTAGTCAAACGTGGAACTATCCTTTGTTGTACACCGTTATTATACCAGTGGTTCATTTCCCATCTACCCCAAACCCACTCTTTCAAAGCTAATACTGATAATCTTTCATGGCCTCATAGAATCATGTCCCTTACTCCATCCGATATAGTTTGGTACCATGCAGCTTGGGATGTCGGAGAAATTATAATTAGTTGTGGTGGATATTCCAACGTACCTCTTCTCGGTATGCATGGAGGAATTAGCTATAACCCTACCCTTGCCAGACGCCAGTTTGGATACCCGATGAAAACCAAGCCGAACAACCTTGCCTTAACTAGTGAATTCTATCGCAACAAAGAGGATCACTCGAATGTAAGGGAAAAATTTGTGCAAGTTTGGGGTTCTATTCGAAGACTTGACAGAAAACAATTGAGGACAAAGTCAGACTCGGTATGTGAATCTTACATTCAATGGGTCATCAATATAGCTACAGGTTTTGGAATGCCTTACCGGATTCCGAGGTTGTTATCTTCGACCACCCCACCGTCATCCTTGCCCTTACCTTTTGATACCAAGGAAGAATTCCAAGAGCAATTGGCAGAGCTAACCCGGGCAAAAGATGCTTGGAAAAGAAGATGCCAGACAGCCGAGCTTGAGATTGAGACACTAAAAGGAGAGTTAGAACAAAAGGACCATTTGATCTTTATCCAAAGCCAACAAATTGTTGAGAAGAATGATTTACTCCAGCAACAGGATGCCTTATTGAGACAAGATAGCAAGAGGAAGAAGAGGCAAGGGGATTTATTTTCCTCTGGCTTCGATTCAGATTTAGATGGCTCATCGGCTTCAAGAGTTCGGATTTAGATCTGATTTTATCTGTTTTTTATGTTCAAAAAGCTGGTTGTAACCCTTGAGTTATTAATGCAATCTTTATTTCTCATGATGTTTACAAAGTTATTATCTTAAAGTCCTTCGAAAAATAAAATTTTGCATATTTTAGCATAACATATATCATGCATCATACTACATTCATAAAAAAAAAAATCAAAATCAAGTCTCATGTCCTTTCTTTCCTCTCTGTCCAAGTCATGTGGCTCGGCGTATTCAGTACAAAGCAACTCGTATCTACAATACTCGATCTAATTTGAAGAGGAAAATGGAAAATCTCGAAGGAGAGAATCAGATGCTCCGTGAACAGGTATCATCCATGCAAACTGATCTTACATGTGCTTTCCACCAAGGGGCACCCAGTCATGATGTTAAACACTATTATGCCTTTAAGAAGGAGGTTCAGAATGTGGTCCGTATCAACATGTTATCTTTTAATGATCCAAGCTCGAACGTCCAAAGTTCATCCTCAGCTTAATCATGGGTCCTCCGTCATATTCAAGATTATCAAGAAGCTTGTCCCTAGGATCACTAGGCCTGTTCCAATTGCAATTTCTTTCTTACCAAGCAGTTATTTGCATTTTAAAGTTGTATCTTTTAATTAAAATTTCTAAACAATGAGCATGCATATTTTGGAATCCATCCATTCGTATTCACTCTTTTCTTGTGCCATCATAAATGAATTTGTTTTTCTATTTCACTTTTCTTGTTTACAAACTTGAGGGGAGGATGATGTAAATTAAATGTTTAAAATTGCTGATATGTGTTGATATATGCTTTCATTAGTAGGACCCAGTTAATGATGTAAGGCATTGTTTCACTTCCCAAACACCGGAGAAATAAGGAGATAATCCGTAGTCAACCCCTTTGAGCCAGAAGTTGGTGTTCTTTCTATAGGAAAAAACCCTTAATCTTAACCCGGGGCAGGGTAGTCTTTCAATTAATTCAATGATACATCCCAATACAAGAGGATAAATATGTTGAGATAGATGAAGTCATGAGTAGACAAAACTCACAATAACATGTGACAGTCACAAACATCCTACACCAAAACCAAAACAAAAAACACCAACAAAAAGCCCGCTAGGTAAAAGACTTAGGCAAAATTCAGGGCATCCCGATGGTCCATAAAATCCAAAAGAATTGGTCCATGCAAAAATAAGGGATTAAGAGCAAAAATGTGGAAGATAAGCTTGTGAATGAAAAAGTGACTACCACTTCAAGAATCTCATCAAAGCTTCGACCAAAGTGTCAACCTCAAACATCATTGTCAAAAGAAATCCTCTTGCCAACCAAAACGTGTCTGATGAATTAATTGAATATAGGAATGAAGGACATCAAAGAAGAGTGGGTGGATTAAAACAGAATTTTGAGCCTAATTATCTTTCTTTTTCAAAACCATAAACCAGGCCACGTTATAGCCCTCAAAAGACCTAATTGAAGCTAGGTTTACTTTGAAAGCATAATCAGCAAAATTATTGTTAAAACTGACTCCACCTGTTTGTTGAATAACAATCTTTTACACACACCACATGTGTTTTACATAAATTTTTGCGATTCCAAAACATGCATGTACATTACATTAGAAACACTTTTCAAAAGAAATAATTTTATTTGCAAATTTATATTTGGCATCAAGGAAATTCAATCAGTGGTCTAATCAAGGACGAATCAATTCAAAACGCTCCTAACCTAGGCAAATTACCTCAGGAACCTGCCAATCAGGGGCAAGTTACATACAGTGGCATACACTTCAAGAATTCAAAGTCAATGTTTCACTCACTTGGAGCACCTGAAGTGGTTTCCAGGGGCAATCCAGATCTGCCAAGATAGTTGTTATGTTTCTTCCTCCTTGAGCCAATAATCATCGAGTTGATATTTTGGATTCTTATGGACATGTGTGTTACTATAATGTGCTGAGCATGTGGTCCAACATTCCTCAATTGAATACTGAACTTGACTGTTCTCCAGTAATCTCCAGCAAGTGGTTATCTTCAAAAAGCTTGTATGATTTTCTTTTCCCCAGTGAAAGAAAAAGCTGAGACCCGTTTGGAAGGCTCATTCATCAGCAAATGGCATCTCTTTGAGAAGTTTGCATATCATCAGCAAATGGCATCTCTTTGAGAAGTTTGCATATCTTCAGCAAATGGCATCTCTTTGAAAAGTTTGCATATCAGCATATCAATCTTGATTCTTTCTATAAAAAAAAAACAAAAAAAAGGAGACAACAAAAAAAGAGGAAAAAGCAAAAAAAAAGAACAGCTCGCTAAGTTGAAAACCCGAAAGGGCGGCTTAGGCAAAAATGAGCGTCCCGGTGGACTGAAAACCCGAAAGGGCGGTCCAGGCAAAAATTAGGGGCAAAACAAAAAAGAGATATATATTCCCGGTGGATTGAAAACCCGAGAGGGCGATTCAGGCAAAAGTTAGGGATTTCAAAAAAAAGAGAGAAGCAAAAGCATGACTGTCGAAGCAAGACCATGAGAAGATATTCGGTTTCAGTGTACGAAATGGCGACTTCTGTCAAACCTCTGACCAATGGGCTTTTACCCCAAGAAGCAATCATTCTTACCATGAATTGACATACCATACCGGGTTTTGAGGCGTTACGTGATGATATGCCAGAAACGGAAATAATGAATGCTGCAAATAATGGGAATGAACATGAACCAATAGTAGAAGAACACGTGGAAGGAGACAAGATTATGATGGTTAATAATGGGAAACAAAATAATGAGACAATCTTGTGCCAAAAAAGAATATTTCAGCATTAAATGATGGATGTGGGGCTAGCATAAGTCAACCTATCAATGTTACAACCAATCAAGAGAGAGACATAAAGACCACAAGACTTGGAGCACGTGGGATAGGTACTTTCAAAGGAAAAACAAGTGGCAAATATAGTAATTCTTTGAGAACAACAAGGGAGACATTGGTGAATTTACAAGGAGTACAACTAGAAGAATTTGTTGCGGCTCACTTTAACAAGGTGAATATTAATGGAGGTTTATTTCAAAATGCTAACTTGGGCCATCAAATGGGACTGAAAGACTCAGCTGTGTCTAACGTGACTAGACCCCCAGATAGAGAAAATGCACCTCTTCCTAATAGCAACCCTCATACACAACGTGGGGGGAATATGGCGCAAGAAGGAGGAGAAGAATTTCTTGATGCTGATGATCAAGGAGTGGTTGGGTCCTATGACTCGGATATGGATGTTGTTCAGGAAACACCAGAAAGTGCCCAATGAGTTGGAGCTTGTGTTTGAAGGTGTTATTTTTCTTTTTTATAATAATTGGAATTATGAATAGACAAAGTTGAATTTTTGTGTGGAACTGCAGAGGTGCAGCCAGCACATCTTTCTTTAGATATTGCAAGCAATATGTGATGAATTGGCATCCTGTAATGTTGGTTATTATGGAGACTAGATGTGATCCTGAAAAATTGAAGAGAACTTTCAATTTATTAGGATATGATGGCTTTTTTGCGACAGATACAAATGGTTATTCTGGAGGTAATGTGGTAGCTTGGAAGGTAAACAATTTTATGGTGCAATTGGTGGATAAAAAATTCCAATTTTTACATATGAAGGTTAATCTTCCAAATGGTCGAATGTGGTATTTTTCTGCTATCTATGCAAGCCCTCAAGAATCTAATAGAAGTTGTTTATGGCATGATTTAAAGATTATTGCAGCAACTATGAGTGAACCTTGGATGGTAGCAGGTGATTTTAATGATATTTTGGGAGCTCATGAAAAGAAAGGAGGAGCCCCTGTGTATTTGAGGAAGTGCATTAAGTTTAAAGAACGTATTGATGATTGTAAATTGATGGACCTTGGTGCTGTTGGTTCAAAATTTACGTGGCGTGGCCCTATGTTTCATGGAGGACAACGTATCTATGAAAGACTTGACAGAGCGCTGAGTAATGATATTTGGCGAGTAGAGTTTCCTGATGGTTTTGTTAGAACCCTCCCACGCTTGGATTTCTCCGATCATCACCCAATCCTAGTGTGTCCTTTTGAAGCATTGTATGAAAAGGCTCCAAAACAATTTCGTTTTGAGAGTGCTTGGCTTATTGAAAATTCATACCATGATATGTTGAAAGAGAGTTGGGAAGTCAACAATTTGATTACAAATAACTTGAGAAATGTTCAACAAGGCATCAAAAACTGGAAGTTTGCCCACTTTGATCAAGTTCGTCATAAAAAAAGAGAGCTTGAAGCGAGATTGAGAGGTATATAAAGGCGGATTCAATGTGGTGGTTACTCGAGAGGCCTGAATGTGGTGGAAAACAAATTACAGCGTGAACTGAGCACCATTCTGAAAAAGGAAGAATTGATGTGGTTTCAGAGATCCTGTGCGCGTTGGTTAACAGATGGTGATAGAAATACAAAATATTACCATGTAAAACCGGTGGCAAGGAGAAGGAAAAACAATGTTATAACAATTCAAAATGCAGCTGGGCAATGAATAGAGGATGTGGAACAAATTAAGGTCATGGTGAATGATAATTATAAGAATTTATTTGCTTTGGAGCATACTCAGTGCGAGTGGCAGCAGTCAGAAGTAACCTTTCCAGTGTTGGAAAATGAGCACATGATTAAATTGGCTGCTCATATTCATGACAATGAGGTCAAGAGAGCAATGTTCAATATGAATCCTTGGAAGGCGCCGGGGCCAGATGGTTTTCCAGCCGGTTTCTTTCAAAAATCTTGGGCGGTAGTGGGAAGCAATGTTTGTGATTTTGTAAGAGAAGTGTGGCGGAATCCTAGCCATATTGCAACTGTGAACCAAACAGATATATGCTTAATTTCCAAAGTGCAACAACCAGAGTTTGTGAATCAATTTAGGCCTATCTCTTTGTGCAATACTATTTACAAAGTGGTAAGCAAAGTTATTGTTGAACGACTGAAAGCGTGCATACCTATAATTATTTCTCCTTTTCAAACTGGTTTTGTGTCGGGGCGAAACATTCATGAGAATATAGTGGTTGCCCAAGAAATGATTCATAGCATGACCAAGATGAAAGGCCGCGAAGGATACTTTGCTATTAAAGTTGATTTATCGAAAGCATACGACAAATTGAATTGGGAGTATATCTGGCGCGTTTTAGCGGAGCTGAAGTTGCCAAATAATATAGTGAATATTATTATGCATTCAGTTACAAGTGTCGAAACCAATGTGAAGTGGAATGGAGCAAGATCTGAATATTTTCGTCCGCAAATAGGTATTCGTCATGGAGATCCCATTTCGCCGTATCTTTTTGTTATGTGTATTGATAAAATATCCCACCTTATCTCTCATGCGGTGGAAAATGGTGATTGCAAGGCTCTCAGAGCTGGAAGAAGCGGACCATTTGTGTCACATCTAATGTTTGCTGATGATTTGTTATTATTCGGCAAGGCTACGGAGGTCCAAATGAACTGTGTTATGAAGATATTAGAAAGATTTTGTAAATTATCTGGTCAGCAGGTGAGCCAAGAAAAGACTAGTATTTTCTTTTCAAAAAATACTAGTAGAGGAATTAAGGATAAATTGTTACAGATATCGGGATTCCGTGAAACAACCACTCTTGGGAAATATCTTGGTGTTCCTTTACTTGGCAAAGCACCAAAAAAACAAGATTATAATTATATTCTTGAACAAGTAAGCAGGAAGTTAACTAGTTGGAAAGCGAATCATTTATCCTTTGCCGGGAGAGTGACTTTAGTTAAAAGTGTGATGGAAGCGATCCCGATTTACCCTATGATGACTACAATTATTCCAAAGGCTTGTATTGATGAGATTCAAAGAATGCAACAGAGATTTATATGGGGAGATACTGATCAAACGAGACGGTATCATGCGGTAGGGTGGGATACGTTGACAAAGCCAAAAGTAAGTGGAGGTTTGGGATTGAGAAGACTAGATGTGATGAATAAGGCCTGTATTCTGAAGTTGGGAAGGAAGTTGCAAACTAGTTCACCAGATCTTTGGTGTGCGGTGATGTGGGGTAAATATCGTCGCGATGAGGAGCAAAATATTGTAACTGTTAGAAGCACTGATTCACATCTTTGGAAGGCTATTGTGAAGCTCTGGCCGATACTTGAGGAGTATAGCTTTTGATCCATAGGCAACGGCATGACTGTGAGCATTTGTAATGATGTTTGGATAGATCAAGGTCTTCGAATTAGAGACCTTGAATTGGCTATTCCTGTTCACTTGACTGACGGAAAGGTGGCCGAACTGGGAGATGAGAATGGGTGCTGGAATATGGACATGTTGCGTGGATGGTTACCTCAGTGCATCATTAATAAAATTATAGCTTTGCATCCTCCTAGTTCTTTTGCTGGCGCAGACGTGAGATTGTCTATGGAGAATGCAGAAGGTAAAATAGTGATAGTTGAGATGTATAATAATCTTTGTGGGTTTAATAATAATGATGAGCATGATTTGGAATGGAAGAAAATATGGAAATTGAAGGTTCCAGAAAGAGTGAGGTATTTAGTGTGGTTGATGAAACATGGAAGGTTATTAACAAATTCTCATAAGAGTATGATGGGATTGGGTTCAGCAATGTGTGATTATTGCGGCGATATACCGGAAACTATTTTGCACGTGATGCGTGACTGTCCTTTAGTTATGTCATTGTGGTTAAATATGGTTCATAGCAATGCTAGAAGCTAGTTTTTCTCTTGTAATATGAAGCAGTGGATAACAAAGAACTTATGCACAGAGGTACGGTGGAACAAGGAAGAAGATTGGAGTAATTATTGGGCTATGGCTTGTCACTCTATTTGGAGTTGGAGGAATAAGGAGAAACATAATGAAAATTATAAAAGACCTTATAATCCTGCTAATATAGTAATGAGTAATATGAGGAACTACAACATGAAGGTGCGTGGAGAAAACACAAGAAGGGGGGGGGGGTTGAATTGTGTTTTAGATATTTAAAAACTTTTCAAGATATTTTAAATCTATCAGAGTCTTTAAGCACAGCGGAATTGTTCACACAATTAACTTAAAGCTAAGTGAATGATGAAGAAGTAAATGAGAGAGTGAGAGAGAGAAAGACACACAACAATTTATACTGGTTCCCCTCACAAATTGAGAGTACTCCAGTCCCCTTGCTTCCAAGGGAGTTCACTATAATCACTAAGATTACAATCAGATGCTCAAGCACACATGCATGAGACTTCCTTGCTCAAGTCACACAAGACTTAAGACTTCCTGCTCTAAGTCACACAAGACAGAGAGACTTCCTTGCTCTAATCGCACAAGATCAGAGACTTCCTTGCTCAAGCACACAAGCTTAAGACTTCCAGCTCTAAGTCACACAAGACAGAGAGACTTCCTTGCTCCTACACTCAACAGAAGACTTCTTTGCTCTAATCCCTAAGATTGAGACTTACTTGCTTCTACACTAAGCAGAAGACTTTCTTGCTTCTACACTAAGCAGAAGACATACAATTACTCACGCAGGAGTAATACTAACTTCTAAGCTTAAACTTATTACAAACTTAATAACTTCAGAGGCTTAAGCTAGTTTCTATTCTCACTTCATTTGAGAGATGTTTTCTATTACAATTCAAATTCTCACTTTATTCTGAGAGATGTCTTCTAATGAAGATCGTAAGTCATCAATTCTTTCTTTTGCATATTTATATGAGTTGAGAAAGACATTGAGACGTTGGAGAAATTCCCGTTGTAAAATGGACAGCTGTAGTCTTTGAATATCCGGTTAGTAAAGCCACGTCTTCTTTTGCAGTGAAGCTTCACCTTTACTGTTTGTCCAAAGTACAGTAATAAGGTACAACTAGCTCCTAGAGAGAGTAGGATCACATCCTTTGTTACCGTTGTAATTAGTTGTCCTTAGAACAAATCATCAGGCTTGATAAGAGTAGTTGATGTAGCCCTTCTGATGATTTGGGGAATTCGTTTGCTTCTGATGAACCTTTGATAACTTGGAGTCTGATTGGTCTTGAATGAATGGCCTCTGATAGTCCTTCGTAATTCAGCTTCTGAACGTCTTCATCTTCTGAATAACTCATGACTAGCAGATAGCTTCTGAACTCTTGTAGGCATCTGAACATCTTTGAGCTTCTAAACTTCTCTGAGCTTCTGAACTCTTGCAGACATTCTGATCCTCTTTGAGCTTCTGAACTTTGTTTAGCTTCTGACTACGTTGTAGCTTCTGAACTCTTTCAGAGTGTAAAGATTCAGACTTCCATAGGTTTCATCAGAGTCTAAATTAAATGTGCTCTTGATATAACGTTGGATTCTCCTGCACACTTAATTTAAACATTAGTAACATCAATTGTCCATTTAATACTTTGTTCTCATCAAAACTTAAGGGTGTGTACTAACACATATTTTGTTCCAACAATCTCCCCATTTTTGATGATGACAAACATAAGTATTAAATACAATTGTTGTTGATAAAAATTAGCTATGTTGACATTAGGCTTCTAAGTTTCGCAAGCTCCCCCTAAGTCTGATATCCCATAGGGTTAGGTTTGTAAGCTCTGAAGGTGCGTGGAGAAAAACACAAG
Source organism: Trifolium subterraneum (assembly GCA_951799995.1). Lineage (NCBI taxonomy): Eukaryota > Viridiplantae > Streptophyta > Magnoliopsida > Fabales > Fabaceae > Trifolium > Trifolium subterraneum. The sequence goes on along the minus strand of OX637464.1, from coordinate 20,500,830 downwards.
AAGGGGGGTTGAATTGTGTTTTGGATATTTAAAAACTTTCCAAGATATTTAAACCTTTTCAGAGTCTTTAAAGCACAGCGGATTGTTCACACAATTAACTTATGGCGTTATGAATGATGAAGGAGTAAATAAGAGACTGAGAGAGAGAGAAACACACAACAATTTATATTGGTTCCCCTCACAAATTGAGAGTACTCCAGTCCCCTTGTTTTCAAGAGAGTTCACTATAATCACAAAGATTACAATAGATGCTCAAGCACACAAGCTAAAGACTTCCTGCTCTTAGTCACACAAGACAGAGAGACTTCCTTGCTCTGATCACACAAGATCAAAGACTTCCTTGCTCTGATCACACAAGATCAGAGACTTCCTTGCTCAAGCACACAAGCTTAAGACTTCCTGCTCTAAGTCACACAAGACAGAGAGACTTCCTTGCTCCTACATTCAGCAGAAGACTTCATTGCTCTAATCACTAAGATTGAGACTTATATGCTTCTACACTAAGCAGAAGAGCTTCTACACTAAGCAGAAGACTTTGTTGCTTCTACACTAAGCAGAAGACTTACTACTAACTTATAAGCTTAAACTTATTACAAACATAATAACTTCAGAGGCTTAAGCTAGTTTCTATGCTCACTTCATTTGAGAGATATTTTCTATTACAATGCAAAATTCTCGCTTTCTTCTGAGAGATGTTTTCTAATGAAGATCGCTAGTCATCAATTCTTTCTTCGGCATATTTATATGAGTTGAGAAAGACATTGAGACGCTGGAGAAATTCCCGTTGTAAAATGGACAGCTGTAGTCTTTGAAGATCCGTTGATTAAAGCCACGTCTTCCTTTGCAGAGAGGCTTCACCTTTACTGTTTGTCCAATAGTATAGTTATAAGGTACAACTAGCTCCTAGAGAGAGGGATCACATCCTTTGTGACCGTTGCAATTAGTTGACCTTAGAACAAATCATCAGGCTTGATAAGTTGCAGTTGAAGTAGCCCTTCTGATGATTTGGGGAATTCCTTTGCTTCTGATGAACCTTTGATAACTTGGAGTCTGATTGGTCATTGAATGGTTGGCCTCTCATAGTCCTTCGCAATTCAGCTTCTGAATGTCTTCATCCTCTGAATGACTCATGACTAGCAGAGCATCTGAACTCTTGTAGGCATCTGAACATCCTTGAGCTTCTGAACTCCTCTGAGCTTCTGAACTCCTTCAGACGTTCTGATCCTCTTTGAGCTTCTGAACATTGTTTAGCTCCTGACCACGTTGTAGCTTCTTAACTCTTTCAGAGTGTAATTATTCAGACTTCCATAGGTTTCATCAGAGTCTAAATTAAGTGTGCTCTTGATCTAACGTTGAATTCTCCTGCACTTAATTTAAACATTAGTACCATCAATTGTCCATTTAATACTTTGTTATCATCAAAACCTAAGGGTGTGTATTAACACATATTTTGTTCCAGCAAGCTCCCCCTACTTTGTATCCATAGTTAATTTTAATCAGTTTTAGAATTACTTTATTATATTACTTAAATTATTCATATTTTACTATATAAAGAACAAGGTTTGCAAGCTTCTTCTTTTCATAGTGTGATAATCTTTGAATAAAGTTGCACCCTTACTCAAGAACTATCTATGAATAATAAACTTCAATTAATAAATGTATTCTCCTTGAAATTATGCTCTTAATGAAGATGCAAGATGAAAAATTTAAATTAAATGACAATAGGATCAGAGGCACTACAAACATATACGCGCACACACTTAGTTCTGATGGTTATCATTAACAGTTTCAGAGTTCAAAATATTTTTCAAACAGTTCTGAGCTTAAAAAATCTTTTCAAAGAAAATAGCTCAGAGCCTGAATAAAAAAAAACTTGAAAACAGTTCAGAGCTCTTTTAGCACAATATTTTGAAATCCTCAAAGATCAGATTGTCATATCAAAGCATGTACCTCATGCTACTATTTTGACCACTCTCCTACGTTCTCTCTCTGAAGCACTACAAAGCCCTAAAAAGCTAAGTAATTTCGCTTCTTCCAACAATTGATTTACCAATATTCTTTCTCCCCCTTTTGTCATTATCAAAAAGGTAGTATAAACAATTAATAAAAATTTCAACTTTCAATGCCGTCAAATCAGGAGCGGTTGAACGCATTTAAGACTCGGCAATTGAAATATGCTTATAAAAGGAGAGAGATACCTAGTCATTTTATTCACACAGAATAATCTTAGGTTATTGATAGATCTCTTGAGAGAAAAATGAAACGCTCAGAGAATAAGAAAGCAGTTTCAAAGAGAGTTAGTCAAGATAAGAGAAAACATAAGAAGAAACCAATAGAAACAAAGCCAGTGTCTGTTACAGAAGAACTCAGTTCAGAGTCTGAAGAAAAATCTTTAGACTCTGACTGTTTTAAGTTCTGAAGACATATATTCCTGAAGAAAATCAAACTGATATCCAAGGCTCTAGAGGGGCTAGAGTCTTTTCCTGAGGAAAACCAAACTGATGCATCTGAGTCGGTTTCTTCAAGAAAGACTACTGGTTGAATGGCTTCAGCCAAAACCTCAACCTTTCCCCTTTGCAAAGGTCATGTAGGCATGTAGCCACAAATATGACCTTTGGAGCATCCAGAAGATAGTTCTTAGAGAAACTTTATATGTAATCCAGAACTTATGTTCTCAATGAAATAAAGTTCATTACTTTGGCTTGTTTATTTTTGATTTCTTATTTATATTTCTTCTCTTGTTATGTAATTTGATTCTTTAAGAACAATCAAATATTGTACTCATTGAAAATCAATTTTATGAATGAAACTCAAGAGTTTGAAAAATCAATTTGCAAGATTGTTTGTTTAACGAAAATGAAAGTTAGTTCAAGAATTAAAACAAACACAAAACATGCTTAAACAGAATCAAAACAGACATACAAGCATTCAAAAAAAAATATAGTGACTAAATATGTCAGATTTAACACAGAGATAGAAAATTGTATAACACTATGAACTTTGTCCTATCAATGTGCCTAATCAAAGTATTAATCAGTTATGAAGTCATATAAGCAATCAAAGAAATCCTAAGGTTGGGGTTGACTACAGAAAGACGTTAGGGTTATCATGATGTTTTTCTGATTAGCATTTACTTCTTCCATCAATCCCACAAACTTATCCACTTTGGCTTCAATCCTTCTGATGTCATTCTCATAGACAGGGTTCCTCAGATGTTGTTGATTACCTTGATCACCTCTCAGATTGTCTTGACGAGGTACATTCAGATCGTCCACTATTGAGGCTAACCTTTCCCTAAGGTTTTGCCCAATATTTTCTCTTGCAGCAGAGGATCCAGGAAGATCCCTCTCTGTGTCTACTTGAGTCTGAATGTCCTTCTTAGCATTGATAGCTTTCCCTTTGTCAAAATTCTTTTGTTCTTCCACAACTGCCGTCTGAAGAATGTGCAACTCTTTTACCAGTTCCTCTGTCAGACTTACCCAATGAGCAACATACTCAGATGAAGGCATATCAGTTTGCCTTAGATCATAAAGACCATGTATCTGTTTAAACAGGTCGTTGCATTTGCTTAAGACATCAGGATTGTTTGATTTGGTTGGGTGAGGTTCATTGGTTAAGGGTGTATTGATGAGTTGGGGATTTGAATGGATAGGTATTTGTTGATTCTGTTGAGGACTAGGGCTGGTTTGGACAAAGCCTTTGAGGTGGAAATCTTCTATAAGAAGTTCTTTGACCATAGCCTCAACATGGTTTGATGGTGGGAGGTTCAGGTTTTCTTCTGAATCAACACGTTCAGAATGTTCTGAAACATCGGAGGAATTTTCAAGTTCTTCAGTGAATTGTTGTTCAGGTTGTGTTTGGTTTTTAGGTTCAGAAGGTTGTAGTTCAGATGGAGTTTGGTGTTTAGGTGTATGAGGGTCTGAAGATGTTTGAGTCATAGATGGCTGAGCTATTTTATGCTTAGATTTGGCATTAAGCAGTTCAAAATTAGCTAGGATTTCATCTAACTCATTGGGATTAAAATCAACTGAAGAGGATGATGAAGAAATGTTGATAAAAATTGGTTCAGGGTGAGTTGTTTTGACAGGTTCTGATATAAGTTGTTTTATGGTAAGATTATCTTCAGAACTTGCCTGGTTAAAATTTGGAAAGGGTTGGGCTGATGATGAGGTTAAATGAATGTCTTGAGTATTTTCAACAAAAGGTTTGGATAAAGATACATCACCTGATTTGTCATGATTTGGGCTTTCAACAATTTTCTTCCCATGCTCTTTGGTGAGTTTCTTTAGTCTGACACTAAGAGGTTCATCATCACTTTCTTCACTATCTGAGCTTCCAACCCTGGTCTTGGTCTTCTCTTTTCTTCCTTCCTTTACAGCTTCATTCTTATATGCTTTCACTAACCTCTTCCTCTTTTTCTTCAATTCTGCCTTCTCAATCTCAAACCCTTCTCCTAGGTTATCCAGCAGTTGAATGTACTGATTGACAATACCACTAGAAACTATAGGTATATCAGTGTTACATTTCTTCACCAAAGAAGGTCCTGAGTGAGATTGTGGTACAAAGGGATCTGAAGGTTGTACCACATGTCCTGACAACAAGTTCATATGAAAGAGACTATGAACAGACACTGTGGAGGCTCTGATTTCTCTTAACAAACAGTCATGACCCGCAGCTTTGATTATGTCTATCACTCCACATTGATAGAAAATCTCACTGAGTATCCTTGGGTAGATGACATGTATATTAGACTTGGCCTGATTCTGAGTGTTAAGCACAGCTTTGCATAGGTGATTGAAGATGTATTTAGCCCAATTTAAATCATATTTCCTTATGAGAAAATAGACAAAGTGTCTATGATCCCATGACAATTGATCAGAATTTTCACTTCTTAGAAATATAGAACTCAACATAATTTTGGCTAATACTCTCTAAGTGGGCTTCAGATCACATATCCTGTTGCTCTCACAACTTTTTTCTTTGACATAGTATTGTTTTGTCATAATCTTCAGAAACTCAGAGTTATTTGCTTCATTGTGACCAAAGGTGTAGTAGATGCCTTCATTTGGGATGGATAGCACCTTAGCCAAGTTTGAAGCAGTGAGAATTACTTCAAAACCGCACACAACAGAATGCACCTCAGTTTCCTCAATGATTCTTAATCCTAACTCTTGAGGGGTCTTGTCCTTATTTTCAGCCTTTTCTTTTCTCCTTGCAGCTAGCTCCTTGTCATAATCTTCAACTGTCTTCACCTTGCTTCTAATCCAGAAATCTTTTACCAGAGTAGGATAGATTGGACCATTTAATAACTTCATGTATCTAAAGCTCCCATTATGATCAATAAAGAACTTAAGAACATCAAAATGATTCTTTTCCAAACTATCAAAGTCCACTGGTTGTTCCATAACCAGGTTCAGAGATTTTCCCTCTATCTTAAGAGACAAATCTGTGGAAAACATCTCCTCGCAAGCAGTAGTGTTGATAGGGAAGGTTTTAGGAAATGTAAACAAATAATCTGAAGCGGATGTAGAAGTAGATGCCATTTCAGAAGGTTAGGGTGTAGATTTTGCTAATGCGAGAGAAAGAGTTTGTTCTAGTTTTGAAGGACGAGGGTGAGGGATGTGATAGTGTAAAGTGTGCAAGTGTTTAAGTGATTTTGTTAAAAACATAAAACTTAAAACACACAATACATTAATTTAAAAAATAGAACGAACTAATCATTAACTGTTTCTAAACCAATCAGAATGTGTGTAGGTGTTGTTCTTTTTAGCGCCAAAACGTTTCAGTAAAAATACTTAAACGTTTCCAATTCATTTCCTATTCAGAGGCTTGTTCCTCAGAGGTTGAAAAGTTTCCATAGTCTGAACTTCTTCAGATGCTGAAACCTAAAGAACTTCAGAGTCTAAAAACGAATCTTTCAGGACACAAAAATATATGTTCAGACAAGATTTTTTCAAGGTTTTATTTCTGAACACTTTGTTCAAATAAATCAGGTGTCCTAAAAGAATATTTTAACCTTTGAGTGTTTTTCCTCTGAACTGTCATTGAGATTTTAAGAATACTCACCTTGCATTGAAGCTTTCTTGTTTCAATTGTAGTCAGTGTCATAGCCTGAACAGTTGCTCCTCCAAGCTGAGTTACTGTCATCTTCAAAACAAGCTTCATAATCTTCATCATAAGGATCATATCTTCTTCTGCTCCTTATGAATTCTTCTTCATCTTCTTCACCATCAGATTCATCAAAAATGTACCTTCTGTGCACAATTGCTCTCCTTCCATTTGCAGTCACATGAGTCCATGTGAGTGGAGAGTCTATTTTCCTCATTTGTCCTGCAGCCAAATAAACAATTTTGTCTGGTTCAGGATGTCTTGGTCAGAGTCATAACTTGATTGTTCAGACTCTGAGTCCACTTCCGACTCTGCTGCTGCTTCAGCTCTTGCTTGCATTTCAGGTCTTGATCTCCTTGGTAGCTTGACTTTCTTTTCTTCTTCAGAAAGTTTGTCCAACTCTTCTCAGGTTGTCAATTTCTTCTTGCTAGCTATCTCTCCTCCATTCTTCTTGAATTCATACCATCTTTGAAATTTCTTGGAGAAATTATCAAAGTATTCTTCATCAGATTCTCCCTTAATATCTTCAAGCTCCATTGCTTGCTTCCCTTTTCTGGCTGCTACCTTGTCTCTTGCACTTGAGGTACAAACATCAGATGTTGATGTAGATACTTGCTTGTTGCTCAGATCTTCATTCATATTAAGTCAATCTTCCATTCCTTTAATGAGATCGGCAACAAGTTGATGAATCTTCTGCTTCCAATCATTCACTTGTTGAGCCATGGTGTTTTTCTCCTTTGGATCTTGACTGTCTCACGGTTAAGTGATTTACCAACAGAACCGGAGCTCTGATATCAATTGAAGGTGCGTGGAGAAAACACAAGAAGGGGGGGGGGGTTGAATTGTGTTTTAGATATTTAAAAACTTTTCAAGATATTTTAAATCTATCAGAGTCTTTAAGCACAGTGGAATTGTTCACACAATTAACTTAAGGCTAAGTGAATGATGAAGGAGTAAATGAGAGAGTGAGAGAGAGAAAGACACACAACAATTTATACTGGTTCCCCTCACAAATTGAGAGTACTTCAGTCCCCTTGCTTCCAAGGGAGTTCACTATAATCACTAAGATTACAATCAGATGCTCAAGCACACAAGCACGAGACTTCCTTGCTCAAGTCACACAAGACTTAAGACTTCCTGCTCTAAGTCACACAAGACAGAGAGACTTCCTTGCTCTAATCACACAAGATCAGAGACTTCCTTGCTCAAGCACACAAGCTTAAGACTTCCTGCTCTAAGTCACACAAGACAGAGATACTTCCTTGCTCCTACACTCAGCAGAAGACTTCTTTGCTCTAATCACTAAGATTGAGACTTTCTTTCTTCTACACTAAGCAGAAGACTTACAATTACTCACGCAGGAGTAATACTAACTTCTAAGCTTAAACTTATTACAAACATAATAACTTCAGAGGCTTAAGCTAGTTTATATTCTCATTTCATTTGAGAGATGTTTTCTATTACAATTCAAATTCTCACTTTATTCTAAGAGATGTTTTCTAATGAAGATCGTTAGTCATCGATTCTTTCTTTTGCATATTTATATGAGTTGAGAAAGACATTGAGACGTTGGAGAAATTCCCGTTGTAAAATGGACAGCTGTAGTCTTTGAATATCCGTTGAGTAAAGTCACGTCTTCTTTTGCAGTGAAGCTTCACCTTTACTGTTTGTCCAAAGTACAGTAATAAGGTACAACTAGCTCCTAGAGAGAGTAGGATCACATCCTTTGTGACCATTGTAATTAGTTGTCCTTAGAACAAATCATCAGGCTTGATAAGAGTAGCTGATGTAGCCCTTCTGATGATTTGGGGAATTCCTTTGCTTCTGATGAACCTTTGATAACTTGGAGTCTGATTGGTCTTGAATGAATGGTCTCTGATAGTCCTTCGTAATTCAGCTTCTGAACGTCTTCATCTTCTGAATAACTCATGACTAGCAGATAGCTTCTGAACTCTTGTAGGCATCTGAACATCTTTGAGCTTCTGAACTTCTCTGAGCTTCTGAACTCTTGCAGACATTGTAACACCCTCAAAATCCCATTGATTTTATTTATAAAAGTTGATTGATTTATTTACAAAGTGTTCAGAAACCATGGTCAACATGTAAACTGGCGATAACAGCACCATGGTCAACCTGAGATGGTGGGACAGTGGTAGAAGCACCTGTAGGGGGTTTAGGGTCAGTGATATAATAATAGAGTGGTGGTGTTTCAGGATCTGTTTCAACCTTGACATTCTAAGTCATAGAGCCAGTTTTGTTTGTCATGCACACTAGTCTTGTCACTATGTGGTAAGGTGAAGTTGTGAACTGACTCAAAGTTAATTAGCAGTTGAAATTTATCAGGTCCAAGGTTCCCTATCAAGTGGTTGTTAAAGCAGAAAACGGTGTACATGGGTTGCACTCATGCAGAAAGGATAATTTGTGATAGCGGGGTATGGAGTTCTAAGGCCTTAGCTAGGATGGTTACAAAACCACCAATACCTATGCGGCGAGTGGGGTCTTGAATGATTTTGGCAAAATTTTCAAGTAGGAAGGTCGCAGCATTGATCGGGCGTCTCTGGGACCCGCATAACATCATGAAAAGTTCTTCTCGAGTGACAGCTTTATTGTTTACGGGTTTTCCAAAAAAAGTGTAGGCAATAATCATATGGAAATATCTTATCGCTGGGTTATGAATTTCCGTATTGTATCTGTCATTAGGGGAGGAGTTTGTGTTTCCTGAAATGCTCCCCCAATAGTCTTGAAGCTCGCTTTTCATGAATGTATCATCTTGAATACCAGTGAGATTCCTGAATTTTTAGGAGTACCTAATGGCTTCACAGAGATCAAGATGATACATTCTTGGAAAGCGAGCTTCAACACTATTAGGGGACCATTTTTGGAAACCCAAACTCCTCCCCTAATGACAGATACAATACGGAAATTCATAACCCGGCGATAAGATATTTCCATATGATTATTGCCTACACTTTTTTCGGAAAACTCGTAAACAATAAAGCTATCACTAGAGAAGAACTTTTCATAATGTTATGCGTGTCCCAGAGTCGACCGATAAATGCTGCGACCTTCCTACTTGAAAATTTTGCCAAAATCATTCAGGACCCACTCACCGCATTGATATTGATGGTTTTGTAATCATCCTAGCTAGGGCCTTACAACTCCATACCCGCTATCACAAATTATCCTTTCTGCAGGAGTGCAACCCATGGACACCGTTTTCTGCTAACAACCACTTGATAGGGAACCTTGGACCCGATAAATTTCAACTGTTAATTAACTTTGAGTCAGTTCACAACTTCACCTTACCACATAATGACAAGACTAGTGTGCATGACAAACAAAACAGGCTCAATGACTTAGAAGGTCAAGATGAAACAGATCCTGAAACACCACCACTCTATTATTATATCACTAACCCTAACCCCCTACCCCACTTTATTATTACACTCCTGGACCTACATCCCCTATAGGTGCTTCTACCACTGTCCCACCATCTCAGGTTGACCATGGTGCTGCTATCGCCTGTCTACAGGACGAGCTCGCTACGCTTTGCACCGACTTCCATAACTTTATCGACCTTGTCATTGAGCAACTCGATCGTTATGCTAATCAGATCCTCAGTATCCAACATCAACTTCCTCCCGCCGATGCACCTCCGAGTGGCTGATCATGAATTTTTACTACACTTTCTTCTTTCGCCAAAACTTTGTATCAAATAAATACTTACCGTAGAAGAAGAAATTTGCTTCTTGTTTTTAGTTAGATTTATCTTCATGCATCAAAATAAATTTATGCACTAGAAACAATCATTTTTATTTTGCAATTATTATCATTCGGGATATTTTCGACGTTTATTCCCAAATTTCCTTTTGTTGCGAATTAATTCTCATCTACCTATCTTATATATATTTTATGCATATCACAAATTATTCTCATATCTTATATTATTCTATACCCAACTTTATTTATTGTGTCAACAAAAAAAATTTATTGTGCATTGTTTCCAATGATAGTCTACGTTCAAAAAGCTTGCACAGTCAACAAAGCATGCACCTGCATGACTGGCGCGCGCCAGAAGCAGCAGGCACCCACAAGATGTGGCCGGCGCCACAGACCACCATACACATCATGTGGCGGGCGCCACACCCACACACATACACTTTCTAATTTCTTTATTTAGGTGCAGCCCGCCACACATCTCTCCACCTTCACTCACTCCTCTCCTATGCAACTTCATACCTTCAAAACAATGGCTTACGAGATAATTTTTAGGCAAGGAAATGTAGGTGAAAAGCAAAAAACTTTAGAGCTTTAAGCAATAGAGAAGTTCAACCCACATGGTATGCTGATGTAGCTTGTTTACGACAACTAGGATTATATGATAGTGTAAATCACATGCTTAATCTTTTAGATTTAAATTATTTCTTATCTCAAATAAATCCTATTTATGTCCAACTAGGATTTATGTCCAACTAACACTAGAATTTCTTAGTTCTCTTATTGTCGTAACTAACCCGGAAACAAAAAGTTCAAGTGGCTATGTCCATTTCCGTATGTTTAATGAGGAGTATGACTTGATTTTAACGATTTAGCTGAGCTTCTCCGTTTCCCTCATGGAAATAATGTAGTATGTGAGGTTCCTAAACAAACGGATAGTTTTGAAGGTAATACTGAGTCATCAATTCATAACCCGGCCATGCGCTACCTATGTCAACTTTTAGCTTGTACTATTTTTGGCCGGACAAATTCCAACAAAGTAAATTCAAAAGAGATTTTCTATCTGTTTGCTACTGTTAGGAAAGAAAAAATAAATTCCGTCCCGTTCATGCTTTCTCACATGCGTTCGATTGTGGCCGCCAAAAAAGGGACAATTACTTTTGGTGGGTTAATGACAACAATAGCTCGAACCATCAGATTAGGACACAAATTAACAACTTTAGAACCAATACCACCACGTTTCATTGATATTGATATGGTTAAAAGTATGAATTTAGTTAAAGAACGAAACGATGGTAAGTTTACATTAATGATTAATAATCGAGTTTTTCCTGATATTGTTCTACCTAACCCACAGCGAACGGACGTACACGATCTCAACAATATTTGTTATCTACATGATCCCGTGACTACGCAAGCCCCCACGCACATTCCTGGTAATGTTGCCGCTGGTGGGGCACCAATACTGTTTCACCTACACACACCACTCATTTTTCTAACACTTTTGTAGGTAGTTCTTCCTCTTCTAAACAAAGTACCATCGATGATGTGCTCTATGAAATACGCGCCCAAAATGTTGTCAATGAGGAGCGCAATAGACTTTTTTATGCTATGCATCAACGTCAAGAGGAAATGATGGAACAAATGTATCGTTTACAAGCCCAACAAATACAAATACTCCATAATCAACATGAGATAAAGGCTATTATAACCGGTGAGAGAGCGCAAAAACGCACCTTCAACAGCAGCTCGACCGTGTTATAAAAGAGTTAGGCGATTTGAGACTATGGTTTGATGGTTCTCAGCCACACCACCAGCCTCCCCGCGATTGAATAATCACTACAGGTTTTGCGCTCCATTTCTACGCTTAAGTCGCAACATTGAGGACAATGTTGGATTTAAGTTTAGGGGAGGAGTTTACTTTTATTTACTTCTCAGTCATTTCAATTTTTTTTATCTAGTTTACTTTTCCATGCACAAAATAAAGAGTTAAATTAGTAGTGTTTTTCCGGTATTGTTTTTGAATTTTCCTTTTCTTGAGCCAATTTAAATTTTTTTCTAAAGATTTAGGACAAGTAGCTCACTTAGAAAGTATATAGGTTAGAAATGACGAGAAGCTAAGTTAAGGAAGTTAGGGCAAATTAAAACAAAATCGGTATTGTTTCAACCCCGAAATTCTCCCTAGTATGATTACCAATTTGAATCCCCGTTGTGCCATAAGTCTTGTGATCTTAATTTGTTAGTAACCCTCAAGTAGTTTATTTATCCAATCTGACACCATTTATATATGCACACATTAAGTAGGTTAGTCGCTGTATGAACGATAATCTTTTATAACTACACGATATATCTGTGCACTTACAGAAATACCACATCAGCAATCCCCACAAGGATCCCCATTTATAGATCAAATTGACATCCTTACTTTGACTACCAGAGTTGCTACTTATTATGGCAGTTTTTTAATGAGATTGAGGAAAGCAGTGCTACTTAAAGGCTGATAACCAACAGGGATTTCTCGTCCAAATCGCGAAATCTGTTGTGAAAATCTGAGATAAGCGTGTGTCATGAAAATAGGAACGTGCACCGGGAGATTGGGGATGAAGGCTGGCGGTTGCCACTTTGAGCTGGCTGGCGCTTGAATTTAGATGTGGCAGTTGCTATGTTTAACATGTGGCGTGCGCTTTGCATGGAAGTGGCGGGTGTCACGTTTCCTATGGCAGGCGCCATGTCCTTTAGTGTGGCGTGGGCCACTTGTAGTGCATGGCAGGCGCCATGCTCTTGTGGATTGGGCTTGGTTTATTTCTCTTGGGCTTTCAATTTGATCCAACTTGCATTATTTTGTAACTTTTATATTTTTGTGATAAGTTCCGGACATACCTGTAAATTGTAATTCATAATAATAATAATAATAATAATAATAATGATAATAATAATACGAAAAATGCAAAGCAATAGTAAAATACTAAGCTAATTTAATTAAATAAAGAGTGCATTTTTCCGTGTTATCAATTACCCTGTTTGGGGGGTCAAAGGCGGGAATTTTTCCTGCGGAGATGGGGGAGAAAGTCACCCTGAAGGAGATTTGAGTGACTTTAGTATTTTATTTTTAAGTTGAGTGCCTTTAAATGGTTGCAACATATCAAACCTTTTGATGGTCATGATTTATCATTTGTTTCTTTTTTCTTCAATAGTGAGATCCTTGAGCAGAAAGTTATTTTGCGACTAAGTATTAAGGATGTCAAATACATAATACTACAACATCTTATTCTCAATTTGTAGGTTGATGGATCTCTATTTTAAGATCGTGCTACTTTGTACTCGAGTTGCTGCTAACTTTTTTATTTGTACGGGACCTTGGTTGCTAACTTGAGATCAAGAATTAATAATAATTGTTATACGTTAAATTTAGATTTTGAAGTTGTAAAGTTTTTGCAGTAAAATTACTTGAGTTCAAATTCAGGTGCTAAAGTTGAAAGTTTATCTAAAACTGTGAGTTCGAATGAAAAAGAAAATTATACAAGAAAATACATAAGGTGAAAATGCTCAAAGGAAATGTTTCGAATCTTTTCAATTAAGTGAGTGAAGATTATAAGATAGAAACATCCAAAAGAAATTCAGAAAAAGAGCTATTTTTAAGACAAAGATAAATATTTCGATTGAAGACAAAGAAGACTTTCAAAAGAAGTTTGGAAATTAAGAAAATGTTAATTTCTTGAAGGCAAAGATGATTTTCAATTGTTGTTTGGAAGTTAAAGAAGTCTCTCTCAAAGGCAAAAGAGACTTGTGGAAGAAGTTTCTAACAAATATGAATACATGTGGGAGTATTTCTATAGGTGGTTACGCTCTGCCTCAAATTTAGGGAGTTCTTTTTCATTCTAGAGAAATATGACTACTAGATAAACATCTGCACTCAAGGATAACACATATTATATTACTGATTTTGTTTTGATCTGATTTTGTATTCACAGTATGGTTTGTGTTAAAAAGCACAGCCTGAATCCATAAACTTATCATAGTTTGGAGTAATAATTTTAGTTGTTCGAAGTAATAATTTTCACTATCGAAATCTTAGGACAAGAAGGCGAAGGATCAAGAGATGAAGTTTAGGTATGTCCAGAACTATATGTTGTCAACAAGTACTTGTGTTTGAGGTGGTAAGGATATCTAATGTGGTTGGTTATTGAGATCGTTCTGTTAATTATTTAGAGAGGACATTTCCTATGTTGTTTTTCTCACTTTAAAATTTGCTTATAAATTGTTTTCCCATGATAAGAGCGAAAAGATTGGATTTAGAATTATGTGTTTAGTTATGAAATTTATTATCCAAGTATAATTTTAATATACTTACTAATCCTCCAAAAACCAAAACCATATCTCCATCAAATATTTTGTTTGTTTTTACTTCTCTTTCTAATCTTTATAAATATTGTGGAAATTTACTTTGTTTCTTCCTTAGTCTTTGAATCAATACTTTTATTATTATGACAATAATCTCATGCACCTGTGAGGCTATCAAATATTTGGCACTGTTCGAGAACTATTTGAAGAAGTAAGGTAAAAAATATTTCTATTAGATTAGAAAGATTTTATTTTTTGTTTCTTTTTGTGTTTAGAACTTCTTGCTATTGTTAAAATGGAAAGAAAAAACACTTTGAAAAATGATGATAACAAACCATGATAAGCGAAGCACAAAAGAGCTCTGATGCCATCATAAGATTCTTGAACATGATGGAAAAGAATGAGAAAGTTCACAGAAAATAGAGAAAGGCTAAGAACAATTCTATTACAAAATTAATTGATGATTACAAGTTAGTTACATGAAACTATATATATATAGTAAGTTAGACTGCTAGCATAACAACCTCTAATGATCTAGGCTACTCTAATGCATACACACTATAGTTACTAATACACTAGAGCTAGATCATACAAACTAAATGCGCATAAGCTTCTTGTTCGGAAAGAAACTTGTGAGCCACAAGTTAACAACATACGAGTAAGAATCTCACGTTATATAAAAAACATATAAGTGAGATGACTCATATTTATAAAGTCTTTTACATGGTTTTAAATTACGGTCGTGGATGCATGCGGTTTCGGCGAGTAGAGATCCTCTCCATTTCCTATAAAAAAAATGGAGATTACAAGTACTATTATAGTTTTAGTGTATAAATATTCAAATGATGTCACTAATTCTAAAAAGACGTGCATTTATATCATTTATTTATTTCAAAACTATAATAATGGACATTTCTATTTCTTTTGAGAAATGGAGAGGATCCCTACTCGGTTTCGGCTGCCGTCTTTGCGATTGCGATCATTGTGGTTGTTGCGACGTTGCACGTAGAGGCTCTTGCACATAGTTTTAACTTTCACAAATTATACTAAGTGACATCACCATCCTACAAAACTATTTACATATGTGTTGGGTTAATCACTTTTAACTCTTTCAACAAAGAATGAAAGAATAGAATTTGAGAGAAGGTGAAAACTATGAAAAGTGCATAAATTGATTAAAGGGAAAGTTAGAAATTTTATTCTTCCAAAAAGGGTCTCATTGTTTATATACAATAGTTTGTTGCTTCAAATGCAAGCAACTGCATAACTATCTAAGACAAACAAACACTAACTGAATTACAACTGTACATAACAACTAGTAACTAACAACTAACTAACTGCTAACGGCCTAGACAGAGCAATGTTACAACATTGTATAGAACCTCAGATAGAGCACCTGAAAGGACAAATGTTGCAACATCTGGTAAAGCTTTGCATAGTTTGAATTATAAAACCAATGACATGCATAGTAAAGTCTCACTTTGCACCGTAAATAATGAAATATAAAATCAAGAGACTGTTAAAAATAATGCTTTTCAAAGATGCAGACACAATTGCGAGTGCAGAATGCAATTTAAAATTATACTATTGTGTTATACACTTATACTTGTGTGGATTGATCAAATTCTAATGATAATTCGAAGACTAATCTCATGATTCAACAAATGTACATACGCGCAATATACACATAGAATGTAGTTTTTAGCACAAGGCAGCTGCTTTATTTACACGCTCAAACGGGATTCTTTTGAAAATTAATTGATTGTGTGTGATCCTCCCAAAAGTTGGGTCACAATCATGGCCCATGAGAACCTGAGAAAAGCATGTAACATGGAAACAAAAACATCGTTCATTTAAGTGAGTTGATTAGTTGACTTAGCCATGCTTTGCTTCTTCTATTACGTTACGTTAATAATATAATAAATAATTGTGGCTATATGTGACTTTGTACGATTAATTAAGTGATGAGATGAAGATATAACTTATATGCAACTCTCTATCATTGCTTTAGAGGTCATCTTCATCTTCAACTTCCACATACTACTATCACTATGAACAACACGACAAAAGCCTATACCTCAAATAATATGCAAGATATTATAATAACTACTATTAGAAAATACTATGAGAGCTATGTTAATTTTGTTGTTTTATGTGTATGACATTTATATCGACATGAATTTTTTTTTTTTAATTTGATAATATATCGACATGAAGTTTAGAACTTGTATAGCGTAGCATTGAAATAATGTGATACGTTTGTTTTCGCAATCAAACTGTACAACAAAAATTCCTATATTAATACTACCAACAATATGTGGTGTACAAGTGGTAAATATTTATGCTTCAAAAAATAAAAAGGTAAATATGTGGATACATTGGTTTATTAAATTTTTTTTCTTCTATATTATGCTATTTAACATAAAAAAGAAAAAATTATAAATTGAATCCAGGTAATTAAAATTGTATTCAAAACTAAAAATGTCTATTATCAAAAACACAAAAAAACTAAACATGTCTACATTGAATTTTTTTATTACTATAGCATAGATACGAAAGTTTCACAGTTGTACAATGCTACCTGATTTTTGTTGAGGAATCCGTAAGAACACAAGGTAGATTTCAGCTAAAGATAAAAAAAAAAAAAAAAGTAAAGTATGTCTCAAAAGGAATATTATTTTTTTTTACCTTTCTTAATAGTATATGATTTAAGGAGAATACTAAGTTGACCACCACATGAAACAAACTTTACATTCTCTTAGTTTAAATCATTTAAATTAAGTAGTGTATGTTTGCATATTCTCTAAATTTTGTTTCAGATAAGTAAAATTAATTTTGACATATTTCCGTATTCTCGAAAAAAGTTGATTTTTTTTCCAAGGTTTATTCTAATTATCTTGAAACTAGAATTTAAAGTTTTTGGTTGTACATTTGATTTTTACCGTCAAAAGTATTGTTTAACATATTTTTATATAAATATTTTCGAGCATAAATTATTTTACATGTCATTTCTCTTTTTGATTAGAAATTATTCGTCTCTCGTCATCCACACCATATGGCTCCTCCCTCCTTCTCTAAATTAATTTTGTCTTTTGATTTGCTGGCGTCTTACCAATAATTATGGGTACATGGTTGTAGTAGTAATTACTACCTGATATTAGGTACCACCATAATTCTCCGGTTACGATAACAAATACGAAATCATTCAATCAGGTTGTCAACTTACTATTAATTTAAGGGGGACATGTTGTGTATCAAAATTACTCAGGAGGTTTATGAAAAAGGGATTGCGAACTGTACGTAGAAAGAATCTTCATGGTCGAGTGATATTAATAAAGGGGATAAGCCTTTGACCGCTCAGGATTTGCGCATAAAAGTGGCTGCAATTTGGAAGATCTCGAGTCCATGGTAGATGGTTCCATTAGGACACAGATTCTACGAATTTCAGTTTATTTCGTATGAAGATATGTGTTTGGCATGGTCATCCGGTACTGTCAATTTGAAGTTGGGTTTACTACATTTAACAAAATGAACAAATGATTTACATCATCATACTCAACGACAAACCTACACCCATATATGAATAAGGCTTGTGGAGCTAGCTGCCGCAACAATATTGGCGACACCACACGCTTTTCGAAATTGCAAGTGTTATAGGCACTCCTTTAGCTTTGGATGACTCCACAAAGAACCGTACATTTGGCTATTATGCACTCATCCTAGTGGACAAGGACCTTTCGCGTCGAGTTATTGATGAAATTGTGGTGGAACGGGAGGGGTTTGCCTTCATGGTAGTGGTCATTTATGACCGCTTGCCAGAATTATGCACTAAGTATCAAGTCATCGGTCACAATATTCATGCTTGCAAGTGGCTACAACCTCTGGTTACATCGTGTTCAAAGCATAATAGTAAGTAACATGAGAAGGCTTCTAAGGTGATCAAACAACAATGTTGCCAAGGCAAAGCCTGGCAGTGCTCTTGAACCGAAGAAGATAGCTCTAAAAAATATCACAAATACTCCGAAGGGTAACAAAGTTATTGAGCCAGATTCTGAGGTGCACGTTGCGAGCGATCCACCGGTGTTGTCTTCTACTGGTCCAGAGTTGGATTCCGCGCCTAATGGTGTTGCAAAAGAGCAACAGGAGGTGGCTGAAGCGAATAGTTTGAGTATTATTGCAGAAGAGCAGCAAGATGTTGATGTGGTTGTGCACAAGTTAGAACGGATGCAATGATTCCTGCTACACATAAGTTGGCACAACATAATGTAACACTTAGTGCTGACTCTGAACGCATTATACCAAAATCTACGCAAAAGGTTGTGATATTATCGGATGAAGACTTTGACGAGGTGGTTAGAGCATATCTTCAATTGATTAAACAAGTTTGGGTTTATATGGAAAAGGGTGAGAAGCATTTCAATCCTATTATTAATAAAAGTCAAAGGAAGAAGAACAAACTATTGACTACGAGCGAAGGGCAGCCATATAACACTCGTTTTAGGTCCCTATAAAATGGGAGGAAGTTTAGCAAACCAATAGGTAGAGCTCTTTACAATTTTTCTAAACAAGCTATCGTATATTTTACACAAAAGGTGATAACAAAAGCTTTTCAAAATCTAAAATTAAAGGCCAGCTCATATGCCTTTGTGGCTTCCAAGGCCCAATCTTGGGTTTTGCAAAATCATATTTTGAGAGACATTGGAATATGTGGTATGGACTTGGACTTTGATAATGCTTTGGACGGTCTTCATAATGCAATTCCGACTTTTGACTTTAGCAATTTTGCTAGCAAAGATATCGTCCCCCCTAAAGCCCAACATGTTTTGGCGAGTGTTCTTTTTAGTAAAATTGTTCAGGACATGGAAGTTGATTTTATCATGACCAGAAGACAAAAAGCGGTCTTTGGGTGTTTGAAAGCGGCACATGCTCAAGATTTCCTCTTCGTTATCCCCATTGATGGGTTGGGCCAACACATGTCTCCGGTTGAGTATCGCACCGTCCTTAGGTACCGCCTCATGATTCCGTTATTCCCTAAGGATGTAGTTTGCCCTGTTTGTCAGAAAGCGTGTCTCGACACTTTTGGGGAGCATTCAGTTCATTGTCGGGAGCTTCCAGGCTTCAAATACAGGCATGACTTGATCAGAGATGTGTTTTTTGATATTTTTAAGCGTGCGGCAATTTTTGTGAAGAAAGAGGCACCTGTGAATTTTTTGACTAACCCACAAGAAGGGAGATCGACACTTCGTCCAACGGATGTTCTAGTGCATGGATGGGTAGGTGGGAAACATGCTTGTGTAGATTTGATTGGAGTTTCCCCATTCGTGGGGCTGGGGGTCGGGGATTTTATTGTGGGACGGACAACCCTTATAGCTGCTTCAAGCAAGATGATCAAACATGAGAAAGCGTGCTCTGATAATCAACACGTTTTTATACCGTTTGCATTTGACACTTTTGGCTTTCTCGCACCAGAGGCAGTAAACCTTTTGAAAAGAGTTCAAAAGGTCATGCATAGTAATGTTGTGTCGCCTAGGTCTATGAATGTAGCTTTCCAAAGTGTTGAGATTTGTATTGTCTTCATTTTGCTAAAACAAATATACAAACAAGATGTTGGATCAAATGTTTCCACATGTGTATCACGTCTGTATGTTCAGATTTCGTATCATTAATTACGCGCTCTATCTATATTAGGAATCCACGTCTTTCTATCTATATAAGGAATCCACACCTTTTTACTTGTACTCCAAGATGCGTGTTTGACCAGAATTAACTTTATATTTGACCAGAATCAGCATAGTATTTATTTCCTAAAGATGCTCAAACATTTTAGGAAACTTGAGATTTTGTACTTATTCTTGTGAGCTGGATATTGCATGGACCAACTTGTGATCTGAAGCCCAACTTGGTAAAGAAGTTCAGAGTATTTAAAGAAGGACGAAAAACCTAATTACTTACTGAAGCCGTCACTAAAGAATAGAATTTTTAGGGTTTTGAGTCATTGTTATTTTGTGAGCCTTTCTTGTATCCCATTGATGCAAGTTTAGGACTTTGGTTTTTGAGTTGTAAGTACGGAGGTAACTTGTGTCCAGAAGTGTGTCTTCACAAACTTTGTTGTTCTTATTGTAATCACTAGTTGAGTGGTTGTTGGAGGTGAGATGAGATCTCATATCTAGGAGTTCCTAGGTAGAAGTTGCACAAGTAGGTGGTAGGATATAAGTTGTAAACGGGGCGTTTACTGAGGGCTTAGATCTAACACTACATTAGTGGATTTCCTTCCTGGATTGGTATCCCCCAGAGTAGGTTCGTTTATGCCGAACTGGGTTAACAAATAGCTTGTGTTTTTTTTATCATTTCTGCATTTATTATTATCTTGTTCAATGTTTTAAGTCTCAGTACGACGTTGGAACATTGGATACAACATTTACGTAATACTCTAGTGTTGGAACATCGTATTCAACATCAGTTACTAGACGTTCCAAAATTTCACAAAGATTAGGTTTTGCTACACAGAAAGGTTTAGCGGCGCAACTTGTTGCCCGTCTATCTTTGGTTCATGTGTAATTATTTCTATATATATATATATTAAAAAAAAAGTTTATTTTAAATAAAAAAAGGCTTAAATGCAGTTTTACCCCCCCTATTTTGAATGAATCGGAATTTTACCCCCCTTATTTTATAATTCTTTGGATTTTGCCCCCATATACACTACAAGAAAATATGTGGTTAGCTACGACGGAGTTTTTAGCTAATTGGTAGCTTTTCTAGTAAAACATAAAATACACAGCTAATTCACACCAAATTTGTAGATAACTCTATTTTTATTTTATTTTTGACAACCTAACTCTATTTTATTTCTATTTATATGTGAGAGCTTACTTTGCTTTTTTTTGCTCATTTTTTTTTACAAAGAAAAAAAACAATATATTAATGAATTAGTCACAATGTGTGCCAAAAAGCCAAGGGATGAAGGGTGCACTACATAGGAGGCCAATACACCTAGATCTAGAGAAAACCAATACATGATAATGATGCAGGAATTCAGCCTCTGTCAACAGAAAATAAAAGCCTTGCATCTGCTTGATAACCCTGCTAAAAATCCATCCAAAAAAGCTCAGCTTACTTTGCATTTTGCTTCAATACACAGGTATTCATTCATCGTGTCATTAAATTCATTTTATTTATACTAAGGTTCCGTTTCTCGTACTTTTGGTTGATTTAAACTGTAAAATTCAACAACAGGAATATTCTCTTGTAGCTAACTCTGTTTTACTAGAAAATAGCTACCAATTAGCCACAAGCACAGTTGTAGCTAATCCCAGATTTTCTTGTAGTGTATATGGGGGTAAAATCCAAATAATTATAAAAGAGGGGGGGGGGGTAAAATTCCAAATTTTAAAATAGGGGGTAAAATTCCAGATTTCAAAACATCGGGGGTAAAATTCTGATTCATTCAAAATAGAAGGGGTAAAACTGCATTTAAGCACAAATATATATATATATATATATATATAAATCAAATTATTAATTTATGCACGTTTACATATCCCTTATATTATAAGCTTGTCCATTTTTCTATTTTTAACCCTAATTTTTTGTCCCGCTCATTTTCCCTTTCATTTTAGCCTAATAACATTAATTCAAATAAAATGTTAAAAAATACCTCAGAATCGTACCCACAACCTTTAACTCACCATGTTAAATATTTATTATTATTAGCTTCATACTATTATTATTATTATTATTAATTCAAATAAAATATTAAAAAATACATCACCAAAAATCAAACCCACAATCTTTAACTCACTAGGTTAAATATTTATCTCTTATATTATAAGTTTGTTCCGAAAAGCTAACCTAGACCTAATTATTTTCCCGCTCATTTTCCCTCTCATTTTACACTAATAAAATAATAAAATAAAATGTTAAAAAAGACCTCACCAAGAATCGAACTCGCAACATTTAAGATCTATTTTGTGCTTTTTACCACTGCACTACATCAATCAATTTGATATTAATTTACAATCACCATCTAATAAATATGGAATTCTATATATCTCTCTCACCATGTTAAATATTTATTAATATTATTATTATTAGCTTCCTATTATTATTATTATTATTAGCTTCATATTATTATTATTATTTGTCTTAGAAGAAGTGGTAATCCACTGAAATTAAACTCACAAATAATTGTGACATCCCAGGTTCGAACCCGAGTCACGACGTCCGGCATAACAATTTCGCCATTTTTGCCAATTGAGCTAGGACTTATTATTATTATTATTATTATTATTATTATTAGCTTACTACTGTTGTTATTATTAGATTCCTACTACTACTACTACTATTATTATTATTAGATTCTTACTATTATTATTATTATTATTATTATTATATATTATATTATTATTATATATTATATAAGGATCGATGCAAACAAAGTGACCCTATTATCAGGTGCAAGTTAGGTGTGATTATTAAAAAGAAAGCTACTAAAAATAATGAAAACAAAATAATTAAATAACCATGTTTACAGAAAATACGGATAATATGTTTAGGAAAAAAAACTTTTGAAGTATATCCCATATTATTATATTATATATACAGCATAACAAACTCTCGAAAATTTACAATCACTTATTTGATGTACATACACAACATAACCAACCCTTTTGAAATATATCCCATATTAATATTATCTATACAACATAACAAACTCTCCGAAATTTACGATCAATTATTTGATATATATACATGCACATATTTGATATAAATACACAACATAACCAACTCTCCAAAATTTAGGCACACCACTTTTTAATATATATATATATATATATATATATATATACACACACACCCACTCCACTCTAAGGCTCCGTTTGGATTGATGGAATATAATGGAGCGAGATGGAATAAAATAATGTTCCATTGTTTGGATTTGCAAAATAATAATGGAATGGGATGGAATAGGATGGAATGGATTCCATCAAATATTACCACTTATCTTCAATTTTGTTCTTCTCCTTATTAAAATATCCAAACAACGGAATGAAATATTTATTCCGTTCCGCTCCATCTCATACCACTCCCTTCTATTTCGCTCTGCTCCATTCCGTTACATTCCATCAATCCAAACAGAGTCTAAGTGCTATTGCCTTTGAATTGAAAATCCCACTGATTGTGATATATAGAAAAAATATTCAAATTCAGAAATTAACCACCGTTTCATGGCTAATATCTATATTTCATTGACCGCTCTTTCTCCTGGAAAAAAAGATTTAAAAGTCAAAATTCGCGTGACAAATATGTTGACAGTTCCTGATAAACACCATCCTAATATAATAAATTTGTCGGTAGAAATGTTCAAGATTATCTAGATGGCAATAATGTGGTAAGTTTTTTGGTAACGTAGTATCGTTAATTTATTTATTTTGTTAAGTTCGTCATCTAATTTTTTATTAACAACCCCACTTTTTTCCTACTAATATACAGTCAGACAATATTGACGAATATCCAAAATACTTAGACATGTTTCTTGACAAACAAATGCTTTTTAAATTGGAAGTTTCAAAACTCAATATTCATAATAAATGGCAAAATTATACGGTGAAGAGGGCTTCAGATGATGTTGATACAATTCAACAATTTATATCCAAACATAATCTTAATGTCCACATATGTATCTTATTCTTACTTTTTGGAATGTTGGTGTTCTATAGAAAATTTTCATTTATTTATTTAAATTTAAATATTTGAATATTAAGCAGGTGGTTAATGATGAGAATGAAGTACAATTAATTAAGGTATTGGTACGTCTATCAATTACAATTAATTATTAATCTTGTTCAAAAAAAACAATTAATTATTAATAAAATATTTACTATCATCAACAAGGTATTTATTTAAGGTTTAATTATCAAATACAATTCATTATTTATTTGTCGTGTGTAGGAAACATTGGAATGTGTTGATTCATGCAGCAACACTGATCCGCAACAAACTCCAACAACCAAGTCAAGTTTGAAGAGATCATCTGATAGTGTGAACTCTATTGATGTTGTTACTGTTGGAAACAGATCGAGAAATCTTATGAAAAGTGACAATGGTAGGATCTCAAGTTTATTTGTTTTCTGTCTTTTTTTTACTAAATTATTATTCCAATAAGTTAAGATCACATTAAGCTGTAATTTTCGTTGGTTTAATTTTCAAAGACTAATATTATGATTTATCGTATTACTATTTTTTTATTTTATTTTGATGAGATTTATATTATTTGTTTTTTTATCAATAGCGTTTTTTATTTTTTTTATATTACAATGACATCTATTTATATGATATTTATACAAATAGTAGTTTTTCTTTTAAGCATACACAAATAGTAGTTAACTCCAACTATATTATCTCTTATATTATAAGTTTCTTATCCCTAATTTTTTCCCCTCTCATTTTATCCTAACATTAATTCAAATAAAATGTTAAAAAATACCTCACCAATCGAACCCATAACATTTAACCCACCATGTTAAATATCTATTATTATTATTATTATTATTATTATTATTAATTCAAATAAAATGTTAAAAAATACATCAAACCCACAAACATTTAACTCACCATGTTAAACATTTATTATTATTAGTTTCCTATTATTATTTTTTTTTTATTGTTTTTTAAGAAATTTACTATTATTATTATTATTATTATTATATCTCTTATATTCTAAACTTGATCCGAAATGTTAACCCCAAACCTATTTTTTTCCTCTCTTTTTTATGTGGTCCATTATATTAAAAAAAAATACAAATTTGCTGGAAATCGAACCCTCATCCCTTTAATTTTTCTGGTGACTATATTAATAAGAGTCAGAGACAATCTATAAGCATGTTGGGATATATCTTTTGTCGACGATGGTCAGTTGTATATTGCAATTTCAAGAGTTATTTGAAGATAATGATTAAAAATATGGATTATCGACGAAGACAGTAAAAATACGAATAAAACTTCTAATGTAGTCCATAAAGAAGTATTTCGTAATATACCATAATTTTTGTTGTATGAACATTTATCCAAATTTATTGTCAACTAATATTTAATGGTACTCGACTTTTTTATATATGTTTTAGTGTTAAAAAATTTATATTTTATTTTTTCATTTTACGGTTAATTAGACCCGTGCACCGCACGGGTCGAAGTTCTAGTTATTATTAACTTCCTACTATTATTATTATTATTATTATTATTATTGCTATTATTATTAATATTATTATTATATCTCTTATATTCTAAACTTGCTCCGAAATGCTAACTCTAAACCTATTTTTTTCCTGATATGGTCCATTATATTAAAAAAAAAACAAATTTGTCTAGCATGAGAATCGAACCCGCATCCCTTTAATTTTTTCTTTTGCGATGACTATATTAATAAGAGTCGGGGATAATCTCTTAAGCATGTTGGGATATATCTTTTGTCAACAGTGTTTTTACATGGTCAGTTGTATGTTAAAAACTTCAAGATTTATTTAAAGAGAATGATTAAAAATATTGATTATCGACGAAGATTGTGAAAATACGAATAAAACTTCTAATGTAGTCTATAAAGAAGTATTTCGTAATATACCATAATTTCTGTTGTAGGAATATTTATCCAAATTTATTGTCAAACAAATATTTAATGGTACTCGACATTTTTATATAAATTTTAGTGTTAAAAAATTTATTTTTTCATATTACATGCACACGGGTCAAAGTTCTAATTTTTGTAAACAAAAGTTATGGAAGTACCAGGTGGACTGGTGGAGTTTTAACTAGTTCCGTGCCCAACTTGTTTGTATCACTAGTTTTGTTGTTTTGGGGCCTTGGTGTATCACGGGCTCCACCAAAGCTGTTCTGGCCCAAGGAAATGAGTGATAGCTACTACTAGGCATTCTTCTTATCCATTTTATACGGAACTCTCAAGTCCTCATCTAGTGATTGAACTCAATAATTTACTAGTAGATTTTATATAGAGTAGTTATGTTGATTAATGCATATGTACTCATATACCAATCAATTTCATAACTTATTATTTGTTGTGTATTTGAGTGGAAGTGCTTTCGGATGTAATTGATTATATTATGTTATATCCATTATTTTTGTTTTTTTAAAGATAATGTTATATCCATTATTTGGTTATACTTGAATGGTAAATTGATTAAAAAAAATCAAAAATGGCACAAAACTCAATAATTTTTATGTGTTTGGATTTTTTTGTTAAAATAGCCGGATCAAAAATTGGATTTTGAATATTTTCTTTTGAGAAATTTTTCATTTTTAGGTTGACAGATGTTTCTCGGTATTTCATTCTTATAGAGATTTTTAGTTCTTTTCTTATTGAGGCTTTCCCTTTGATTTCATTAATATAGTGAAGAATTTTTTTTGTTTCATATTTTAAATCGATTAATTATATGTAATGAGAAATTAAAAAGTTTAATTTACATTTTTTAAAAATAATTCCAGCAACCTAACATATTGTTAAATTGTTAAATATGTATGAATCTCAACTTCAAAAGCTAGTTCATGCGGGGAGATTGCCCTCACATATTTATACTTAGAATCAGGAGTGTGGCTTTTACCTTTCTTTGGTGCATTCGTCTCTAAGCTCTAAGTCAGTTCTTTCTTTGACATTATACTTCGATTCCGCCCTTCGAAAAGGAATATACGCCCTAACAATTTCGTCTCCGTCTACCAAAACAACCGGAAATGTTTCAAAAAAAAATAGTCATGTGGAGGAAAGTGGGATAAATGGCTGATACTAGTGAAAGGATTCCTCTTTGGATAATAGGTACTACAGCTTGAACTAAACAATGTGGAACTTCAAACAAACTTCAAGAACACAACTACATATTCAACACATTATTATTCATTTTTTCAGCTGAAATAATTCACCTACTATATACAAACACTTGCTCAACTTGATTTTGTTGACCCAGGAAAAAAGTTCAATTTTGTTGGATTTTAATGAAACTGTCGCCTTACGCTTACACTTGAGAACATTTTTTTTTTATGTAGATGAAACAATAACACCAAATCAAATTTACACCTAAAATTGAGATTTCAAATTCAACTTCAAATAATCGTTTCTAATAATTGCATGAAACAAAATAATGTACTAATATGTGTTTCATTATTATATTATTTGATGACTATGGTTACATTACATCCTTCTACCAAATACTACTAATATTTCAAGTCGTATATCTGTTGTTGTCTCTCCTTTTGGTAGATGAATAAATATTCATAAACAATACATGAACTATAGCAATAATTAATATGTCCAACTATATAATAAGCAATAACCCAACTCCCAACTTCAGGTTAATCAGATGAAAAACAAACAAAATACAAGCCAACTGCATGATATAATGTGGCGGCGTACGTATTTGACAATGAATTATGAAATACATAAAGGTTCCACATCAGATTGATGTTAACTTACACAAGTTTTTTTGGAACATTATAAGAAAAATTAAATTTATATTTATTTAAAAAATTAAAATATAATAATTTAAAGTATATATCTTTGTCTTTTCTCTGAAATAAACTTACTGAAAAATAAATAAAAAAATTCATTGATTATTGATTACAGTGAAAATTGAATGGGGTAAGGCCTTAGTCCCCAAATTATATATATTTATCTTCCATTTTATTAATATGTATATTTATGAGTATTATAAAAGAAAGTATAAATCTACTTTAGTTGGTTCGGTGGTATTGGCTTGAAATTTTGAAGTGTACTTCTAGGGGTATAAGCGGATCAGAAAAATTCAATTGAACCGACGTCGAACCAAACCAATTCAAACCGGAAAAAAAAATTGATTTTTATGGTTCAGATCAAAAACTGACCGAACCAATTAAAAACCGACGTGGTTTGGTTTGGTTCCGTTCTTGGTTCTAGTTTTAAGAACCGGTGAACAAATCGAACCAAACCAATATATATATATATATATATATATATGTGTGTGAGTTTGATTCTCTCCGGTACCAATTTGGATGGGTCAATTTAGCTTCTTTAGAATAAAAAGAAAAAAGTAAATTTATGAATTGTAAACATAGAATGAAAGTGATTAGGAGTTTCAACCTAATTGAGATGCATTTCTTTAAAAAAAATACTCTAATAATTTGAGACAAGAGGTATAAAATGTCTTTCTTTATATGGTGGAGATGGTCACATAATTAATATTTCAAGAAAGAATGTCATAAACGCTTCATGGAAAATGACTAAAACCTATAAATATTTTATATTTATATATATCTCCAATTTTAATTTGGAGTATTAATTAATTATATTTAACAGTAATTTAGTAGTAAAGTAGGTATTGTAGGCAACCTGAAACAAGAAGAACCAATCAAAGCTAGAAAACAATGACTTAAGGGACCCACTCAAGGGGATGATGAAGTAGATGATGGTGTGGGCATGAAAGAGGCTTTCTTTTGCTTTAACTACCATAATCAGCACCATCATCTATATATTTTAAGAGTTTAGTAAATTAATGACATCATGGCTTAAGCAATTTGATAAAGTAGGACCCATCTTCACTATATCTAAGGGAACAAGAAATATGTGACTCTATCTTTTATTGAAGGGTGCTAATTAATTTGAAGAGTACATCATGATAGAGAAATGCAATTCCATATAATACATGTAAAGTATTTATTTTTCTTTTCTAAACCGTGTGTTTAGACTTTAGAGTAAGGGCGGGGATGATAATAAGTTATTTAAAGTTTGGGAAGACTTTAAGGTAAAAAGGTTCTCAATTTGTGCAAGTGTTTATTTAAATTTGGATTTGGATTTATCATAGTGAAATGTATAAGTGATTCTTCTCATGTAAAATTTATCTACCCGGGTAGAAGTTTTTTGGAACCTTCTAGTTTGGTTATGAGAGAAATGAGCATATTGGTAATTTGAAGTTGTACCTTAAGACAAAAAATATAAGTTTAATTAAGGAAATTTGTTTTAATAAGATTAAAGTATATTTTAATTGTCTCGTGAGTTTAACTCAGTTGGTAGTAGAGTTGAAAATATGTTAGGCCAGCATACGGCATAGCCTACATAGGCTCAGGTCAGGTCAGTCTATTTCTTTAAATAGAGCATGCCAAAACTTTTTTATAAGCCTATTTAGCTAAAAAGGTCAGACTTCAGACCAATAAAAAAAGTCTATTAAGCCTACTAGGTCGACCTATTTAAGTAAATATGAATAATATTTTTACATCTATCATTATTATATATTAAAATGTATACTTTGATTAAATTATAAATCTATTAACTTTTTCAGTAATTCACATTTATTAATTCACATTAATTTTTCACATATATAAATGTATATATTATTATAAACTAAAGTCGAAATATAATGTCCTATATAGTCATATTCTCCAAATATCATGTTAAATATCAAAAGGAAGTTTAATCTCATTGGTTTATTTGTTCATTAGTATATTTAAAAATAAATATAATTATTTATTTAAATATGTTTATGTGTGAAATAGGTTTTTAAATAGGTTAATAGGCTTTCAAAAGGCTAGGCTCGGGCCTAAAAATTAAGCCTATGATAGGCCACAAACCAGGCTCAAACCTTTAATTTATTGACAGGTCAGACTCAGGCTTGGCAAAGTCTAGCTCGGCCTAGTCTATTTACACCTCTAGTTGGTAGGGATATTGCATTATATATTCAAAAAACCGGAGTTCGAACTTCAGTCATCTCACTTATCCACCTTATTAATCAAAATTTATTTTGGTCGATAAGGTGAAATTTTTATCTTGGAAGTGGTTTCTAGGTAAATTTTTTGGCTTCATCTATTCCTTTTACGAGTGGGGTATCCACCATATCTTATGCTGGAACCGTTCGAGTTTGTTTGAGTGTCATGCTGGGTCTCGATTGGTCGGAGGATTGGATATTCACTTGTTACTTTGTCCTACATGCATGTGACCATTCATTTCCTCTCTTTCTAAGGAATATTCTTTTTGTGGTGGTGCCTTTTAGATATTCTAACTGGTTGGTGGTGTATCTTTGTTTCCTTGTAGTTTCTTTTTTTCCGTTTGTTTTCTTATTGTTGTTGGCGTAGTGTACTTATGGCACCTCCTTGATTTACTAAATTTTCTCTTGTATTTTCTCGTTTTTATATCTATATATATTATATTTGCCATTAATATATATATATATATACAAAATTGTACGTAGATATTGGATAGTGTGAGATGTATAAAAAATTATAAATAAATAATAAATTATAAATATACCCAATATACCCATCCATCCACAGTATAACTTTCACATTCTACTAATGTGTTCCTACGAGGCTACCACAATATACTTGGGAGAGGAAACAAAATAATTCAGCTTGAGATTATTCTTTGCATATGCCACTTTGATGGGCATATATAATATGAAGAAAAATATTATGCTTTGGTTATTTCTAGCTTCTTCTTTTTTTTTTGTAGCATAAATATAATAAAAGGAATATTTCTATGAAATAATAATAATAACTTTTAATGGGATCGAATTCGACTAAGCTGCCTTGTTCTTATAAGCCATCATCATTGAGTGCATAAAATATTTCTATATTCTCTTTCAATATGTAAAATGAATAAATAGATACAATTTTCTTTTTTTGAAGCAGCATAAAGAGATACAACTTTTTTTTGAACAAGCTACTAAAGAGATACAACTTACATGGTACAACTTGAAGGGGAAGGTTTTTGTGGAACAAAGAATTAAAAATAAAAAAAAAGCTTCGGTATATATAGGTTTGTGTTTTTTGGAGATATGTATTTTAAAAGTTACTTTAATCTTTTTTTTAATACCACACATGAAAAAGGAGTTCCGTTTAACATGAGGAAATAAAAAGTTTATCTATTTGTTGACACCAAAATTATAATATTGATGATATTCATTTCGACTTGGTGTTAGAGAATAAATCTCATTTTGACTAACCATATGAATATTAATTAGGGATTAGATACCACCAAGTTAATTGAAAAGTGAAGAAACTAATCGAAGATACCAATTTGATAATTAGTCGAAGCTAGATACAACATATGGTCAAATTTGGTTGATTAAGTTGGTTAATTATTTTGATTGGCTTTGGTTCAAAAAGGTTATATATTATGATAGCAATATCAACACGACAAACAGAAACAAGGCATAATCATGCAAGTGGAAGATCATGCAAGTGGAAGTTATTTTCATTTTTACTTTATGCCATGTGTAAGGCTCAATTATAGGAAGTTATTTCTTGTTTTAAATTTAGACCGTAGGATCTAGGAATACGGATCCTCTCCTTCCGAAGTCTCTACATCAATCTCTCAACCTTCAATATGTATCATTAGATATATCTGATGGATGATATAGAAAAATCATAAATGCAGTAAAATAAAAATCTAAAAATATAAAAGGAAATAAACTAAGACTTAAATTTACATTAATTCATATATCCAACATATAAAAATCATATAATACTATTGATCTTTTTTGCAAAAAATTTCTTTTGGTTTGCATCTTTTTTACAAGAATTTTGTTAACCAAAATCAATATTAAATATCAAATAGTCACTGTTTTTTTTTTCCAAATTGTTCAAAAAAATTATGAAAAAACTAGATTACTTGGTTAACAAAATAATACACCGGATACTTTATTTTTTCAGTTCTTCTATTTTAAAAATTTATAATTACCAGAGAATGATTATTAAAATTTTTTTTTTTTTTTTTTTTTTTTTTTTTTTTTAATAAAAATGTTAAAAAAATTATAAAAGAACAAATATTAAAGACTAGTACTATTTTAATATTTGGCATACTACATTACTTTATGCCGAGTTGAAAATAAATAAAAAATATTAAAAAAATTATAGAAGAACAAATATTAAAGACTATTACTATTTTAATATTTGGTATACTTTATGTCTAGGTGAAAATAAATAAAAAATCTTAAAAAAATTACAGAAGAACAAATATTAAAGACTACTACTATTTTAAAAATTTGATGAATAAATTAATGTGAATTTAAGTGTTATTTTGTTTCCTTTTTTATATTTTCAGTTTTGTTTTCACTTGTATTTATATATTAACCATTAGATATATCTAACGATGTATATAGAATGTTGAGAGGCTGATGTAGAGGCTTCGGAAGGAGAGAATCCGGATCCTAGGATCTAGTGACAGTTTTTCCTGCAAGGTCTATATATATTTGTTTGTAATAAGAACAAGAGGTTGGATCCTCACTACAAGAAAACAAGGATTTACTGGCCGCAAAAATCGGCCACAAAGTGAAAAAATTGTCCAACTTACCGGCGGCCGCAAAAAAGCTCGCTGGTAAGTGTTAGCGGCGGCCAAAGCGGCCGCAAAGTGAAGAAGCAGGACTGACACATTCTGGGCAATTTAGCGGCGGCCATGGCGGCCGCAAAGTTAGTAGACGCCTGACACGCTTTTGACCACAGCTAGCGGCGGCCGCAAAGTGCTAGCTTGAATTTAAAATTTCTGCATGGAATTAGCGGCGGCCATGGCGGCCGCAAAGTTCTTTCTTTATTTTTTTTAAAAAATATTTATTTTATTTATTATTTTTTTAGAACCAATAATTTTATTTATATAATAATAATTATTAATATTTAAAAAACGAATTTAAATATAAATAAATATTTTAAACAATTAATAAAAACCATAAATTAGAAATGAAATATTCAATAACAAAATACGATAATTGTCATACATTACAAACGAAATACGCGATACGATAATTGTCATAAATTACATACCAGATGCAATAGTCGAAATAAAGTGATAAATGTCATAATTAAGTTACAAACCAAATACGAAATACGAGATACTTGTCATAAGTTACAAATCAAACGTCACGATAGTTCCACAAATCAAGTAAAATAAAATGCATTAAGTTGCACCACCTCTTCCTCTTGCTCTTCCACCACTTGCACCACCACTTGCACCTCTGCTGCTTGTCCTTCCACCACTTGTACTTCGGGCACTTGTCCTTCCGCCGCTGACATTAAATTCATTTGGACCGCCTTGAAAACTTGTCAAGTTAAATGGAGTTATCCCTCCGCCACCGCTTTGATTAACAAATGCAGTCCCTACATCTTGAATATTATTAATCCCGCTTCCTGATGCGCCATCATGAGTAGCATTTGTAAAACCGGGAATTTCAAGGTCTTCTTCTCCAACCAATGTTTGCAATGTTGGATGATTTTGGAGATTATCAAAGAATGTCTGATCAACAGGCTCATCAGTATAACTCATATTAGGTCGATACTCGTCCTCATGAAATTGATCGGGTTGGTAGAAGGACGACTGTGGGTTCCTTCCAACGGCCTGATTCTGTTGAACTGGTGGTCTAGGATTTACCCTCTGACGCTGACGTTGACGTTGAAGCTGGTCTGGTTGGTTTTGTGATGGTATCTGATGTTGCTGACTTTGTTGTTGCTGACGCTGAAGCTGTTGCTGGTCTGACGGATTCTCAAATGGAATATGTTGACTCCCAATTAATTCTTCTCTGATTTCCTGCGTGATTTCCTGCCTCATAATTGCGAGGTACTGCTGATTTTCAGCTCTTAGTCGCTGTTCGATTTCAGCCAGACTGTCAACTCGTGAAGAACGACCAGTAGACATGCTGGAAGAACTGTTAAATGAGTTCATCGAAACATCCACATATCCTGAGGGTGTCCTCTGATGAACGAAGATGTACAACCCTGACCCTGGACATGTCCTTTATGCTTTCCCCCAAAAAACTCCACAAATTTGTCTAATATCATATTATGAAGAACTTCGGTACTTTTCCGCTTATTGGGTGGAAGGGCAGCCTCAGACGCTTTGATTTCTTTTATATATGCCTGAATCTTGGTCTACAAAAAAGAGTAATTAATTAATTAATGCATACAAAATAATCTATTAAATATTAATTAACGCATTAAAACCTACAAAATAACCAATGAATTATTAATTAAAGCATAAAAAAAATACTCACATTTGCCCTTTCAGCCCTGATAGAATCCCAAGTACCATCCGGTCTTAGATGCAGCAATTGATTCATTTCTTTCATAGTCGGTGCACGGTGGTATGTCCGCTCAAACCTTATGCGCAAGGTAGAAGAAGATGTCGAACCACCACTATGGATACTCGCATCAGGTTGCACCGATCTATTTTTTTTTGCTGTGTTGCACTTTTTATTGTATGCATTGCTACCCCATTTTTCTTTCAACTCCGTCCAAATATCGCCTTCGCCAATCCATTTTGGTGGTGGCTTGTTATTGCGATAGCACTTTCGTGCTTCCAAAAGCAAGGCAGATAAGTGCTTTGTGCACTTGTGGCCAAAAATATGATCAATTTGCATATCGTGCTCCTTTAACCAAGTACATTTCGTCTACATATATATGAAACAAATATTAGTACATTCTAATTAAAAATATAAATCTATTTGACGAAAAAAATATATCTTACTTTGAAAGCATTCCAAAATCTATTCCGCAAAGGCTCGTCTCCAATTTTTTTATCCTTAATTTCTCCCCAACTAAGCCATGATTCATTGTAGTTTGATTGAAGTATGAAAGTAATGGCAGATGTAGCTGCTTTATGTGGTTGATAACTGCACAAATTAAAAAATATACATATTATAATTATAAATGTTGTGAATTCGAATTAATAATTAACAAATTTATGTAACAAAACTCTTACTCATTTGCAAAAGGCATAATGATGGCTCTTTTGTTGAATATATTATCAAAAACATATATTATCAAAAACATATGTTGAATATATTATCAAAAATATTTTTTTCCTTTGACATTCATTACAATGTTGAATATATTATCAAAAACATTTTTTTCAATATGCATAACATCAAGGTTGTGACGTAAAACGTTGTCTTTCCAATAAGGCAGATCCCAAAAAAATACTTTTTTTTGTCCAATTGTGATGTAAACCGTAACCTCGCGGTCTTGAAGCAACACCACCTATTATTTCTACATTTTCCTGATCTTTCACTTCGTCCCAAACTTGTTCTCCTGTCAAATATTGTGGTGGTAGTCGAGTTTCAATATGACCCTTAACAAATGCATATTTATTTCTTTGAAATGAGTGATTAAGAGGAAGGAATCTCCTATGGCAATCAAACCACGTAGCTTTCCCGCCGTTGCGTAACGTAAACGCTTTTGTGTCCATCATACAAATAGGACATGCCAATTTACCATGTGTCCCCCATCCAGACAACATCCCATAAGCAGGAAAATCGTTGATAGTCCACATCAAAGCTGCCTTCATAGTGAAATTTTGTTTTCGACTGATATCATATGTAACAACACCTTCCCAGAGCCTCTTCAAATCATCAATCAAAGGTTGCAAATAAATATCAATTCCAACAATTGGACTAGATGGCCCAGGTATTACAGCGGCTAAAAACATGTAAGGTTTTGACATACACATTTCAGGTGGAAGATTGTATGGGGTAACAATAATAGGCCAACATGAATACGGAGTGCCTGAAACTTGAGTATACGGTGTAAATCCATCAGAGCATAATCCCAACCGTACATTTCGTGGCTCTTTGGCGAAATCAGATATACTTGTTCAAAATGCTTCCATGCTAGACCATCAGAAGGATGTCGCAATTCACCAGAACTTTTTCTCTTTTCGCAATTTTCAGAATGCCATGTCATTTTTGTTGCAGTTTGCAAAGATGCATACATCCTCTGCAACCTCGATATTATGGGTAAATAGAACATCGACTTTCTTGGTACTGGCTTCCTCCTGTTTGACCTTGAATATCTTGTTTCCCGGTATCTTGGTTCTTGACAAAATTTGCATTCAACTAAATCACCGTCACTTACACCAAATTCGTTGTTATAGAACAACATACAACCATTGATACAACAGTCAATTCTCTTCACTCCTAGTCCTAGCTTTGACACTAGTTGTTTTGCCTCATAAAAAGTTTGCGGCAAATCACCACGGACGGATATGGGTGTTGTATCCAACACCAATTTCGCGATCTGATCCAAGGCTAATTCTGCAACCAAATAATTAGACTTTAGACCCAAAAGTCTAATACACACTGATAACTTCGAGTCTATACAACCTTCAATCAACAGCGGTTCATTTGTCTATTTCAAAAAATTATAAAATCTCTGGGCTTCGGCATTCGGAGGTTCTTCTGCTTCATATTCATCTTCGTTCGCTTCATGAAATCCAAGAGCATTACCTATCATGTCATTCATCGCGTTAAACGGGTATCGACCATGATAATTTTGAGAAGCTAACGCCATTGGTCCAGCACTGCTTGAAGCACCCTGATTAGAGGGAAATGTTTCTCCATGACTTGTCCAAATCAAATAATTCGGCTGGAATCCCTTCCTTTCTAAATGATACTTAATGTCATCTTCACTATGAATACGTCTACATTGACAAACCGCACACGGACATCTAATTCCTCCTATCTTACGAACAACGGAATTTTGCTTTACGGCATCAATAAATAGTTCAACCCCCAATTTAAAAATTTCTTTAACTTGTCCTCCATCGTAACATCTATCATACATCCAACTACGATCCATTTCTGGACATAAATTAATACTAGCTATATCAACACGACTGTTATATAAATCAAGGGGATCAACTTTCATGATATACATATATCATCATGTCTATTTACGGCTAAATTATTTATTTAAAAATATAATTCATTACTTTCCACACGTACACATTAAACAAATAACAATACAATTATAAATATATCACATATGCCCAAATTTAATAATTTTTATAAAATAAATAAATATGACATTTGATCAAATTTAATGATTATAAAAATATTGATTACAAAGTTCACAATATATTTTTTGTAATTGTTCAAATCAAAAAAATATAACAATTAGACATTTTTCGTAATATTTGTTTTTTAAAGTTAACATAAAATTATTTAGTCAAAAAAAAAAAAAATTTACATAAAAATATAATACTTACTTGTTGTGCCGAGTAGTGTCTGACTTGACGTTTAACACTAATCTTCCAAAACCATGACAACCGACGCACCAAAAATGCCTTCAAAATAAAATAAAAAAAATTGTTAACATAAAATTTATAACTTAGAATTATAATAAAATGAAATATAATAAACAGAATTATTACGAAAAAAATTATTTTTAAAACCGAGCTAATTCCAAACAATTAAAGTGTTAATACTTAACACAAAAAAAATCACTTATAAGTATTACTACTACAAAAATATACATATGATTAAAAATACTAATACGATTAGACTTAATAAAAAAAAATCATTTTTAAGACAAAGCTAATTCCAAACAACTAAAGTTTTCCTACTTATCATAAAAAAAATCACTTATAAATATTACTACTACAAAAATATACATATGATTAAATAAACTAATACAATTATACTTAATAAAAAAAACCATTTTTAGAAAAGTGCTAACAACTCAAGTGTTACTACGTATTATAAAAAAAACACTTAGTAAAAATTATACAACCAAGTGTTACCACATATGAATAAAAAAAAACTAATACAACCAAACTTAGTAAAAATAAAAAACATAAATTAAACTTACTTGTTATGCCGAATAGAGTCTACATACTTTCTTGTACAATTCCAAATAACTCAAAAGTTTCTACATTAAAATTAAAATATAACTATAAGCATAAATACAAATAACTTTGAAATATCAATATAATATGATAAACTATAACATTGTATAAACACTAAAAAATACTTACAAAGGACCAAAGGTATGATGAACTTGAAAAGAATGGGAGTAAAATATGTAGAGAGATGTTGGAGAAAATTATAGAGAGAGATTGAAATATTGTAAATGAAATGAGAAAGAAGAAATGTGTATATATAGAGGGAGGGGGTGCTGCTTTGGAATCCGGAATTACACTTTGTGGCCGCCCAAACGGCCACAAAGTGAAACGGTCATATTTTTTTTAAATTCACTTCAATTTACTGGCGGCCCTGGCGGCCGCAAAATCTAACGGTTATAATATTTTAATTTAAAGGCGGCCCAGGCGGCCGCAAAATAAAACGGTTACTTTTTTTAAATATTATTTAATTTAGCGGCGGCCCACTAGCGGCCGCAAAGTTCAACGTTAATTTTTTTTTAAAACATCCTTTAATATAGCGGCGGCCCTGGCGGCCGCAAAGTTATAATGCGAATTCCAAGGTCTTTCATCTCTTATTTTGCGTCCGTTTAGGCCGCCGGTAAATCCCAGGACAACTTTGTGGCCGCTTTGGTCGCCGGTAAGTGGCTGACGCGTCCCATTATTTAACTTTTTTAACTTTGTGGCCGTTTAATTTGATTTTGCGGCCTTTAGACGGCCACTAACTTACTGGCCGCCTAGACAGCCACTAAGTTAATATGGAATCCGTCAATAAATTGATGTATTCTTGTAGTGCCTATTTTATGAAAGTCTTGTAACACCAACGTCGCGTGAGCAAATGGGTTCAGGGGCGGACATAGAATGATTCCAACCACCTTTTACATTTCCTGCAATTTAAGACTTGAACGAATACTGTAAAAGGACTTTTATCCGGTCCCAAAGTGTTAAAAAATCGACCTTAAACCTGATCAGAACCCAAAAATCGACCGAAAAACATAAAATCTACTATAAACTCTAAAATCGACTGAAAACTCAAAAAACGACCTTAAACCTAACCAGAACCCAAAAATCGGCCGAAAAACCAAAAATATGCTATAAACCCCAAAATCGGCTAATTTTTGGGTTCTGGTCGGGTTTAGGGTCAATTTTTTGATTTTCAGCCAATTTTAGGTTTTTCGGCCGATTTTAAGGTTTATTGCTGATTTTAGGTATTTTAACCCATTTTGGAGTTCAAGTCGTGTTTAAGGTCGATTTTAGATTTTTCGGCTGATTTTAGGTTTTTCAATCAATTTGTAATTTTTTAAAGTTTATAGAGAGGAATGAATTTCAAATTCCTTGCTTTTAGGTGTCATTTGAAATTCCATAAATTTGGCTTGAGCAAAATACTTCATAAAATTCCATCATTTTGAAAATTCTTCAAATTATAATCCAAACAATGAAATTTACCTCAAATCATTTGAATTCCCTCAAAACATTACATTACCTTAAAACATTCTTCCATCTGAACGCACTCTAAGATGACAAAGGACACCTCCATTCTCCGTATTGCACAAGTCACTATGTCGATAAAAAAAGATATATAATATTCTATATTCTATATGAATGAAAATGATGTTTTTTGCAAAATGAAAATGATGCATACTATTCTTATAATGTCAATCAAAGAAAAATCATGTTCAGATACCCAGCTTGGTCAAAGCAGCTAAAGATTATTCCTATTATAAACTGATTATATAAACTTGGGAGTGAAAATATTAAAAGGTAGAGACTATTCTTGACAATTTTGTAAAATGTATGGACTAAAAATATTAAAAGGTAGAGACTATTCTTGACAATTTTCCAAAATATATGGACTATTCTTGACAGATTGGACTAATCTTGATATCAGAAAATTGTATAGGTTTTTTTTTTACCATTTTTAAAATGTAGGGACCATTCTTAACAATTTCGCAAAATGTAGGACTAAAAACATATTTAACCCTATAAACTTTGAATAAAAAAAACTGATTATATAAAATCTTACACACTAAGAAATGTTGGCCTTTGATGGGAAACCTCACTGGATTGGATCGAAACATTGAGTATTGAATAAACTTACAAGTGACTCTAATACCACATTTTCACCCAAAACTTTAAGACATTAGATTTATGAATCTTATCACTTATAAAATGTTCAACCAACTCTTCCAATCAATGTAAGACCACACTTGATAAATCTCAACAAGAAACAATAAAGAATTAAATAAATCACAATAATTTTCATCTAATCTTGAACAACATCGAGTAATATTTAAATTACACAATTCAACCCAAGACTCTGACCTCAATTGAGGTTCTTTCTCTTTTGAGAGGTGACAAAAACATTTCCAAGTAGTAAAATACTACATAAATTCACAATTAAATTCCACAAATTTTTATTTTTTTTGTTAATATTCTAATTTTCGAAGAAAAAATTCTAGTAATTTAGAATTTGAAGATATGTTAGATTTGATTAAGAGTTTTTTTAAAAAAAAAAGTCGCATTTGAATCTTTTCATCCAAGAAAATTCATTAACCACTTAAATTTGGCAAAATTTTGCATGAAGACAGGAAACAAGCTACAAAATATGGTAAATTCTAATATGGACCATGTTGATAAAAATGTTCAAAACATCAACAATGATAAATATATTATTTATTTAATAATTAATTATATTTATAAATTAATTATAATTGCGATGGGGCCACATGACAACCAACCTTGCCGAGTCAATGAACTCCGTGTTAAAGGGTACTCGGAACCTCCCTATTTCGGTTCTGTGAAGTCAACCTATTTCAAGTTGGTGGATTTGTTTGTGCAACGGCGAAAGCAGTGGAACACCATATTAAATTTTGGTCAAGCATATACAGACAAATGTATGAAGATGATTAATGAAACGGTGCAGAAGTTCAATAGTCATAGAGTCACACATTTTGACCAACAAAATCATACATTCTCCGTTCAATAAATTGTCCACCAGAATGAGGGTCAGCCAATGCCTTGTTTCAAGGTCAATTTGCTTAACAAGTGTTGTGACTGTGGTAGATTTCAAGTTTTTCATTTATTATTCTTCTCACTGCTCTCTGTTCTCTTACTTTCTTGACAATGGGGTTGACATCATCTTTTAGTTGTTCTCCCCGTCTCCTTCGAGGTGATTTTTCCCGATGTTGGCGTCTATGGGATGAGTCTCTTTTCCTCTTGATCTTTTTCTTAGAGGTCTAGTCTTTGTTGAAGCGGTTTAACTTCCCTTGCTTGATGAGGTCTTCAATCGCATCTCTCAGTTGGATGCAGTCTTCAGTGTCATGTCCATGGCTCCTATGGAATCTGCAGTACTTGGATTTGTCTATTTTTGAAGATTCTTTAACTTCTCTTGGGAACCTTACGTCTGCTTGGGTGAATTTCGTGTTGATGCATTCATGAAGAATTTTCTCTCTGCCTCTTCTTGCTTCTGTCAGATTTCTCTTCCTTCTTGTTTGGAATTTTTAACTTATCTGACTTGCTCCGCCATTTGTTTTTTCTTCATAACTAATGTATGTTTGGGCTCATGTTAGTAGTTCACTCATGCTCTGCTGATCCTTCAGCCCCAATTTTTCTTTGACCATAACTCCGGGGTGTAGTCCTTTCTCGAAGATAAAACACTTGAGCCTGTCATGAAATCTTTTTACTTATATTGCTTCCCTTGTGAATCTCTCAATGTAGTTGCGTAATGTCTCGTCTTTCCCTTGGACAATTCCTCCCAGGGATGCAATGGTTTTGGGTTGGTGCTTAGGAGAACTATGTGCAGAGGTATGTCGATGATTTTATGGATTTCTCAGGGAGGCCTTTGAGCCAAGTCATGGCTGATCCTTTAAGAGTCGTGATGAACATCTTGCACTTGACCACTCCTCTAGCTCTGTGGTAATCTAGAATGATGTTGATGTGCTCGACGTGTTCGTCTAGGTTCCCGGTCTCATCGTAACTTTCCAGTTTTTGTGGTTTCTCAAGGGATTTTGGAATTCTACAATATGCAATCTTTGTTGTGAACGAGTCTTTGGAGTGATGGCAGCCATTCTTGTGAGTTATGACATTATCCGAAGGAAGTTCGTCGTTGTCATCATCGTCACTTGATTCGTGTGAGGGCGGTCCTTCTACCCCTTTTCCTCCTTTTTTTTTTTTGATTTTTCTGTTGTGCACTCCATTGTCGTCGTTAGTGTTACCATTGGTTATGGTATTATTCATGGCAGGACCTTGGGTCCCATTTCGGATTTCGTTATGTTGAGATCCTTCTTCATTGTGCAACATTGTTTGTTGGCTTCGAGGTGTCGGGCTTGTTGTTTGCTGAGTTTGAGGAATTGGAGCGGTTGTTATCGCGTTTCCCACATTCACGTTATCTGGTGTTTTCCCGGCCGGTGCTTGGTGCTCAAGGTTTTGGTGTTGCTCAACTTTGGCGATTCTGCTGTTTTGTTGTTGTTGTAGTAGTAAAGTATATAAATGTTAGGAGGAAAGCGTTGGTTGGTTGGTCAAGTTGTGGAACTTGGTAAGTGGCTTGTTGATGGTCAAGTGGGAGTACGTCTAGGGTCACGTTAATGTCCTCGTTTGTTTGAGTTTGACGTGACACTCCTTGAGTTGATGATTCGGGAGCTGGGTCAAGGATATGGACAGTGGTACTTCCTAGATGTTCTATTTGTAAAATGTTTGAGTTTCAGTTTTGTAATATTTCGGCGTTAGCTCTGTTGCGAGTTGTTCTAGTGCATGCCAATAGAATGATGGTTTGAAAATGTGAAGGTTATTTCAATTTTTCTTTTGAGTAGGTAGAATGAGATATGAGTTTGAGAACTTATAAAAATAGTTATAAGTCCCCAGATGACGCAACTGTTATGGATGAGTAGAATAAGTATAGCTCTAATGGTAAGGCAAGTGGTTGATACGGTGGCTTTGAACTCAG
Source organism: Trifolium subterraneum (assembly GCA_951799995.1). NCBI lineage: Eukaryota > Viridiplantae > Streptophyta > Magnoliopsida > Fabales > Fabaceae > Trifolium > Trifolium subterraneum. The sequence continues at coordinate 20,458,075 of OX637464.1, read as the reverse complement.
ACACGGAGAGGAAAGGTGCCTGCAAGAATGTTAGCACTCTGACACTCAAGTTAGTATTTGAAAGGGGTGAAATGTTATGGAAATTGGGCTGAATATTGTGTACCTTGATAATTAGGGTTATGCTTGTATATATAGGTCAAATCTTGCATGAGTATGCATGACGAGTGGTGATTCCACTACACGGGTGGGGCTGCAATAAGACAACTTTTGTACTATGCTCGATTCCCATTGTACGATTCCATGAGATATTTAAGACGTGATGTCCTTGTGTTTGGGCGTTGATCTTGGTAGCATGTATTGTAACTTCACGCCATTTGATCTTGGTGTATTGGACTTTAGTCCAGTCCGGAACACAGGTTAACACATAATTTTGATCATTAATATTTTTAATTATATAATAGTAAAAATTATAAAAAGTAGATATTTAAAAACATTCATCGAAAAACCACTAGGTTTGGTCTAGTGGTGAAGGGTTTGGGATGTATACATGAGGTACGGGATTTGACTCTCTGTGTCATTGTAAACCAAAATAAAAAATAAAAAATCATCGAAACATCTTATATACTGAACTATATTCGATACAAAACTTACTTATTTTAATTTTTTAATTGGTGTCTCAATTACACTAGTTAACATTACACTTTTTTATGGGTAGAAAATTATTATCAAAATAAATGTGAATAGTGTATACTTCTTTCGGTTACATTTATAAGTAAATTTGACTTTTATAGTATGCTGGAAAATGAAGTTATATGACCCACATACATCAACTTTTTAATGTACCAAAAAAATTAAATTAACTAACTTATAAATGTGACCGTAAAAAGTATGATCGAAATCAGTCACTCATTTTAAAACGGATGGATTATCAATTTTTGGTGGATTCCTTTCCCACTATTATGGACTATACCCTTGGACACGTTGCTAAGTATGGAAAATTCCGAAACAATGACACCAACACTACACACCCACTTGTACATTTACCACGAACCCACCAATCCACGTATGCTTTTGCCAATGGTTATTAATCTCCCACATTTATGATGACAACTGAACTTTAGATTCCAAAAACCTTCCTATTTTTAGCAACAGGACAAGACACTGTGGCCTAGAAATGAGGGAAAAATCAATCTTAATCACAGCCGTCAAATAATGATGAAGCCTTAGCCGTTAGATCAGATTAAATGTGGGTCCCACTCTTAAAAACACAACGCAATCCATACGAAGCCGCCACACACAACAATCGTGTTTTGTTTTTCTGACTAAATAAAAAGGTCGGCTAATCTAGGCTCAGCTTTCGAGAACTAAAATAGGTCCTGCTTTTCATCTATGCAATCATGATTCGACACGTGGATTGAAATAAGAACCCAACCTTGACTAACTCCACGTAAGTCGCCGGCATAAATGGGTCATGTCATTGTCATCACCACTAAAAAAAGTTAAATTAAAAGAAATTCAATTTGTCATTATTGATTTGTATAGGAAAATTTAGGTCATAGTCTTATTTAAAAATTAAAAAATAAACGGATAAATATGTTTCTGGTCCCTTTAAATATTTCAAATTTTATTTTTAGTCCCTCTAAAGTTTTTCTTCAACTTTTAGTCCCTCAAAAATTTTCAATTAACACTTTTAGTCCCTGATTTTAAATCAACTCATGTGTAGACTTCATATTTTTTAATAAAATTTTCAAGAAAAGTGTAGAATGTTTTAACAATCACTCACAAAAAAATTAGATTTTTTTAAAGAAACATGAATTAAATATGAATTTTTAAGCACCAAAAATATAAAAATTTATATTTAATTTATGCTTTGTTAAAAAATTCAAAAAAAAATTGGAAGAGATTCTTATAATATTTTAAATATTCATAAAAAAATTCAATAAAAAATATGAAGTTTATATCTCAGTTGATTTAGAAGTATGGACTAAAAGTGTTAATTGAAAATTTTTGATGGACTAAAAGTTGAAGAAAATTTTTAGAGAGATTAAAAACAAAACTTAGAATATTTACAGGGACCAGAAACATATTTAAATTAAAATTATTATATGTTTGAAAATTTTGATGTTAATACTACTTGAAAAAATTTAATTGAATAATTTAAATATATCTCTCAATTTAAAATTTAATTATATATTATTTTTTATAAAAAATGCTAACAAATGTCTCAAACACTCTTTACGGACTTTGCAAAAGTATAAACATCTTTTTTGTTGCACTTTAAAATTAATTTTTAGATAAAAAATGCAGAATTTTAAATAAAAATATACTCAAGCTCGGAGTTCATTTTTCTTCCTTTTTTTTTTGACATATTCTTTCGCTTTTTTAAGTAAATAAATTGATAATATACGAAATGACAAAACTATTGAAAACTCACACAAAATGGAGAACCGAGGTTCAAACCTCGATCATAACAAAAGTTCGAACCCCAATCATAGCAGCTACAAAGTGGAGGAACCATGATTCGAATCCCGATCATAGCAGCCGATACTAGCAATTTCAACTTTTTTGCTGGTGTTATTTATCCTTAAAAAATAAAAATTTCTTTTCACTTTTTATACTATATATAAAATATAAATAAAAAAATAGAAAGAAGTCAAGAACACACCAAATATATAATTTACCATCATTATTATTTCACAGTTTCACATTACAGATAGTTCATATCTATATTTGTAAAGAGTACACTGTCATTGTCACCTTCCCCCCCACCTTTTTCACTAAATCCACCCACTATTTACACCCCCAAAACTTACATAATTACCCTAGAAAACCAACCTATACTATTGTCATTACATCTTTAACTTTTGTCCAAAGGAACTTTTTGCTTATTTTCCTACACCATTCCTTTTTATCAAACTATAGTATATTACAGATGTTTTATTTTTCTACTTTCTCAACCTTTTCCACTCCTATTGGATTTTTCCTATATACACAAACAAACACTATTAACAGCAACACATCCAACACTGGCCCTTTTCACCAAAAAGCTCTAGCATTGGAACTGATGAAGCAGCATAGAGACACATACTTGTGATTTTTATGGTATCTATATTAAGGGCGAGAACTCGGATTCCCTTCAGTCAGGTGATCCGCATTCGCAAAGTCAAAACATCAGTGACCGTTCGATCAAGATTGGATGGTTCAGACAAAACTGAGTTTGAATTTGAATCATCCAATGTTGGTCGAATGACCACTGATAGTCCAACTACGTGAATGCGGAGAATCAACTACCGTAGGGGAGCCAAATCCATAAAGGGCATTATAGCAATAACCTAAAATTATTAACTGTTCATTAGTATTGCAAGACTAGTCCTCCCATTGGTGCACGATGTGGAATTCCCTTTCTTCTTTTGGCTGTTCTGTAATTAACTGAAGTTGGTGGTGGTGTTGAAGGAGTGAAGCTTTGCACTTTGATGTTGTTCTTCAGTTTTCCATGGCTGCAACTGCTGCTGTATGAATCCTCTGAGTCTGATATCATTGCAGCTAACTTGTTCTTTTTCTGGAAATTCATTGAAGTTCCAACAATCTAGAATTCATAGACATTGATTAGTATTCATTACATAGACTCAAGAAGTCAAAAGAAGAATCAAATATTTTGACAAGTCAATGAAATTGAATGCAAAAGGATCCATATTGAAATAACAAAATTTCAAATGTTGGGTATAGCAACAATTTGAATATTTAAAAATAAAGCTACATTAGCATTCATGATTATAAAGCAAAGTCAACCCATTTTAAATGCTAGCTTGAAAATAAAGTAAATAGTTTTTTCTTAAAAAAGAGATCATCATTGATCAAGATTTTAAATAGTGGATTGATAAAAAAATAAAAAATAATGGTGTTGAGTTTTATGTTTTATTGCGGTCAAATGCAGCTACTACGACCATTCTTATGAGGTCAAATGCAGCTGATGTGACCGCAATGCATTAACATTCAAGTAATGCATTGAAGTCTTTATAATTTTGAAAATTGCGGTCAAATCAAATGTGACCGATACAACCTCAATCACATTAACATTAACGAATTGAAACATTAAAATCCTCGATTTAGCTACCAAAATTTTGGTGGCGGATTATTATTTCTAATATTTTGGGAGTTAATGTTCTTCACATGGTTAAAAGGGGAAGACATTGTGCTAAGGAATGTAAATACCTTGCAGCCAAGAGAACAGAATCGAAAGGAATCAAGAAGGCTGCGCTCGCAGACTTCACAAGTGTTGGTGACACCTTTACCAGGCCTTGGCTGAGGCCTCTCATTCAAGAACACAACTCTTGCACTGTTGATGATATAGGTTTGAACTCCTGATATGTCCAATACTTTCTGAATCTCATTCACCCTAATCACATCATGGTATGAAGACCTCCTTATCTGTATCAAACACACACAAATAACAGTTCATTAGAAAGGAATAACAATTTGGTTACATTGAATTGAAAAGCTAAAACATTTTCCATTGTGTCTAGTGGTTACTTTCACTACATCACACCAAATTTTAAATGCATAAACTTGATTGTGAAAAAATAAAGTAAAGTAGAACGAGTTTAATTTTGATACACTGTCTGTGTGAGCCGTGAACAAATATCAAATTGACAATGAAAAATCTTAATCATGAATGTGTATATGAATTAAATTCAAACCAAAACAGGGAATTTATGACTAAGTAAACAATTTCACAGGAACCAATCAATGAAGGTTCAAATCTCAATGGTGAAATAGAAAGATCAAACTTTTCAGTCCAAGCAAGTTACATAAAAAGGAACAAATCCAAAGGAAAAGTGATTGTTTTAACAAACATATCAGAAAGACAATAAATGTGTCGAGACAACAAGAACCAAAACAAAAACAATTACAAATTTTGATGAATTGAATGGTTGTGACAAACCTGAATAGCACGATGATCTTTGTGATAATTGAGACAGAGAGAGCAAAGAGCACCATTCATACAATCCAAACAATACATATTACACTCACTCTTATGTGAATCAGCATGCAACTTGCATTGAACAAAGAAACGTTCTTTAAGCAGAGGTTTCAACCATGGTGGCCACCTATTTTCTTCATCATCAGGTCCTCCAGCACCCTTTACAAAAAATCAAATTTTGAGTCAGACCCACAATTCAAAATCACAAATTATACCCCAAATCATTACATTCCCAAAAAAAATTAACACTGGTTTTTCAAGTCAACTAAAAAATGATGAAACTACAATGAGTGTGAGCTAAATTAAACAAAGGGTTTTGAATTTACCATGATTCTTCTGTTTTTTGGCTTAATTTCACGGACTGTGTCTTGATTCTCGAACGCCATTTGATTAACACTGATTGAAGTTACTGAAATTTTGTGTATGTTTGTGATAAATGTGAGAAAGTGGGTATTGTGTGTGTTGCTTATTGAGAGAGAGAGAGAGAGAGAGAGAGTTTTGGGGCGGTGAAGGAGGGAATGGGTTCTTGTAGGAGTTGAAGGCGGTAATGTGGTTTCTAGAGAGAGAGAGAGAGTGATGAGAGAGATAGAGAGAGGGGTCGTTCTTATCTGCACAAAAGTCTACAAAACCAAACCTGGTTCCGAACCAAAACCTAAGTCCAAACCAAGAGATACGTGTGTAATGAATCCACTACTTTTTACTATTTTCTTTTGTTGTTGTCGTATTCTCAGTCATTGGTCTTATCAATTTTAGTTTTTCTATCCTATAAAATATTTGATTATTTAAAGGGTATATTGAACCTCATAATTAGTGATTAACACGGTTTTTTTATTAGGATTAAGATGATTGTTAATTTGGTCATGGGTTTGGGAGCACACATGTTTAGGTTATTGTTTAAGGAGAATGTTAACATATGTCTTTAAGGGCATATGTTAAGAATATAAATGTAGTAAAAATTTATTGTATTTTGTGTATTTATCAACTACTTAGTCTTGTATCATTAAAAACAAAATTTCTTACGGCACATGTTAGCATGAAACATTGTTTAATTTATTTATGTATTTAATTAAAATTATAAATTGGCTTATTCTTTTGTTTTTTATTTAATTATTTGATTTGATGTTTTTTTTAATTCAAAAATACTTAAAAACTTCTTTCGTACAACTTTATCCTAGTCCAAATTGTGTTAAAGAGCGTTTGTTTGCCGGATATCAAATATAATTTTAGAAATGTAATATATTGAATTCAAAACAATTTTACAGGTAAAATGTACATCACATTTTTTATCTAAAATCTCAATACATTATATTATAAAAAATAAAAATCTCAATACATTATATATAAAAAAATAACTAAATACATTAGCTTTTTGTAGTGCAAGAGTAGAAAAAAAAATACCTTCTCCATAAGCTATTCTACTCACTTCATCATAACTATCATAACAAATATTTCCATCCCCATTGATAGCAACATTCACACATCACACCACACCCATCTTTCAAGCCACTAGGCCAACAACAATTAATAAGCTAAAAAACACAAAAAGAACGATGCTACTTCAAATGTTTATAACTTAATTTTATAACAACACTACAAAAATTATTAAGACATCGATGGTTTAATTTATTTTATTTTTGAAAAAGTTAAATTAGCCTACTCAAATTGGCACTAGAGATAATCGAACTTGAGACCTTAAGAAAAATCACACTCTCAGACCTCAAACCAATACAACCAAACCAACTCAAGTGGGTTGATGGCTTAATCTCTTGCACCACTCTCTCTTTTTTTCTCCGATGTTCATCATCTTCTTTCATAGTCTTGACATTTTTCTTCAATTACGTTAGTATTTTTCAAATGCTTCTTCTCATTGTAGCTTTTCATTTTTATTGAAATTTTACTCATAATTTTTAAGGTAAAGAAGTTTTTACCCTTGCAAAGTAGGCAAGTTCTGATTTACCCCCTTCAAAAAGAAAATTGGATTACTCCCCTGTAATGTGAAGATTCGCTGATTCACCCCCTCAAGGAAAATGTTGACTTAAGATTCCACAAAAATGATGACATGGCATGGTCAGTAAAGGGGGAAAACTAAAATTCACTAACATTACAGGGGGCAAAAGGACAGAATCTATCTTACGTCAACATTTTCCTTGAGGGGGGTAAACCAGATAATTTTCACATTACAGGGGGTAATCCAAATTTTTTTTTTGCATAGGGTAAATTAAAACTCGCCTACTTTGCCGGGATAAAAACCTATTACCGTAATTTTTAATGAGGTTATGTGAGAAACAAAGTGAGAGAAGTGATTTTGAAAGGGGAAATTATATAAGTTGAAGAATAATGATGACATGATGGAGGAGTAGAGTGGTTAAATTTTGGGGAGATACAATGATTAAATTTTAAGCACGGATGAATATTAATTTACGATATAGAAAGAGGGGCGTTTGAATACATGATCTAATTGAGTGAATTAATAGCTATTATTAAATAGATTTTATTAATTAATAAATTGTCCAAAATACATGAGAAATAAAATAATATATTCTTTTTTTTGTGCTAAAAAATAAAATAATATATTCTCTTTACTCAATTAATCATCACACTACATATATGATATATGCATGATTATCTCAATATTGGTAGTGGATACGTATGGAGTGGTACGTTGAATTTTGAACATAATTAATTTACTTTTTAACCAAAGAAAGAGGTGTAGAAAAGTGCTATCACCTCAAAAATATATAACATAATAAGAAGTCAAGAGATATACAAAAAAGAGGGGACTGGACCAAAACCTCCAAGCTATATATAACAAACTTATAACTAGGTTTACCCAATCTATTATAAACAAAACAAATTAAGATTTGGGGAGGGAGCTCATACCAAATCATGAGCCTATTTAAGGTAAGGCCAATGTTCGCAAGTCTACTAACACATTGGTTTCTTTCTTTATACACATGTGAAACCACAAAATTTCTGTTTCTAACTAGCCTAAGATAATTCTTCCGACAGTTGCTTAAGGTCCAATGCACTAAAGTAGAAGACTTGAGTGTCATAACTACAAGGGAGGAATCAGTTTCCAGGCAAAGATTGTGCCAATTTTTACTATCAGTTATTTCAATAGCTCTCATAAGTCATAACACCACATAACTTTGTCATGTAAGCATACTTTAAACGAGTATTTTCAGCAAAACCACACAAAACGTCAACATTATGATTTCTGATTATACCGCCTCAAAATAAAGTAGAGAGCTCCATCTTGCATTTAATCCAATTGATCGAGGGAGATTGCCAAATAATCTCTTTAATAACAAGTGGCTTTGGAGGATGTATTGAGACATTTAATCTTTTAAGAATCACGAAATATCTGATGGAAGAACAAGAAACACAATTGGAGTTATTACCTGCAATAACAGTATTGGAAATGATTTAAGCAACTACAGACTTCCAAAGAGGAATTTTGTTGTTGAACCTGGCATTTTTTTCTAGCAAACCAAATATAGTTCACCAGATAATTTAAATAATTTCTCTATAATTCTTTTATTGTTTTTTTTTTCCTATTTTAATTCATAGATTCCTATATAATCTTTTTATCGTATTCATCTTATTCTTTATGTATTTTTTGTATAACTTTTATTTTATAAAATTACAAACAAACCACTATTTTTTTAGGGCAAAGTTATTACGCATAAGCCTTTCTTTATGCACGGTGCATAAATACCCCAAATTGCTTCCACACCCCCAGATTGTTTAGAGCACCCCCAAATTTCTCGCACACCCCCAGATTGCTTAGCGCACCCCTCAAATTTCTCACGCACCCTAGATTGCTTAGCGCACCCCCCAAATTTAGGGGGTGCGCGAGAAATTTGGGGGGCGCACTAGAAATTTGGGTGGTGCGCTAAGCAATTTTCCCTTATTTATGCATGGTGCATAAAACAAGGTTTGTGCACCATAACCACTTCTGATTATACCCCGCAAAATGAAGTAGAGAGCTCCATCTCTCATTTAATCCAATTTATCGAGGGAGGTTGCCAAATAATCTCTTCAATAACAAGTGGCTTTGGAAGATGTATTGAGACATTTAATCTTTTAAGAATTACGAAATCTCTGATGGAAGAACAAGAAACACAATTGGAGTTATTACCTGCAATAACAGTATTGGAAATGATCCAAGCAACTGCAGATTTCCAAACAGGAGCTTTGTTGTTGAATCTGACATTGTTTCTAGCAAACCAAATATAGTTCAACAAATAATTTAAATAATTTCCCTATAATCCTTTTATTGTTTTTTTCCCTATTTTAATGCATAGATTCCTATATAATCTTTTTATCGTATTCATCTTATACTTTATTTATTTTTTGTATAACTTTTTTTTATAAAATTACAAACAAACCACTATTTTTTTAATACAAATAAGCATAATTTAATTAATTTAAATAATTTCTCTATAACCCTTTTCTTGTTTTTTTTTTTCTTCCTATTTTTATGAATAGTTTCCAATATAATCTTTTTATTGCATGCATCTTATTCTTTATGTATTTTTTGCATAACTTTTTTTTTTAATTAAAATTACAATGAAGGATGCGAAATTTGAAATATTATAAAAATTGATAAGGACAAATTAGTAAATTTGGTAATAATCAAATTTGGTATTTTTTTTGCATATATAAAAAATTTTAGGTAGATTATGTTGTTTGTATAAATATATGATTTTTCAACAACTTTATAATGTTGTTACCAAAACTGTATCTTTTACATATAAAAGGAAGGTTGAATTGCTTCTAGCCAAGTTTTGTGATGATGTGGCACCTCTAAAAAAATTCATGCAACTAAATAAATAAATATAAATAAATAACAAAGTTATATAAGTTTTCTATCTATCTATAATCTAATAAATTGACTTAAGTTATATAAGTTAAATAAAGAAATACAAAAATGTTACATTAGATGTAGATAATAAAGTAGGAAGGTGAAAGTTCAATAGCAAGTTAAGAACACATAATTTAAATTAATAGTGCAAAAAAAAGGATCAAAGAAAATGAGGAGATATATGTGTTATTTCATCTTTAATTATATGCATGTATTCATGTGGTTTGACATGCTTTCGACCCATTGTCTTTTTTTTTAACAAAAAAAATTGCCTTTGTAGTTAAATTAAAGAGATAAATTATTAAAAAAAAATTAAAAGAGATAATGGTTAAATAGAATATTAAACTTAAAAAATATTTAATGGATATAAACTTCTTTGTCCATTAAGAAGATATTCTCAGGTATGTTCAGAAACAAATATTTTATATAGTAATATAAAAATACTATAATAATATTTTTATAAATACATACATTTAAAACTAATGTTAATTTATTACTATAAATATAATAATAATCATTATGCTATCACTTCAACTTTTGAACTATCTTTCTTTTCCTATTCCTTAACTATCATGTCACTCACTATGCATGATATTAATGAGAGATTTTAATTATTAAAATTTTCGGTTATAATTTTTTTAAGTTCTATATATATATTGACCTATTCATGATCATGATGTGTGAACCAGTATTAAGTTTGTAGTATAAACTTTGATTTTAGATTATCATCACTTTTTCTAAGCAACTCTTAGGGGATTTTTTTTCAATTTTGTAACGTGAATTTTGTTTATTATTTTTTTTACATTTTATTTTTTGTCTTGACTATTCATATTGATTTATATATGGCAGAGAAGAGACTTCAACTTGCTCCATTACATAGATTGAGCAAATACTTTCGTGCCATTTTTTTTTAATCATTGGCTTGATAATCGATGTAAGTTTGTTAATTAGTACACTTTTCTAAATTTCTTTCTTATTTTTCCTACTGCTTGATATAATAACTATTTTATAATGTAAATTAGGAGAAGAATACAAAGAGGCTCCCATTGTTATTTGTGAGTTGTGATGCATCCATACTACAATGAAAGCCAGCCTTACATCATTTTAGAGAAGCATACCTACACAAAAATTTATGTATGCATATACCAAAGTCTATTTACACGGCAATATAAATTTATGTAAGAAATTTTTATTTCTATGAAATAATATTGTCTTTCATGGAGATTGGAATAATTTTATTTCTATGAAATTTATTATCTTTCATCTCTTAACATATTTTTCTCTAATATCTATTTCAGGTTAAAAATTGTCATTTGTTACTTTGTTAGTTGCAAGATATTTGAGTAATTGTTAGGATATTGTATATATTTATGTACCAATTTTTGACTTTTGGTAAATCATGTTTATTCTCAACAAGTAAGTCAACTCCTATATAATCTTTTCAACTATAAATATTAGTCTATTTTCAATATTCAAATTTCTTACTTTTTTAGGGATCAAATAGTTCAAAGATGATTTTTTTCTTTTTAAATATTTCAAAGATGATAAAGGAATAGATGTTGAAACGTGTTGAGTTAGCAACATGTCAATTTAATTATATGTAAGTTTTATTTTTTTACTTAATCTATCGATTTTGTATGTAATGTGAACCAAACAAACAAACTAACATAATAGTATAAATAATGTCATTATATATATATATTTGTCATTCATTGATATAATTTGATTCTAACCCATAATATATTTTTTATTTAATATATATTATCAAAAAAATATTTATTATTTAATATAGTAATAGTTTTATGAATTTTATTTTTATTTATTGTTAGTACTCCTTATAAGTTGTAAGATCATTCTATGATTTTTATTACATACATCGGTTACATTTCTATTCACCTTTCATATCTTAAACCACTTTTTTATACCTTCCATGCATTAATATAATAATATTCACTTTTTAATGTGTAGTCAAAATCTTACTATAGTAGGTATGTGCTTAATGTTTCTTACTTATGAAATTTTTTTATGCTATTGGTATTTGTAAATTGTAATTGTTTAATGCTCTCATGATCTTGCTATATATTTTTCTATATTTTTTTTAGGTTATTAAATCATTAGTAGTAATCACTCTCGCTTAAGCTAATAAGGAGAACAATAGAGACAACAAACGGTAGAATTATCTCATCATAATGATCTGATCTTATAATGATGGTTTATTTCACCATCTTATTTTTGTAATATGAATCAAATTTCTTAAGTTATCCGTGAGTTAAATTGTGATAATGTGAGAATAGCTGGGATTGTGTCATAATTGTTTTTCCACATATTTTTATTCTATTGTTGTCTATATATAATGTGTGGATTCAAGTTTGATATTCTCATATTTATTATTATATTCAATTATTTTATTTTTCAAATTTTAAAGATCATTTGTGAGAATATAAATTGCAAACATTATGAACATATATCACTTCTTCGTGTTTGTTAAATTTGTCCGTTCAACATATCATGTGATGCGTAATTCTTTAAGAAAATATCAAAGGAATAAAAAGACACAACCACCAAAGATGAATCATAAATCATAAATCAATAATGAAGATTTATTTTAATTTTGGTCACTCTTTTTATCCTTTTATTTTATCCTTTCATTTCTATTTTTATGTGCTTTGACTATATTCTAACTTTCTCTATTTTCACATGTTAATTGTCTTATTAACTTTCGTAACTTGAACCTAATTAATATTATCATTCACTTTTGTAACTTCAAAAAATATAAGTGTACTATTTATGAAACAACTATAATATATTAAAAAAAAAATACAAAACCACGACATGATGTTGTTTTACATTTGGACATAAGTTATCAAAGAAAATACAATAATCGGTCATCCCAACCAAGTTAACAACCATACTAAAAAACTGTAAGTAAATATTACTATTAAATAATTAAAAGAGACAAAAATAGACAAAATATTTCGAAGGGAAATAAACCTCACAAAAAAAAAAACCATAAAAAATTAAGCAAATAAAAAAATGGTGAACTAAGCCCAAATAATCATATATTTAAACACTGTCCTATCATTTATTTTGTGTGTCCATTCATCCTAATGATCTATATATATAGCCACAAAATCAAACAACAATTAAAGAAAACGTAACTATGGAGTTATGAATTTTGATTTCTCGGCAAATTTCCAACCGAAGAAAAAGACTATTATTATACTTTGTTAGTAGCTACCTCAATTGGTAGTGAGAATGAATTGAACACGTATTTAAACCCCAGAGTACGTGGTTCGATTTCCACGAAGCCAAAAACTCCACTAAAGAGGGGGGTGGAGAAGAAGATTGTGAGGTGGCGGTAGCTCCGAGATCGCCAAGATGGGACCGGGGTTGTTACAAAAAAAGGGATGCATAAAAAATATAAAGTAAGGTGACTCTTATTCAAAAAAGTGACATGTGATTATACAATTGCAAGTCATATAAAGAAAACTAAGATTTTATACAATTACACTGTTAAAATAAAATATGATGCATCCCTTCAAATTTATAAAATATTATAGGAGATCTATTATATTAAAATATAAACAAAACTACACTATAAATCAATAAAAATCTCATATTTCTAAACAACTTTTTTAATTTTTATACATATACTAATATTAAATATAATCATATTTTAAATTAGTATCTATCATTTAACTATATTTGATTATACTTATCACAATTATTATTTTCATTTATAAAAATATTTTAATCGAACCCGTGCAACGCACGGGTTTATTCCTAGTAATTCCTGGCAACACACTATATTAATTATTGTCAATGAGATATATTATTAACAACAATTATGTCATTATTAAAAAGTTACATTATTCATAACGGTATTGTAGTAAGTGTGAGTGAGTTAAGTCTCACATTGCTTAAATAAGTGGAGGTTGAACACTTTATAAGTGTGGTGTCCAACTCATTTTTAGAGTTGTTCTTAAGCCTAATGTAGATGATCCCCCAGCTGCCACTTCTTGGTAACCCAACAGTGGTATCAGAGCTGATTGTTTGACGAAGGGTTCGACCAGCTCCTTGTATCTAAAGTCTTTCTAACAAAGGTGCTCAGACGGCGTGTCCCGTGTGCAGTGACAACGACGGTGCAAGTGTATGAACGTAGAAAGCTTCCGCTTGAGGGGGAACGTATCCTAGAGTGGATGAACCCACACTTGAGAGGAAGATTGTTGTAGTAAGTGTGAGTGAGTTAAGTCTCATATTGCTTAGATAGGTGGAAGTTGAACACTTTATAAGTGAGAGGACCCATAAATCTAACACCTTAATCTTGGGTCAAAACGCTGATGTCAAACTCATTTGTAGAATTGTTCATAAGTCAAATGTGGATGATTCCCGGCTGCCCCCTCCTAGTGACCCATATATGCATGTTATTGCCAGCAAATTAAATATCATTGAGAAAAAATTGCTTATCAAATACTCCCTCTAGTCTTGAATATTAGAAACAAAAAAAAGGCACACCATTTAAGAAAAGTGGATAAAGTATATAAAAAAAAAGTGTCATTTACTATTTTACCCTTAGTTTTATTTTCAAATAAATTAAAATTTGCTTACATGTGCACACTTTAAGCCACTAGTGAAGCATAGAGTGTGCAAGTAATAAAACTAAGCCTTGGTTTCTTTTTTCTACGGTTTCCAAGGGTGTAGGCTTATAGTAGTATGGAAAAGTAAAACTAGGGGTAAAATTGGAATATTCAAAATAAATATAATGATTGTAGTACCTTTTGCTTATATTTAAGACATTATAATTTTTTTTTGTTTCTTATATATGAGACCGGATCGAGAGTATCTTATTTCTTACCGTGTAAATTGATTTTTTTTTTATTTTACTAACTCAAACACCACATGGTGTCATTTCCTCTTAACAAACAAACAAACCCAACACAAATCACACATAGAAATCGTAAGAATTTCTAAAATTGAGAATGAAATGAAATGGTTAATTGCAATTTGAATATTAAAATTGATAGATAAGAATCCAATTTGAGTTGATGTTCTTAGTACATACATAAAAGAAAGGG
>OX637464.1:17813065-18029767 GCA_951799995.1 Trifolium subterraneum | reverse complement strand
AGGTACGTATCCTTGTTCCAGATAAATATAATAGCTGCTATAACACTGTAGCATAGTGGAATTTGTACAAACAAACTGCTATTTTCTGCGATTGACAACACTTATTTATATATGACAACACTTTGTACTATATCTTGTGTTGCAAAACAATAGGGGTTTGTTAAAATTCTGCTTTGCTATAGCCGTTATTTGGCAACACTGATATAAATTATTGGAAATTCTTGACCATAAGGAATTCCTCAGCTAAGTGCCCTCTTGCCTTTTTACATTTATTGGCGCAGATTGTGAAGCAGTCATTACCTAGTAATAGAAGAAGATCTCGAAGTCAGCCACCACCATTATTTGTTGCAGAGCCAATTACACAATCAAACTCATTTGTTGGAACTGAAGAGTATATTGCCCCGGTATGGTGAATTTCTATTCTTCGTCATACTATATAAGTAAACCATGGAAATCTCCCTCAAAGTTTAATTTGTGTTGGTCCCCCGTGTTTGTTTCTTATCTTACACTGAATGGACTATATGCAGCTTGTAGTACAACATTTCAGCTATATACTAATAAATTTGAAGTATATAAATAATATGAACAAAGCTTATTGTGCATTGTATTTTCAATAGTCAACCAAATCATATAGTTTTGTAATTTAGATACTTTCAACAAAAGGAGGGCTTATGCATATGCACAAAGGGCTCATAAGTGCGCTAAAGATTTAATAACAGAAAATAGAGTAATTCTTTGTAAGTTTAGAAAATAATTGCGGATTGATTTCATATTATGTTTTTCAAAATGAGCATGTCACTATAATTTCGTCACACCTAAGGATTATAACGTGGTCTACTGAAAGTGATGATTAGCATAAATTGTTTGTGTTATCATTATTATCATTCAAGGTTTCTAGTGTACTTGATATCAGGAAATCATAACTGGAGCGAGGCATACAAGTGCTATAGATTGGTGGACCCTTGGTGAGCATTTCCATCTTTTTGTTTACATACAAAATATGGACCATACCATTTTTCCTCTCATGTAACTAATTGAATTTTCTTATCTCACCATCTTATGTTAATATTCACAATTTTGTTGGATGTTCTGAATATAGGTATCTTGTTGTATGAGATGCTATACGGTCGTACACCATTTAGAGGAAAGAATAGACAGAAGACATTTTCCAACATCTTACACAAGGATCTTACCTTTCCAAGCAGCATCCCGGTATGTTAAGGATCTTACCCATAGATATGTGAATGTATCACCTACAAAGATATATGAAGTCATTGTTTGGATCATGTATCAAATCAACAACTGCAATAATTACCTGATATATCAAGTGTATATTCTTACAGTTTTCCAGTTATCGTTCTGATCATTCATCAACTGATATAGTTTGATATATTTTTCAGGCTAGTCTTGCAGCTAGGCAGTTGATTAATGCACTATTGCAAAGAGATCCAGGCAGTCGTCTAGGTTCAACTACAGGAACCAATGATATCAAACAACATCCTTTTTTCCGTGGAATCAATTGGCCTTTAATCCGCAACATGGTAGTATCCTTGTGATTTCTTTTAAAGTTAGTGATAGGAAACATCATCATCATCATCATCATAGCAAATGGTCATATTAGTCCTAAATAATGGGAATGCGTCTGAGGTCCCTAAATATGCATTTATTCAGTCAAATTAATTCTTGAACGTAATTCTTTCAGCCAAATTAGTCTCCACAGTCTCTAATATGAGGACTAATTTGTGAATGAAATACACTTGTTCAGGAGGCTCACATACAATCTCCTTTTATGAAGGGACCATTGTTCTCACTTGGTATCTTTTAGATACCAATTGCATCATTTATTTTTTGCTATTACTAATTTAATCTCTGAAATTGTAGGAGTCACAATTTAGTCCCTAAAATTAACTAAATACAGTTTTAAGTGATCCTTGAAATTATAAGTCTTTAATCACACCAGTCATTTGAGTTGGTTAATCTATCCTCAAACTGTCGAGGAGCAGATTTTCAAATTTTAGGGATCATTTTAGAATTGTGTTAATATTCAGGAACGAAATTATCTGAATCTTACATTTTCGGTGACAGCTTCAACCAATCTAGGGCTAGTTCAGTTGGTGTTCAACAGTAATTTTATCATGGACGAGTTAAACCAACCTTCCTAACCTTTTTTAGCCAGCAAAGAAAAACCTCTCAAATTATTTTGAATATTTAGAGAAGCTAGCAGCTGGTTATTATTGTAATGACCACTTTGAATTATCTGTTTCATGCAGAGTCCACCCCCTTTAGATGTTCCACTTCAATTTATAGGAATAGATCCAACGGCAAAGGACAAGAAATGGGAAGATGATGGTGTGCTAACTAGCTCCATTGATTTGGATATTTTTTGAAGCTCAACACAAAGTCCTCAGTATGGTATGTTTTGTTAGCATCATGCCTGACTCATGCTTCAAAATAATCACTACAACTGAGAAATTCAGGTGCAAGAGCTTTGTCTATCGATTTGGTTATATTCCATTGCCATATTGTGAACCGTCATTTGACAACTTGGAACCAAATCTATATTGTGTAGGGTCTGTATAAAAGTATCATGTACATTGAATAAATTCAGAGAGATGTTTTACCAATTGAGACATGCTTCCTAGTTTATGCTCATGGACATACATCGATATTGTATTTTTGTAAATGGCTTAAAATTTTAATTGAGAGTAGCTGCATGAGGAAAAGTGAATCTAGCATGTAAAAATATATGTTTTTGTATTATCAAAGGTTGTTTGATGATTTGTAAACGTACATCTGCATATGGGGAAAATTCAGTCATTGATTCAAGTTTTTATTCATATTGTATCTTTGTTTTGCAGTTTGAGTTATTTTAAGCATTTAGCTTCCTTCACACTCATCCCACTCTAATCACTTTATTTTTCCACCTAATTTGGTATCACAACACAAGCAGGTGGAGCCCATTTTTTGCATAATTGATTTCATTTAATTATGACCATTGGTACACTTTCTTGCCTACTCAATTTCCTTCTAACAATCAGTAGAATCACCTGAGACTTTTATGGTCCTTTCACAAGAATTAGGCACAATTACTACAACTACTTTAGATCGAATAATTAGATTGTCACGAAAAATGAGTTAAACAATAAGTTTGAGTGTAAAAATTCATTCTAGAATTAAAAACTACAATTCAAAAAAAACACATACATTGTGACATGGTGACAAACTCAAAAGGGACTCGCTTCTTCTTTGATGAAGACAGAAGTGCACCCAAAAGAAGAGCTGTGAGCGGAGGATTGCAGCAATAAATATGCGTACCCACTCCACAACCAAACGATCCATTTTCATCACCACAAAGCAGGATGACATCTCCTCTTGCGCGGAATCTACATACTTGGCAAGCTATATCATCATCATCATCGGTGCAATCCTTAGGAGAAATGACCTTCTCAATAATGACTTCTTCTGTACTTTGAAGTTTTGCAAATGACCTATCTGCCCAAACATGAGTGTCATACAACATATCCATTTTGAGGGAGGACCCAGGCATGCACACATAGTAAACCAAGTAGTTCCCAACAACACATACACATGGTATGTCATGTTTTAAGAACTTTTGGACCCAAAAACTGTTTTGCTCTACGTAAGGGAAAATTATGGCATAGTCAACTCGACTGATGTACTGTTAAAAAAAAACTCGACTGATGTAGAATCAGCATCCTTAGACTCAAGGGTCTTAACAAACATATGATTCAAATAGCTGACATGATGTAGAATGCCAAGAAACATCAGGAACCTGACAGCTTACCTTCAGGTCACCAGTATTGCGCGGGTCTGCGTCTTGATTAGAATTGTTTTTATTTCTTTTAGTACTTGAAGAGTCTTTACCCTTAATCCCTTATTGACGTTTGGCAAAATCAGAGGACCAGTAAAATCTAGGATGCCATTTGATGCCTCCTATCTTAAAGATTTTGACAATCCATGAGTCACAGCTGTACCAAATTTTGAACCAAGGGAACATTTGCTTCTCATCTTAAAGAATATGAGTGGATAAACACAAGTTGTATTATATATGATGCATCTTGATATTATGATATTGGCCAAAGCAAATGCCATCTTAATTATATTGTGTGATAAGATTATTCATCACAATTATTATCAAGTTCATCCAATAAGACAAAACAAATCCTCAGTTGCCAGATACACGAGTGTCCATGATAGAACCCGTAAAAATCAAGGTAACCAAAATGTATTTTATTTATGGAAAAGATTGAGCACAGAGGCTCTACAATGCTAGAAACACAAACTGAAATGATAAACCAGAGTTCAAGAACTCCTACCAGAGCACTAGTGCTCCTAGACCAGAGAGATATCTCTCCTAAACAAACTCTTATCAACCTTTCTGCATGCCTTCCTCACTACTTGTCAGAATCTAATTTTTATGTTAACTCGTTTTGGGTAAGTGGAATCAAAACGTAGATTCAACTCGTAAACTCCTACAGTTTACATCATATAAAATAGATATATATTTTAATGTACAAAAACAAAACTTATTTAATTTTGAATGTAACTAGAAATTAATAATTTTGTTTTTAATTTAGAAATTTAAGTGTTATGAATATTAATTGAAGAAAAAAATTAATATATTATTAATGTTAAATAAAAACAAATTTTAAATATTAGATAATTCACACTTAATTGGTTTTATCTCATTCTCATTAGTTAAATTAATATGACTATATGTATTTCAATATCAAATAACAAAACAACTATATGTCCATCAATATATTTTGTATAGAAATAATATCTCTCATTTTTTTCACATATTAAATATGACTCTTTAAATCATGCATGTCATGTGATATTGAATATTATATATGATTGAAATACAAAGTGGTTGAATATTTTAACCCCTATTTTTGTTTTACAAAACCTTTATTATATTATGTATTTTTTTTTACAATATTTATGTATCTATTATCTATCAAATAACTTATTATATTTAAACAATCCATAAATATATTTAAATGTCCACAAATATTAACTCAATTGGCAGAGATGTAGAAATGGCTAAATCATACATCATTTCGTCTAGCGTGGGATGGGTAGTTCAACTGGGTGAACTAATTGAGCTAAGAGTTAAGGAGTTGAAGTTCCAGGGTTCAAGTCTTAGCAAGGAGAAAAACTAGGTGGATCTAATCTAGTATCATGGTGGTCAAAGAAGCAACCTCTAGTGGCAACGTCAAGTGTTGAGGCTGAGTATAGAAGCCTTGCCAATTTATCATCAGAGATATTATGGCTTCAATCCCTCCCCACTATATTGGAATGTTGATTTCACACTCCAAATTTTTTATGCGATAATATCAACATAGTGTCTTTGCCTCATAATACCACATTACATCATAGAACCAAGCATATGAAGTTGGATATTTTCTTTGTTAGAGAGAAAGTTGTCAGCAAAAATCTTGTGATGTGGGCTGACATATTCACAAAACATTTATCTACTGCCAAGTTTTGTGCTCTTCGTGAGAGGCTCAGAGTTTTTGACAAACAAAATTTACTCTAGCCATGCTCAAGTTCTACAAGGGAGTGTTACAAGATAGAGTGATATTAGCTTAATAGAAGTCTCTAAAATGTGTAGCTAACTAGTTGGTGGACCTGTGCGATGCGACGCACGGAGACAATTTGTTTATATGATTAAATAAATATATAATTTAGTCTAATATAACATTTAGACAATATGAATAAGTGTTTATATGATTTGATTATATAATATCAGTAGTCTATACTATAGCCTCTCGTGTTATAAGAATTGAACAATAAATAGTGACAAATTTTTTAACTATTAACTATATAATGAAATGACACGGAATAGATGAACAATTACTTGATTATACGATTTATTTATATATAATATCAACAGTCTATACTATAGTCTCTCGTGTGATAAAAATTGAACAATAAAGAATTGAACATCGTTTGGAAAAACATTCAAATCGAATTAGGGATACAACACTCTTAAAATCCAAGAACAATGTACATAGTAGCCAAAATTTGCCATTGCATCCAATTGAATTAGGGATACAACACTATCCATAGGAATGAAATTTTGTCAACCCTGTAAAACAAAAGATACATAAATGCCTTCAACATCTTAGAAACATTATTAGCCTTTGTTCTTCTTTTATAGCAGGTTTTGTATGTATTTCTAATTGTGTGAAAAGTATTATGCAATCAACTAATTGTTGTAAACACCAACATGTATAACCTTGTTCCATATGTTAGAATACCTATTACTCTATTAGAATACATCTATATTAGGATGCACAGATGCAGAGCACAATGAAACACCATTCATTTTGTTATACAAACTTTTTCTACAACCATTCCAAGAAACATCAAAATTTAAAATGGTTATGCACACAACTTACAAAAATTATTTACAATTTTATTGGATAAAAAACAAAAGAGAAACAATATAAATATGAAAAAATGAGTTAAGAAAATATGCACCAAACAAATTAGCTTTATGAGCATAACCAAAATGCAGCAGATGTGTTTGCTTGTTGTTGCGCTCCAGCCGAATCAGATTTCATGGTGAAATAATCAAGTTGTTGAGGTCGAGAGCTTCTACGGATACGATTAATAAAAAATGGTTGGAAATTTGAAAAAGTAAGGGAGAGACGAAAAGAGATGGGTAAAGAAAATAAAATTTTAAATTAGGATTGGAAGAAATAAAAAAACTCTAAAACCAAGATAGGAAAATAACATTTCATAATAAAAACAACAGTAAACAAAAGATAAAATTCTTCTCAATTCTCAAGACATGTTAAATTCTTCTCAATTCTCAAGACATGTTTCATAAAGCTAGTTGAGAAAAGATAATATTGAAGCAATTAAAAGAACACCATAATAAGTTGAAACAAAACATATTTAACCCAAAAATGAATGTGTTAAAACTTAGGTTTTGAAGAGTACAATTTATCAAAGTGGATCAACTCAGAGCGACCAATCAGTAAACTATCAATCATACCCATCAATGAAAAACACGGTGATGTAGTGAGTGTCTTTGACATAACATGGTAAATTGTTGCTATGCTCAACTAAACTCTCAACTCTCAACCATGCTTCTGCCGCATGGTTGTTTTTTTGTTTGGCCTCAAGCTTTTGCAAGAAACGGGCCGGGCTTTGCTGGGCCGAATTGTCATGGCCTGTTGTTTTTTGGCCCAGAATTGCATAATATGAAAGGGGGGAAAACAGATTCAAATCATTGCTTAAAAGAAATAAATTTTTTGGCTATACGTCCAGCAAGATTTTGCTCTGCGCGCCTGTGAAAGCGACACGTGTACAAAACTACCCTAAAGCTAGGCTAAAAGTGTGTAGTTGTAAGGATATTTATCTAGTACACAAAGTGTGGGGTGGGTTACAACTTTCTATACAAAGTAGAAAGACAAAGTCATTTATCTTATTTATTTAAAACAATTTTGTCCTTTATCTTTAATTTGTAACGTATAAGTCATTTATCTCTTCGGTCCTTTTCTCATTTTTTATTAAAAGAATTCTAATGCGGCTTGCCACATCTGATAATTTTATTTTTTCAATATATTTTTATTAAATAAAAAAAATAATAATAATAAAAAGATGAAGATCTTCATAAGTTCTTTAAATCTTCAATGGGATATCCAGAAGAAAAAAAATCCAATTCATAAAACAACAACAACAATTACAACCCTCAATTCCAATTCCTAAATCCAATCGCAATCCAATCAAGACAACAACAACAATAATTTCTCCATCATCAACAACAACAATATTCTCCGTCTTCTCATATCTGACATAGTCATACCTGCTACTACTTTCTCTCATTCCACAATCGATGGATTTCAATTTAGCGTTTAATGACAATTGGGGATTTGGATTTGGGAATTTAGAAGATGAGGTAAACAAAACAAATAAATTCATGCTATTTTGAAGTGTTTTTGGGTGCTTTAATGTAGTTTAACGAAGATGGGATGAACATGGTGAAGAACACACCAAATAAATTCACCTTTTTTAGAATTTCTTTATCTTTTTAATAAAAATAGATTTTAAAAAATAAAATTATCTGACCTATATGTTACAAATAAAAGATAAAAGATCAAAATATTACAAATAAATAAGATAAAGGATCTCTAGTATATTTTTGCCAAATAAAAATTAGTAGGGCACGCGAAGAAACATATAGGGTGCTAAAAGAAATTCTCCTAGCCTTCCATTTTTCTTCTATTCTTTCTCACAATTCTCCACCCATTTTACTCCTACACCATATTTATCTTCTATTTACACTAAACCACATTCATCTTCCCCATTGCTTCTGCAAGCTCCAGGAGAATGAGAACAAGTTTCACAAAATTTCCTGTAATTAAACTATTTACAGTGTATTATGATTATATGTAACTTAGTTAATTACATATGTGGGAGTATGGGCGATAATTGTACGAACTGGATTTGGATTTCCTGCTGTAACAGTTGTTGTAGTTCTAGACCATTCAATTTTAAATTGGTGGCCGGGATCATTTTATGTTTAAAATTGAGTTCACAATCTAAACTATCAGATCTCAATTCAACAGCCGAGAACTGCTACAGCGTGAAACTGTCCATAGTTGTAGGGGTATATATCTATAAAAAAAAAAACCATATTTAAATTTATTTGTTTGCTTCACATTACTAAACATTTCCTGTGAATTGGGACACATTACATATCCTTTTTATGAGTATGGAAGCATTGCATATGTTTATAAACTAGTTTAATTTCGCGAACCAGCATAATCTGGTTCCAAACAAATAAGATTTGGCATAATCAGACCAGGTTGGCCTGCAATGCATCTCAACTGGTATAGACAAAATCAAATCTTCATAATAAACAAAGAAAATAAAATAGTTGAGAAAGAAAGCCAAGAGAAATTCTTTAGACAGAATCAAATCTTTGCAACAAAAGGCAATAATAGTATTGCACTAAAACATCAAGAGTTTCATTAAAAACATGAAGAGTTCCAAACTCAGAAACACTCATAAAACTTAGTTAAAAGAGCTAGCCCCATTAAAAAGACCGGGATCAATGCTCATCTCTGTCGTCTGTATCATCCTTCAAACTCTATTCCTACCAACTTCCAATTTTTGACTGTACAAACAACTTCTCTTAAGAAAGCCATCAAAACACCATATTTAACTAATTAACCTTCAAATTTCTAAAACATCATCAAGTAAACACTGGTAGTTATAACATTTAGTAATGCAATCCATTCCCATTTCCGTTGACATTTCCATTTCCATTTCCAATGCCATTTCCAATGCCATTTCCATATACATATTCTTGCCTATAAGCTTGTGCTTTTGTTGCTGATCCATTTTGATAGGTTTTGATTGATGAGATATCATTGCTTACTCCTCTTGACGAGTGTTGCATGACAGCTTCAAGTTGTCCGCATGCTGCTGCGATAAACCCTGTTGTGTTTTGACATTAACCAAGCCAAAAGTTAACATCTCAGGAATCTAAAATTGTTTTTTTATTCTTTGAGTAAAAGATTTTACAAATAGCCCTTGCTTAATTATTAGAGTTTAAACTTCACAATGGATTTATAAGTTAAAGTCAACATGGGATTAAAATGTAGACATGTATCATAGAAATACCTAAGAACACAGGAGATGGATTTCCTGGTCTTGATTTAAATTCAGGGTGGAATTGGACACCAATAAAATAAGGATGATTCGGTATCTCAACAATCTGTCACATGAAACAAAACAAAACAAAAATCAGTTTTACAGCATATGCTTATAAAAAATCAAAAAGTTGCATGAGAATATCTATAGTACCTCCATTCGTTGACCAGTTTCATCCTTTCCGGTAAATGAAAGACCGGACTTTTCTAGGCGAGTTACCAAATCAGGATTCACCTGCATATGACTAGAAATCATTTTCTGTTCTATCTGAACTTACGAGTTAATTTTAAGCATGACAATGCAAATGCAATACCTCGTATCTATGTCGATGTCTCTCATCAATGAAGCTTTTGCCGCCATATCTACGAGATGTGGTATATATGTTAGAAATCTGATAAATCTCATTCATTAAAAGCTGCGTTGCCTAGGTGCGGGTACGGTACCGGTACCCGATACGAGTATCGGTA
The DNA here is from genome assembly GCA_951799995.1 of Trifolium subterraneum. Taxonomy (NCBI): domain Eukaryota; kingdom Viridiplantae; phylum Streptophyta; class Magnoliopsida; order Fabales; family Fabaceae; genus Trifolium; species Trifolium subterraneum. The sequence continues at coordinate 18,019,604 of OX637464.1, read as the reverse complement.
CGGGGTACGACATTTTTAGAAAAACTAATACATGTGTATGGACATAAATTAAGGTACGGATATGTACCCGGTACTGGTATGGGTACGTACCCGGTTCCGGTACTTTTCCTCAAACAGAGTACCCGTGCATCATAGATTAAAAGTATATATATTTATCACTTTCATGCAAAATAATATATCAAATCAATTATAGTACAGTCATGCTGAAATACTTGTTACGTTCGATTTTCCTTTCATAGAAAAAAGAAATGTGTCTTCAAAAAATTTGATGGATTAATGATACTCACAATTTTGCAGATTTGCATTCTTTGGTCTGGAAATATGTTCTCCTTGATCCAAGACGCATGGTACCTCCCATATGTGTTTTTGAGCCCTACACAAAACAGTTCAAACAAATCACAAATAGGGAAATAAAAATACAAATGTTTCTGAATCTATTTTCTTAGCATTAGAAAAAGAAATAAACCAATGTAGACACCTCAGGCATAAAAATGACGCATGGACTTTTGGTATTCGGTTCAAATTCAGTACTATTAGCATCTTTAAGACCAAGCACAGATCGCGCAAACTCTATGACAGCAACTTGCATTCCAAGACAAATGCCAAGGTATGGAATTCTGTTTACGCGCGCATATTTAGCTGCGATAATTTTTCCTTGCACTCCTCTATCACCAAAGCCTCCAGGAATAAGAACACCATCCGCACCCTTTAATAACTTCCATGCTGCCTTATACGCATCAGGACTCTGCAACATTAAATAAGAACATATATAAGAAGTTGCTATTTTGAAGAATAACTAATAAAACTTATTTGTTATGTATTTATTCAAAAATTGATGTCACCTCTTTCGCGGTTGCATCTTCGAGGTTGGTAGCTGAAATCCAGTCCACAGTAAGTTTCTTTTGGCAACTGACAGAAGCATGAATTAAGGCCTGAAATCAATATTAAAGGTATCAACAATTGAAAAGAAGAAAAACACAAGGACGTGTACTTCGTGCATATGTAATTAAGCATGTTAGGAAGTTATTAGGTTAAGAAAAATCAGGAAAACTATAATACTAATGGAGCAATAAATTTAAAGCTAACTCTACCTTTAGAACTGAGAGGTAGGAATCTGAAAGGCATGTATATTTCCCGACTAACGCTATACGAACCTGCGATTTTCACGAAAGTAAAATATAACTATTTCCTATAATAAAGGATAATGATGATAATTAAAATTTCCTTTCGAGTTTTTACTACTCACTGGTTCATGAAGTAAATCACAAGCTTCAGCTCTACAAGTCCATTCATCTAAATCGGGTTCTTGAGTCATACTGTATATACAATCAACAACCACTTAAGCCTTTCAGAAAAATTAGAGATTAAAGAAATTCTCTATATGACTATATCCACTGAGTCCATGAAATAGAACATATAAAGAGTGAGTTATATTGAGACTAACCCCTGAAGGTTCAGCACTTTAAATATTGCTTCATGAGCCTTCTGATCCTATAGATTAGAATAAGATAATTTGTAAGAAAAGGTACCTACAAATAATAAAATGATTTGTAGTTCAGCAGTTTTGGACGAAAACTTACTCTTAAAAGCAAAGGAATGTGCCATATGTTGGGAACATCATAAAGAGTAATTATGTTTTCCCCCTGAAAACATCACACAACATCATTAAAGAAAACTCTTGCAAAGCACAAATCATATGAACTCGTACATATTTATCGTTAAGAAAACATACCGGAAGTAGGCAAAATTGAGAGAGTTTCGCCTTTGCATTCTCATCTAGTACCTGAGAAACAACTGAATTTTAGAATCCTAAATTAAAAAATCTACAGTCAAGAATAGTATGGTTTCATTGAAGATATGCATTTATGTTCCTTTTGTGCATATACTATTATGCTATGGAGCACTGACATAGACACGGACACCAAGATTTGTAATCAAATGTGTCAGTGTCGTGTTAGTGTCCACCAACATGTCTTCAATTTGAAGTTTCTGTGCTAAATATGTACTTGTGTGTTGATTTGTGGACATTTGTTGATCTGTCAGAAAGAGGGAGAGAGGGATGGAGAGAGAATAACCATTGTGCTGCGGCATGCCAAGATTTGTGGAGACAGTCCTTGGCTTCTAAGTCCTCTCACACTATGCTGGGTTGGTTTTGTTTTCTGAACATGACAAAGGTTATTTTTCTATGTTAGATAAAATTAAAATAATTTTCTACATAGATCTCAAAGGCCATTTAGAGTTGAAAGACATTACTTGTTCACCAACAACATTTAAAACAGGAACAAGGCTGACATGAACCAAGCAAAAGTTGTTAGCACCTGCGAAAAAGCATATATTGTATAAGTTTCAAATTGTGATCTGCAAACGCAATAGTCTTCACGACAGTATCACAATTGCAGTCAATTTTACCACAATATAAAGGTTTGCCGCATAACCAAAACCTCAGCCGCAATGACAATTTAAAACCAAGTGGCAAACTTTTTCAATAGATCAAAAGTATTATTCTCACCTACTCTATATGAGAAATGTCCTAATGCTTGAATAAATGGCATGGACTCAATATCACCTGCATCCAGATCAAAGGATGTTGTTATGAAGTTACATTAATCAACCAATGGAAAAACCATCTAATTCTAACCATGAAGCCATGTTTGGTATCATGATAGGCATTTCAGAGTCACGGTCCCCCACTCTGATTTTGCAGAAACTACATAGTGTAGCTTCTACAAAATCACGGTGGATCTCCATGATTCTGATATACTCACCTTGATATCAAACAGACACAAGAAAATCGAAAAATGTTTTCAAGAGTTTACCTATGGTTCCACCCAATTCTATGACACATACATCAGCTGGACCTTCTTTTCCATCCACTGGTATGTGGGCCACCCTTTCTATCCAATCTTGAATAGCATCAGTTATATGAGGGACAACCTAAAGGAGAAAATAAATACCACCATAAAATTTGTTAATCATAACAACAACAAAAATAAAAACAGTTTACTACATGTTTAGATTCACGGTGAGTTTGACAAAATTACAATATACCACCGTAATTTTTACTAAACCTACACTTTCAAGCTTCGACAAAATCACAGTAACACCGTATTTTACCAAACTCGTTGCCAAGCTTCAACAAAATCACAGTAACACCGTAATTTTACCAAACTCGCTACCGATCTAAACATGCACATAATTGCTAAGGCAGTACTACCTGAACAGTTTTTCCCAAATAGTCTCCTCTTCTCTCCTTATCAATGACAGACTGTAAAATTATGAAAAAAGTAAAGTTAGAAACTTAAGAAATGAAGGGGTTTGTTGTAAATTTCATACAAATGATCTTCAGAATCTGTCACAGGTGCCAAAAGAAGGACCATGAATCTATGAACATGACAAGAAAAACTTGCCTGGTAAATCTTTCCTGTAGTTATGTTATTATCACGAGTCAACTTGACATCCATAAAGCGCTCATAATTTCCAAGATCCAGGTCCACCTTTAAAAAAAAAAAGGGTCAAGATTCTTCTTTTTTTGTTCTTACACAATTTTTTAACAATTTATTACTCAGAAAAAAAAAATTGCATACATAAAGCTGGTACAATTTTTTTCTTTCATTTTTGGTTATTTTATTTATATTTTTGGACTTTTTAGATATGTACCTCACCACCATCATCTAAGACATAAACTTCTCCATGTTCAATAGGTGACATTGTTCCAGCATCTGTGTTCAAGTAAGGATCTGAAAAAGAGGAACCCACCAGTGACAAAATGCAACACAACCCTTTAAATAATTTGAATTAAAAATAAAGAAAACCCTTTAAAGTTTCAAACTTTGAACAAATACACAAAAGGGTAGGTGTTATTTTTGTTGAAGAAACAACAGAAGAAAAAAACAGAGGAAAAAAAGTGCAAAAAATGCAAAAGGTGGTGATAATAAAGGTACCAATTTTGATAGCAGTTACACGAAGTCCACAAGCTTTGAGAAGTAAACCAATACTACTTGCTGTAACTCCTTTACCAAGTCCACTTACAACTCCTCCAGTTACAAGAACATACTTCATTTTTTCTTGTACAAAATTGTCAACTTTTTTCAAATTTTCAATGTCTTTGTTGTTGCTGTTGTTTTCTCACTCTGTGTAATGAGAAGAACAAGAAGAAGAAGAAGAAGAAGAGCCTTTTAGAGACAGAGCAAAACAAACACTAAAAGTTGTTTCTTTATTTTAGTTATATGTAACTTTTCAGTTTGTGTAACAGACAGAAATAGGTAGGTTTGAAAACAGAGGAGTGAATCTGTGTGAGTTTGAAGGAGAAATGAATATTGCAGAGAATGGTACTATGAATATGAAGTGTGGAGTATGAAGAAGGAGATTGTTTATATATACACCATTTTACTTGTAGTCCGACAAGGATTACACGGGGAGAGAGAAAGAGAGAGAGATTGACGGGTAAGACTTTTATAAAATAAAAAATAATATATTTAATTATATTTTTGGTACTTATCTTTTTTAAAAGTTTCAAGTTATTCCCTCCGTCAAATTTTTACTATTATCGTTAAATTTGGACACATGATAAATTAATTTGGACACGTAGTACACATTTAACGGTAACAGTAGAAAAATTAACGGAAGGGGCCAACTTAAAACCTAAAATAAATATAAGGTACCAACTTAAAACTTTTAAAAGATAAGGGACCAATTTGAAACCCAAAATAAAGATAAAGGACCAAACTTGTAATTAAGCCAAAATAGTAATATATATTTTATATTATTTATTTATTTTATTTTAAAACTCGGAATCTGGGTCGGAAACCGACTAATTCTAATGTTCTTACTTCTTAGTGGGTGATCAACAAATTGAATCATCCCCTGCCCATACTCTTTCCATCTCTCTCGTAACTCTATGTCGGAAACAGATTCACTGTTGTAACTGCATTAGCGCAGTTACAGCATCAGTCAACCGATTTCCATCAATGGTAAGGATTCTTTTGTTGATAACATAATATAAACCGTCCGATGTAAAATTAATGACTGAGATTAAATACCGCGTGTTATTTTCACCGAAGTAATTCTGGGTCCCTCTATATCTCTCTTTTAATTTTATTCTCTCTCATATCTCTGTCTTAATTGTTTTATTAATTTTTAATGGAGAGAGAGAGGAGAGAGAGAGAGAGAAATTAAGAAAGATATAGAGTTAGGAGAGAAATGTAGAGAATAAGTGAAGGAGGGGATCCAAATCGGACGATCAATTGACTCAACATAAGAATAGACTTCGGTAAAATTTGGACATGAGACCTTGTGATAAGAGAAGCACTATAAGAATCCAAGCACTATCAGAAAAAGTCATGCGGGTTATTTTATTTTGTTGTTATCTCTCACATTCCAACGGGAGATGTCGTAAATTTAAAATTTTATCAAAAAATAAATAAAGTTTGACCAAAAGTTTTTTAATTAGAATGTGTTTATAACATTTTATCAATTATAATGTGTTCAATATTATAAAGTCTTTTAACGTACATAAGTTTATTTTCGCCATTAAATTAACTAAGAAGTGATATGACATATTGATTAAATAGTAAAAAATATTGATTCAATATTAAAAACAAGTTTGTGTGCGATTAAAATTACAATTGAAGATGTTTGTTATCTTTAAAATATCAAAGGGGTACATATCGCATGATTTATATCCCTCATCAGAAATTTTTACATCTGAATTTTTTCATATACTTTTGACTTCAAAATTAATATAACCAAGTGTCAAGGGGAATTATGTAATGCTATTCTTCTTCTTTTTTTTGACAAAATGTAATGCTATTGTTCTAAAAGACTCAATCCAGTTATCTAATGGATTGTCTAGCGAGGCCACGAAAGTTATCATCTAAAAACACATAGAGTCTAACAAGTAAAATTATGATAAGAAAATATCATTCAAATTAGGATTGATTTAGGTATTTTAATTTAAAAATTAAAATAATTACTGAAAGCAGAAAAGTCAGTTAAGCAATAAATATATCTTAAAAGTTGCAATTTTTTCTTATAAACCAAGATAAAAAATCTGTTATAAGAAACAATTGATTTTTTAGGTTCATTGAATAATTGATTCATGTGATCTATATTAGATACATCAATTATTTAATGAATCTAAAAAGCGAGTTCCTTATAAAAATCACTAGAAGAAGTAATTAATAGATTATACGGAGAATTTATAAAAAATATTAAATTGTTGACTTATTATTTTATTTATTTCATTTGACTTTGTATTTTAAATTCTTTTAATCTTTTATGGTGCCCCTATAGCATATTAATCAATTAATTAATCTCAATTGTACTCTTTTTCGTATCACGAAGACACACAAAAAGAATATAGATTTATGTTTTTGTGTATTTTTTTTTTTTTTTAAGTACTCCATATTAAATTGATCCTTTTAATTTTTTTTAGTACTAAATTGATATTTTAACTTTGTAAACAGATTACCCTATTACTCTTTTAATGACTCTATTACAAAAATGTTTGTAATGTTTATGTTGACATTACCCTTCAATAACAACTTCTTTTTTTTGTATAAAAGAGGGCCAAAACCCAAAAGAAAATACTACAAAATTAAACGAACATTCATAGGCATGCAAAAAGAAGTCTCTGAAGCTCCCTAAGGGAGACTCGATAAAATGAACACTAAAAGAACTTAGAGAGTAACTAAATGCAACGATACATATCATTCGATCATTTGTTTACTAAATGCAATAATACTGAACTTAGTTTATGTTGATATTACCCATTAACAACTGCTATTGTTACTAACATCATTTGATCATTTGAATCACTAACCCCCCCACACACAGAGAGTGAGAGAGAGAGAGAGAGACACGCGCGCGCACACACATATATGTCATATATATATACAAAAATTATTTAAACAACTAGTTTTTGACAACTTTCTCTCCCTCCCTTTTTCTCTCTACATTTTTTTTTACCAATAATAAAAAGAGAAGAGAAATGATATTTGTACAACAATTTTTGAACAACTTTTGACAAGTTTCTCTCTTATACTCACATTGCATTATTATTCTCTTTCTTCCTTTTTCAATAAGAAAAAGGGAAAAGAAAGTTGTCCCAAAAGTTATTCCAAAATTGTTGTTCAAATAACACATCTCAAAGAGAAATGACAAGTTGTCCCAAAAGTTGTTCAAATAAGTTGTTTAAATAACATTCCTCTTTAAATAACACTGCTCAATAACTCTTTAACGAATATAAATTTTATAAAGTTTATCATTGGATTGAAAATTTGTATCATATAAATCATTTACATAAAGTTTAAAAAAATTTATTTGATTTGATATTGATTCCCCTCAAGGTTAACAGTGTTTAATAAAAATGCATAAACGGATTAATTTTGATGAGTTTCAATAATATCAAATAATTTTAGATTTCTTTAAAATTTTACATAAATTATCTATAAGATATAAACTTTACCATGAATTTTATAAAATTTATATTTTTTATAACGTTATTAAACGGTATAATATTATTCAAATATTTGACCTTATAATTTGATCTCTCCCCAATTTACATTTATTCAATCAATCAATTAACAATATTCAATTTTTATTTGAACAATTTGGTTAAGAAAATAATAAAAAAAACTAAGACAATAACTGAAGTGATTAATGAGCTTCCTTAGAACAGATTGTTCGGAAAAATTCAAATTCAATTTCTCGTGAGAATAATTTTTAATCAGACTTTATTTAACTCGCAATCGAACTCTGCATTATCGGAATTGCTTTTTCTGAAAACCAAAGAATTAATACCAAAAAATAAAAAAATAAAAGGGAAGATTAAGATTATGGTGAGTGCCCTAAACTTGAAGAAATTGGTGTTTTTGGGCCTACCAACCTTGCTGGTTTCCTTACTGCTACCTCCATGCCAACCGGGTCAGTCCGTATGTCGGCGGGTCCAAAACTTCATATTTCTTTCTTCTTTATAATTTCCAACACGACCATGACACAACGATGTGACTCAATGGATTAGTTTCTTTTTACAAAAAAAATAAGAGTACCACCTTCGTGACTTTTAATAATAATACCATAAGCAAAAATTATAACCCTAAAATTAGCCAATAGCACCGGTTTAAATAGTAATAAGTTGATTCATACTCGTAAGAGAGAAAGACTTGAATGGTCACAAGAAGTTAATCATTTTATTTTGTCAACATACATACGTACAAAATTGATATATATTTTTATGTGTATGTGACTAAATGAAGTTATCAAATATTTAAAAAACGATATAAATATTTATCCTCATAAATATGAATCTCCTTAGAGTATGTTCTAGAGCATGTAAGCAAAGTTTGATTAAGGTTACTTTAGTTACAAATTGAATATGATATATTTCTTGAACTTACTTTTTTTATGGGCAGGTAGACGAAGTGATAATTAGACTTAAACCCACATAATTATGAGGTTTCGTGCTCAAATACAGATCAAAGCACATAAACCTAATATTATTAAATATTGTCAAAATATACTTTGACACCAAATTTTATCCATTTATTTTATTTGATCTAATGGTTGATGTTTGATATTTTTTTTACAAAAAATTATAAAAAAATATTCTAATAATTAAAACAATGATTCTCTTTTAAATTATCTCTCTTGCTAACTCCTTGCTACACATCATAAGTAATATCTATTAAGATCAAAGAATGAGTTATCTTTTTTATTCAAAGAAACTAATCATATGTTTCAATTATGACAAAAAAAAAAAAATTGACCAATCATGACAAATTTTCAGTCATATAGATTCATACCATTGCTTTGCTTCTAAGAACTGAAAATGATCACGCGATTTAAAATGATACAAATAGGAAAATTCTAATTAATATTTAGAACTAATTGCCAACTACTTTATCTAATAGCTATACTCTTTAAGAACAAGTTTTAAATCTTTTGTCCATAAAAAGGACAAGTAGCTTAAACACCTTGTAAGTAACTCTCCTTGAAGATCCTCTAACATCATTATATAATTACTTTAAGTTTTTTTTACATTGATGATATTAACACGTTAAATCAAAATAGTACTTCATTTTTATGAAACATGACTAGTTTGTTAGTTTGGATAACTAACTTCATTTTTATAACTAACTTTTGTTGAGAGTAATTATAAGCATAAGTAATTAATTGAACAAAAAAAAAGAGCCACTAACCAAATAATGAGTTATGAGAGTAAGACAACTAGAGAAGCATGAGGTTAGAGTGCTTTGATACTCTAGCTAGAATAATTTCAATGTACACGTTAACTTACTCAGTTATTAGTAGGTATATCGCATTTGTGTGTAGAGACCAGAGTTTGAATCTCAGACACCTCATTTATTTACTTAGGGAGTAATTTCTAGCCACTAGGCTACCTAACCAAAACAATTATAATTTCTTTATGGCGAACACTCTGGTACTAATATTATATGTATCGGTACACGGCTTAGGTGGATGATTGAAATTGGTTCACAAATAATATTTAATATAGAAAAATTAATAAATACTATTTGTAAATTAATTATAATCACTCACCTTAACAAATGTATCGGTACATATCTACATAATATGTGTAGCGTAGAATTCACCTTTATTATCTTTATTATCAATAGTGTTTAAGATGATGTAATTAGGTAGCTTGATATGTAAACTTGCTATCATCAAAAGATCAACCATACGTAACACTTCAAATAAAAACATTATCTTGCCTAAAAAAAAAGAACATAATCTAAAGAAATAGTAACAAACGACCCAAAAAAGAATGAGCTTTCATGAATTGGTCCACTAAAACCTTTTGTGATAAGCTTGATCCTTTTAAAAAGAAAAGCCAAATTCAAATATTAATAAATTTTTACTACTGAATTAATACCTCATCAACATGCACAAAACATGAAACAAAAAATTCTAACCTTTACAAGTGAGTTATTTGTCTAATGGTGTCACTTATATGCCATACTCATCACTAAAATTAAGAAATAGATTTCACTTCTTAGCCAAAAAGGAACAGCGAAGGGTGGAGGGAAAGGGACTAATGAGGAAGGGAAGGGAAGGGAAGATGATGGTCAATGACAAAGAGGAATATGAGGAAGGGGAATAACTCACAGTGAGAGATAGAGAGAGTTAGGGTTTCATTGCAATCTCATAGAAAATAAAGGTCAGTGTGTGACAAAGTTTGTGATACTGAGTAACATGCATGAGGATGAGAGTTAATTGTTAGAAGTCTCACATTGGCTAGAAATATGACATAGATAACCTTTATAAGAGTAGCGCAAACCTCAACTCTCAAGCTACTTCCTCCGGTCCTATATATAAGAAACATTTGACTTTTTAGATTCATTAGAAATTTTTTGTATTTAGACTATATTATTGTCTAGATACATCAATTCCACAATGAATCTAAAAAGTCAAATGTTTCTTATATATAGGACCGGAGGGAGTAACATTTATGGTTGAGTATAAGCCTCCCAAATTTTAATATTAGTATCTTAGGCTTTGTTCAGTAAAAATAACGGATGACTGATAAGTTGATATAGCTTATAATTGATGGTTGATAATTTTTAACTGATAAGTTAATTGAAGTGTTTAGTAAAATTAACGGTTCAACCGGTTTATAAATATAAAATACATAAAAGAACATTCTTAATAATAAAATTTATATCAAATTTATAATTAAGATAGTAATTTAAATTTATTAATATAATATATCTTTTATATATTATTATTAAATTAATTTTTATATGCAAAACTTTTATTGTAAAATTTATTTTTATTTTAATGTAATATATATTTCACGTCAAGGTGTACATGTACACTACTAAAGATGAAAAAAAAAAAAAGCACAAGCAACTCAAATTCTACAAACAATAACATTTTGAAACAAAGCATGGAAATGGATGAGGTCGACAGATGAAACCACGGTGAAGTAAGGAAATGTCTCCTTGTATTTAAATATATGATACATGATATTTATATTTTATGTTAGAACACGAAATCACTTCTTGGAACGATCCAATGCACTATGAATCAATCCAAATGCACAGCGGAAAGACACTAACACTTAAACAAAGAATCCACAACAATGGAGTTTCAAAATGAACCTCACGCACACACACTTTCTGTATATTGGAGAAGAAGAAGATTAGGGAAAAAGAAAGAGTTTATTCGTCCACTACTGGGCCACAAGAATTGAAATTGTTTGTTACATTCACTAATCACTTGCACTTATTATTTATACAAGTTACTTCAAGCCTAAGTAACTTGGGTTAGTTAGAAACAAACTTCTAACTGTTGGGTTTTTGAAATTGGCTACATTTTGTAAAAACAAGATCAAGTCAGATGAGGGACAATATGGGGCTACCTTTGGTACAACATCCTGAGGCCAGAATATGTGGACAGTTTGTTACACAATAATAGCGCGTTTTATTTGTGAAGTAAATCCATTAAGCGACTTGCTTGTTCCCAAAGACAAAGATTTCAGTTTATTTCCTGATCAGATCGCTTTTTGCATCGTCCCTAAAGATATGCCTATATTTTAGGGATTTATTGGATTTGCTTGAAGAATATGTTTGTACTGGATTTTCCCTATATCTAAGCTATTTGTGAAGCACGAAATTCATGATCAGTGTTTTAAAAACCGGACCGATCATCGAACCGGTGAGGGTGCTGGGTCACTGGTTCATTGGTCGAACCACCGGGTCACTGGTTGAACCGCATGCATAAATCGGATCAAACCGGATAAACCGGAGGAATGAACCGGTCTCTTTAATAAAATTATATAGTTATTAAACCGATCGAACATGATGACTCGATCTCTTAAAAAGTTAATGACAACTAAAAATTTAAAAAATTTAAAATGTCATAATGTCGCAACTCATAAGTTCTTAAATTCAAATTTTAAATATTGTCACCACACACTATAAAATAGTACAAATTACAAAACCAAATAGATTTTAAACAAAGTCTAGTTGCAACATAATCTAATCACAACATAAACGAAATAACAAAGTCTAATAATAAATTTAATTCTAAGGAGACATATTTGTTTCGGACACTATTTGTTTTAGTTTAGTTTTTTCTATTTACTTTTTTTTTAAAAATAATTATGTAAAAAAAATAACGTCATTTTGATTTGAAAAAAATAAAATAAATAGCAGACGCAATCAAACCGGCGGTTTTGGAAAACCGCCGGTTCGCCGATTTTTCCGATTTTTAGCGGTTCGCTCCGGTCTAACTACATGTCCGGTCCAACATTTGAACCAGACCGGCTACCCCTCCGGTTCACGGTTCAACCGGTCCGACCGGCCGGTTCGGTCCGATTTTTAAAACACTGTTCATGATCATCCCATGCTAATTCGTAGCTATTAAAAGGAAGACTCAGACCTATTTTATTTACCGAAACCGAAGCTTAAACAAATATATCAAAGATGTAGTCTTTTAGGGTTTCGTGTCTTGTAAGCCTTGTGCTTTATTTGTGAGCCATTCTTGTATCATCTTGATGCTAGAGTAGGACTGTTTTTAGTTGAGTTGTAATCTTTTAATCTACTCCTAAGCTTTAAAGTACGGAGAGAGGTATTTGTTTGAAGAGTGTTCTTCGCCAATTTGTTATTAGTGTTATACGGTCACGCTGGTTGTGTGGCTAGGAGGAAGTGAGACGGGGCGTCTCATATCTAGGAGTTCGTAGGTAGGATTGCATGAGATAGTATCTAGGCGATAAGATAGAAACGGGAGGTTTTTGAGTCTTTGAACTAGAACTATAGTAGTGAATTCATTCCTGGATTGGTATCCCCCAGAGTAGGAGAGGTTGCTCCGAACTGGGTTAACAACATACTGTGTTATTTTAATTTCTGTTTTTTTTATTGTTAAATTGTCCATTATGTTCTGCTGGGAACTGTGTTGAAGCAGATGGTGCCCCATCCGGTACCCCATTTGGACATCGCCAGAATTTCAATTGGTATCAGAGCAGGCATCCTGTTCTGTATCTGGGTGAGCTCCAGGGAAGATACTTTCTGGCATTATGGACGATGAAGAAGGAGTTGAAAAAGTATGTTATGACTGTGTGCATGCGTTAGCAATATGTGATATGCATGAGAAGGAATAGTAATTAAAGGGGAGTATTGAAGGATGTGCTTATTGTGCATAAAAATACTTAAAAGCATTAACTTTTTCTAAAAGCATAGGGCATGATCATAATCTTATAACCATAGAAATGTGGATGATTCATCGTGCTTAGTCATCATTCATAGGAATATGGGTGACTTTTTATGCTTAAGTCATCATTCATAGAAATATGGGTGGCTTAATTAGTTATCATTCATAGCAATATGGGTAACTTAACAATGCTTAAATATTTAATGTACTCAAGTATGTCTAGAGAAACCACTACGCCTTGATCACTTTTATCTTATGTACTGATGTATGTGGAATTGAGGGGGAGTAACAATGTTTTATATGCATGCAGTAAGGGGGAGTGTTGTATTGAGGGGGAGCAGATGTTTATTCATGTGTGCTGCATGTACTGGAAGATGTTCTTACATCTGGATATACATTTGTTGTGTGTGTATGTTGACTTAAAGGAAGATTTGAACTGCATCTCTCCATAACTGGTCTGATATTGTTTTAGCCAAAATTTGCCAAAGGGGGAGATTGTTGGGTTTCTGAAATTGGCTACATTTTGTAAAAACAAGATCAAGTCAGATGAGGGACAATATGGGGCTACCTTTGGTACAACATCATGAGGCCAGAATATGTGGACAGTTTGTTACACAATATTAGCGCGTTTTATTTGTGAAGTAAATCCATTAAGCGACTTGCTTGTTCCCAAAGACAAGGATTTCAGTTTATTTCCTGATCAGATCGCTTTTTGCATCGTCCCTAAAGATATGCCTATATTTTAGGGATTTATTGGATTTGCTTGGATTTGCTTGAAGAATATGTTTGTACTGGATTTTCCCTATATCTAAGCTATTTGTGAAGCACGAAATTCATGATCATCCCATGCTAATTCGTGGCTATTTAAAGGAAGACTCAGACCTATTTTATTTACCGAAACCGAAGCTTAAACAAATATATCAAAGATGTAGTCTTTTAGGGTTTCGTGTCTTGTAAGCCTTGTGCTTTATTTGTGAGCCACTCTTGTATCATCTTGATGCTAGAGTAGGACTGTTTTTAGTTGAGTTGTAATCTTTTATTCTACTCCTAAGCTTTAAAGTACGGAGATAGGTATTTGTTTGAAGAGTGTTTTTCGCCAATTTGTTATTAGTGTTATATGGTCACGCTGGTTGTGTGGCTAGGAGGAAGTGAGACGGGGCGTCTCATATCTAGGAGTTCCTAGGTAGGATTGCATGAGATAGTATCTAGGCGATAAGATAGAAACGGGAGGTTTTTCAGCCTTTGAACTAGAACTATAGTAGTGAATTCATTCCTGGATTGGTATCCCCCAGAGTAGGAGAGGTTGCTCCGAACTGGGTTAACAACATACTGTGTTATTTTAATTTCTGTTTTTTTTATTGTTAAATTGTCCATTATGTTCTGCTGGGAACTGTGTTGAAGCAGATGCTGCCCCATCCGGTACCCCATCTGGACATCGCCAGAATTTCACTAACTAACTCTCTAACAAACTCTAACACTTGTAACTAACTAAAACAGAAACGGTTATGCTTAGTTGGCGCTTTATTCACAAAGACTTAAACCTTCTGTATGCATACTAAACACAACAGAGGATATCATAACATGCTGCAGCATCTTGTGCATCATCATGGTCATCTAGGCTGCGACAGATGTTACAGCCTTATGTGCATCATCATGGTCATCTAGGCTGCGACAGATGTTACAGCTTTATGTGCATCATCATGGACAATGCATATATGAATTAGTACACACACTCAATACTCCTCCTTAATTCATGTTTGCCACTGTCTCCATTCCCATTAGACCTCTAAGCTTTTGGAACACCTGTACTGCCACTGCCTTGGTGAACAAGTCTGGAACTTGTTCTTCACTCTTGCAGTACTCCAATGCTAGATTCCCATTATTCACTTGCTCTCTGAGGTAGTGAAAAAGCATCTAAATGTGTTTGCTCCTTCCATGAGCAATAGGGTTCTTTGCAAGGTTGATTGCAGACACATTATCAACCTTCAAAGTCACTGTGTTGCATTTCACTAAACTTATCTCTTCAATCAGATTTCTTAGCCATATTGCTTGACATGTGCTAAGAGATGCTGCAATGTATTCAGCCTCACAAGAGGAGAGAGCTACTACAGGCTCCTTCTTTGAACACCAAGAGATTGGTGCTTCACCAAAATAGAAAATGTACCCTGCTGTTGATTTTCTATCTTCAACATCACCACACCAATTTGAATCTGTGTAGCCCATCAACTTGCATTCATTCTTTCTGTCATTTGCAGGAAAGAACACACCATAGTCAATTGTGTTCTCTTCACTGCAATCAAGTGTGATGACTTAGGCGTATCCATGAACCTGCTCACAATCCCGACACTATAAGCCAGATCTGGTCTAGTGTTGCACAAGTATCTCAATGAACAAATCAACTGTCTATAAGATGTAGGATCAACATCTTCTTCTTATGTACTCTTTGATAGTTGTAACCTTGGTTCAGCAGGTGACAATGCACTATTGCATTTGTCCATCTCAAATTTCTTCAAAATCTCTTTTGCATATCTAGTGTGATGCATAAGAATTCCTTGATCAGTTCTAAGAAATTCTATGCCCAGAAAGTATGTCATGTGGCCTAGGTCAGTCATCTCAAATTCCCTTTTCAAGTCACTTTTGAATTCACTAATATACTTATCATTGCTGCCTGTGATAAGTAAATCATCCACATACAAGCACATCACAATTAATCCCTTCTCATCATGTTTCTTGACATACACTCCATGTTCTGTGACACACTTCACAAAACCAATATCAATCAGAAACTTATCAATCCTTCTATTCCAAACTCTTGGAGCTTGCTTCAAACCATACAATGTCTTTTTCAATCTATACACTTTGTTCTCTTGATTCTTCACTTCATAACCTGGTGGTTGTGTGACAAACACCTCTTCTTCTATAGATCCATTTAGAAAAGCTGACTTCACATCCATTTGATACATTGGCCAATCATTAATGTTAGCAATTGCAGTTACTAACCTGATTGTCTCCATTCTAGTCACTGGTGCAAATACCTCTCCATAATCAATTCCTTCTCTCTGAATAAATCCTCTTGCTATTAGTCTTGCTTTATGCCTACTAACTTCACCCTTTGAATTCATTTTCAGCTTATAGACCCACTTCACATCAATTGATCTCTTGTTCTGAGGGAGATCAACAAGTTCCCAAGTCTGATTGCTTTCAATTGAATCCAGCTCCTCCTTCGTAGCACATCTCCATTTTTCACTCTTCAATGCACTGATCACATCTATGGGCTCTGACTCAGCCATGAAAGCTAAATGTACTTAAGTCCCCATCATTTGTCACTTCATTGTCTTTGTTTAATTCATACTCTTGGAGTCTTGCTGGTAAAATTCTAGCTCTAGTTGATCTTCTCATGTCAGTTTCTGGCACTATCTCTTTGTTTTCTTCAAGTTCTTCAAGCATTACACTTGTTGAACTTTTCTTCTCATGCATGTTCCAGTCCCATTCCTTCATTTCATCAAACACCACATCTCTACTAACCACTACATTCTTGTTAACAGGGTCATAGAGCTTATATCCACCAGTTGAATGATAACCAACAAGTATCATAGTTGTTGCTTTATCACCAAGTTTCCTTCTCAACTGGTATGACACATGCTTGTAGGCTATTGAACCAAACACTCTCAAGTGCTTCACACTAGGTTTGTTCTTAGACCAACACTCTTCTGGTGTTATTCCATTCAACCTCTTTGTTGGACACAAATTCAAAATGTAAGTAGCAGTTGCTACTGCTTCTCCCCACAACTCTTTTGGTAGATGTTTACCCTTCAACATACACCTAACCATATTCATTATAGTTCTATTTCTCCTCTCTGCACTTCCATTTTGTTGAGGAGTATATGGTGGAATCACTTCATGAACTATTCCTTCACTTTCACATAATTCTGCAAAATCATGTGACACATACTCTCCTCCTTCATCTGTTCTTAACACTTTGAGTTTATGTCCACTTTGTCTTTCCACTACTGATTTGAACTTCTTAAATACACTCAACACATCACTTTTCTTGTTTATTAAGTAAGTCCAAATCTTTCTGCTGAAATCATCAACAAAATTGACAAAGTATTTATTTCCTCCAATAGAATCCACTTGCATTGGTCCACATACATCAGAGTACACAATTTCAAGTGTGCTCTTGGTCTTACTCATTGCATATTTGCTGAAGCTACCTCTAGGCTGTTTAGAATGCACACACTCTTCACAAATCTCATCTGGTGCATTCATAGCTGGTAAACTAGTCACATAGTTTTTCTTTTGCATTAGAGTGAGATCCTTGAAATTCAAGTGTCCCATTCTATAATATCACATCCATTCATCTCTACTATATGCAGTCATTAAGCACTTATGATCCATTACATTCAACTCTATCTGAAATGTTCTATTCTTAGACATAGGTGCCTTCAGCAACAAGTTACCATTTGTATCGAAAACATTTGGCAGCTTATGTTCCATTACAATCTTATAATCCTTTTCAAGTAATTGACCAATGCTAAGCAAATTACACTTAATTCCTGGTATGTACAACACATTAGAAATCATAGAGTACTTACCATCCTTTCTCTTGATGGACACATCACTCATTCCCTTTGCAGCCATAGTGTTATTGTTTGCAAATCTCATTTGACTGTTCTGAGTACTCCTTAGACTTGTAAACCATTCCTTCCTCCCTGACATGTGTGTTGAGCAACCAGAATCCAGGTACCATTTGTCACTGTAATCACTATCATCTTTTATGGTTACCATCAGCATTTCAAGTTTGTCACCTTCATCTTGCTTCAACATTTTGTGCCTCATTTTTCCATCTACATTCATCAGCAAAGTGTCCAAATTTTTGATAATTGTAACATTGAATGTTACTCTTATCAAATCCTTTGTATCCACCTCTACCACCTCTGCCACCTCTTCCACCTCTGTTTCCATTGAAACCACCTCTTCCACCAGTTTTGTGATTAGAATTATTGGTTTCTTGATTATCTTTAGCACCTGCATTTTGATAACCTCCTCTTCCTCTATTTCCAGACCATTTTCCCTTGACTTTCTTGCCATTGTTACTTTGTGCTTGCAGGGCAACCTCATTCTTTCCCTTTTCTAATCTTTCATTTAATTTCTGTTCAGAAGCTTCTAAAATACCTTGAATTTCTTCAACTGTAGTGGATGAAAGATCTTTGGATTTTTCTATAGCAACTACTATGTCAAATCTTGGTATGAGAGATCTCAAAATCTTCTCAAGTACAGATTGATCATTCATAGTTTCACCACATCCCTTCATTAGATTCACCAGTTTTGTGACTCTTGTAACAAAGTCACATACACTCTCTTTCTCTTCCATTTGTAGCAATTCAAATTGTCTTTTGTAAGTTTGTAAAGTTACCTTCTTGACCTTTGTTGCACCACCATAAGCTTTCTCAAGATTATCTCATGCTTCCTTTGAAGATTGTGCATCACCAACTCTTTCAAAGTTATCGGGACTCACACATTGATGGATTATGAACAAAGCCTTGTAATCTCTCTTCTTTTGCTCTTTGAATGTTGCTTTCTGAACATCGCTTGATGATTTTGTAATTGGTTCAACTCCACTGCTAACAAGATCCCACACATCTTGGAATCCAAACACCACCTTCATTTGTTTACACCAAGAATCGTAATTCTTTCCATTCAAGATTGGTAGATTACCAGGGAAAGCACCATTCCCATATGTTCCCATTGGAACTGAAGAGCTTGTTGATGCAACCATGGATTCTTTTACAACCAGGCTCTTGATGCCAGATGTTAGAACACGAAATCACTTCTTGGAACGATCCAATGCACTATGAATCAACCCAAATGCACAGCGGAAAGACACTAACACTTAAACAAAGAATCCACAACAATGGAGTTTCAAAATGAACCTCACGCACACACACTTTCTGTATATTGGAGAAGAAGAAGATTAGGGAAAAAGAAAGAGTTTATTCGTCCACTACTGGGCCACAAGAATTGAAATTGTTTGTTACATTCACTAATCACTTGCACTTATTATTTATACAAGTTACTTCAAGCCTAAGTAACTTGGGTTAGTTAGAAACAAACTTCTAACTAACTCTCTAACAAACTCTAACACTAGTAACTAACTAAAACAGAAACGGTTATGCTTGTTGGAACAAAATATGTGTTAATACACAACCTTAAGTTTTGATGATAACAAAGTATTAAATGGACAATTGATGGTACTAATGTTTAAATTAAGTGCAGGAGAATTCAACGTTTAATCAAGAGCACACTTAATTTAAACTCTGATGAAACCAATGGAAGTCTGAATATTTAAGACTCTGAAAGAGTTCAGATGCTACAACGTGGTCAGAAGCTATACAAAGTTCAGAAGCTCAAAGTAGATCAGAATGTCTGAAAGCTGTTCTGGAACTCAGAGGAGTTTAAGAAGCTCAAGGATGTTCAGAGGCCTACAAGAGTTCAGAGGCTGTCTGCTAGTCATAAGTCATTCAGAGGATGAAGACGTTCAGAAGCTGAATTACGAAAGACTATCAGAGGCCAACCATTCAAAGACCAATCAGACTCCAAGTTATCAAAGGTTCATCAGAAGCAAAGGAATTCCCAGTCATCAGAAGGCTACATCGACTACAACTTATCAAGCCTGATGACTTGTTCTAAGGTCAACTAAAATGCAACGGTCACAAAGGATGTGATCCCTCTCTCTAGGAGCTAGTTGTACCTTATAACTGTACCATTGGACAGACAGCAAAGGTGAAGCTTCTCTGCAAAGGAAGACGTGGTTTTACTCAACGGATCTTCAATGTCTACAGCTGTCCAAGTTGCAACGGGAATTTCTCCAATGTCTCAATGTCTTTCTCAACTCATATAAATATGCCAAAGAAAGAATTGATGACTAGCGCTCACCATTAGATAAAATCTCTCAGAAGAAAGTGAGAATTTGAATTGTAATAGATAATATCTCTCAAATGAAGTGAGCATAGAAACTAGCTTAGAGCCTATGAAGTTATTATGTTTGTAATAAGTTTTAAGCTCTTAAGTTAGTAGTAAGTCTTCTGC
This sequence comes from Trifolium subterraneum, assembly GCA_951799995.1. Classification (NCBI taxonomy): domain Eukaryota; kingdom Viridiplantae; phylum Streptophyta; class Magnoliopsida; order Fabales; family Fabaceae; genus Trifolium; species Trifolium subterraneum. The sequence continues at coordinate 17,999,345 of OX637464.1, read as the reverse complement.
TTAGTGTAGAAGCAAGTAAGTCTTCTACTTAGTGTAGAAGCACGAAAGTCTTCTGCTTAGTGTAGAAGCACGTAAGTCTCAGTCTTAGTGATTAGAGCAGTGAAGTCTTGAGCCTGAGTGCTTGAGCAAGGAAGCCTCTGATCTTGTGTGATTAGAGCAATGAAGTCTCTTTGTCTTGTGTGACTTAGAGTACGAAGTCTCAAGCTTGTGTGCTTGAGCAAGGAAGTCTTTGATCTTGTGTGATCAAAGCAAGGAAGTCTCTATGTCTTGTGTGACTAAGAGCAGGAAGTCTTGAGCTTGTGTGCTTGAGCAACTATTGTAATCCGTGTGATTATAGTGAAACTCTCTTGGAAACAAGGGGACTGGAGTACTCTCAATTTGTGAGGGGAACCAGTATAAATTGTTGTGTGTTCTTCTCTCTCTCACTCTCTCATTTACTCCTTCATCATTCATAACGCCATAAGTTAATTGTGTGAATAATCCGCTGTGCTTTAAAGACTCTGAAAAGATTTTAAATATCTTGGAAAGTTTTTAAAATATCCAAAACAGAATTCAACCCCCCTTCTTGTGTTTTCTCCACGCACCTTCAATTGGTATCAGAGCTCCGGTTCTGTTGATAAATCACTTAACCGTGAGACAGTCAAGATCCAAAGGAGAAAACCTCCATGGCTCAAAACATGGATGAGTGGAAGCAGAAGCTACATCAACAAGTTGTTGATCTTAGCAAGAAATTTGAAGATGAACTGAGCTTAAATGAAGATCTGAGCAACAATCAAAATCCTTCCACTTCAGGGGCTAATCAAACTTCTGGTATTGGTTCTACAGCTACTACTTTGTGCCTCATTAGTGATGATAATGAAAGCATTCAGTGGGCAACAGTAAATGGCTTGTTAGATCAATATGAGGAGTTTAGGATGGAGGAAAATGAGAGCATTGAGAAAATGAACATAAGGTTTCAAGCTATAACAAGCAAGCTTGAAGAGCTCAACAACAAACTCAGCAACAAAGAGCTTGTAAGCAAGTTGCTGAGAAGTTTGCCTCTAGATTGGAATGAAATTCCACATTCTCTAGAGGAAACTGAAGACATCAATTCAATGAGTCCTGAATCATTGATTGATTTACTCAGAGTCCATGAATTGGCTCTAAAGGATATGCAAGAGTTGAAACGTGAAGAAGCAGAAGCAGCAAGAAAAGGAAAGCAAGCATTGGAGCATGAAGATCTTGTTGAAAAACCTGATGAAGAGTATCTTGAAAGGTTTTCAAGAAAAATTCAAAGATGGTACATCTTCAAGAAGAATGGAGGAAGACTAGCTAAAGGAATGACAACATGGGATGTACTAGACAACTTCTCTGAAGATGAGTCTGAAAGAGCACCAAGAGCTGAAGGATCAAGTTCTGAAGATGGCTCAGACTCTGAAGACTCAGGCTCTGATGAAAAGTCAGAACCTGAGAGCAAAGAAAGCATCCAGAGAACAATAAATCAGGTATATTCTAGTCTTTCCAAAGCTAAATTGATCAAGCATCTTAATAAGACCTTACTTAAACTTTCTAATAGTCAGCAGAAGTATAAAAAGCTTAAAGCAGACTATGAGAATTTGAGTAAGCAAGCAAATCACTCTGAAGGTCTTGAACAAAAAGATTTTATCAAAACCAAAGACCCTAAGAATGATTTTGCTATATGTTACAAACCCCTTGAGCACTCTCTAGTTCTCAAAGAGTACTGTAACATAAATGCTGATCAAAATAAAATTGCTTCCAAGCTTTGCAACCTTAAGACCAACAATACTAATGGGATTGGGTACTCTAGTAGTAAAATACTAGAGGAACCAAGCTCATCAGTTATTGATGGAAGCTTCTCACTTCCAAATCTTTACACTACATTTGTATCTGATAGCTCTCAGATGAATCAAATGGAGGATGAAGATTTGGCAACTAACAGTCTAGGACCCTCAAGCAAGTGGGTACCAAGAGACAAAATTGTTTACTTGATTGCAAGTAAAACTAAGACTCTGAACCTTCCAATCACATGGATGCATGTGACTGTGAATGGAAGAAGAGCAATTGTGCATAGAAGGCACATTCTTGAAGAGTCAGATGGAGAAGAAGATGAAGAGGAATACATAAGGAGCAGGAGGGAGTATGAAGATATGGAAGCTTGCTTTGAAGATGATAACAACTCAGTGTGGTGGAGTGATTGCTCAGGCTATGGCTCTGACTACACCTAATCAAGAAAGCTTCAATACAAGGTAAGTATGCTTAACTCCTGAATGAAATATTCAGAGAAATAACTCTCAAAGGTTGAAAATGTCTTCTTAGGATACACAGTGTTCAGTACTAAAAACCTTGAAAAATCCTGTCTGAACATATTTTCTTGTGTCCTGAAAGACTTGTTTCTTCAGCCTCTGAAGTTCTTCAGGTTTCAACATCTGAAGAATCTCAGACTCTGAGAAACGTTTCAACCTCTGATGGATAAGCCTCTGAATACAAAATGAATTGGAAACGTTTAAGTATTTTTACTAAAACGTTCTGGCGCCAAAGAGACAACACGCATACACGTTCTGATTGGTTTGAATGCAGTTAATGATTAGTTTGTTTTACTTTCTTTAATATATTGTGTGTTTTTAATTTGTTTTATGTTTTCTAAAAACTCTTAAACACTCACACCTTATACTATCAAACTCTTGCTCTTCAAAGCTAGAACAAACTCTATCTCTCGCTTTAGCATCTTCCACACCCTAACCTTCTGAAATGGCATCTACTTCAGCACCAATTCCAAACTCCTTGTTTATTTTTCCTGATAACTTTCCGATCAACACTATTGCTTGCGAGGAGATGTTTTCTACAGATTTATCTCTCAAGATGGAGGGAAAATCTCTGAACCTGGTTATGGAACAACCAGTGGACTTTGATAGTTTGGAAAAGAACCATCTTGATGTCCTAAAGTTCTTTTCTAATGACAAAGGGAACTTTAGGTACATGAATTTATTAAATGGTCCAATCTATCCTACTCTGGTGAAAGATTTCTGGATTAGAAGCAAGGTGAGGACTGTTGAAGATTATCACAAAGAGCTAGTTGCAAGGAGGAAAGAAAAGCCTGAAAATGAAGACAAAACCCCTCAAGAGTTAGGTCTAAGAGTCATTGAAGAAACAGAGGTGCATTCTGTTGTGTGCGGATTTGAAGTTATTCTCACTACTTCAAACTTGGCTAAGGTGCTATCCATCCAAAACGAAGGTATCCATTACACCTTTAGTCACAGTAAAGCACAAGAATCTATGTTTCTGAAGAATATGACAAGACATTGCTATGTCAAAGGAACAAGCTGTGAGAGCAACAAGATAGGTGATCTAAAGCCCTCTCAGAGGATATTAGCCAAAATCATGTCAAGTTCTATATTTCCAGGAATTAAAAATCCTGATCACTTGTCATGGGATCATAGAAACTTTGTCTATTTTCTCACTAGGAAATATGATTTAAATTGGGCTAAATACATCTTTGATCACCTATGCAACTCTGTGCTCTTATCTCAAAATCAGGCCAAGACTGATATACATGTAGTCTACCCAAGGGTCCTCAGTGAGATTTTCTATCAGTGTGGAGTAATAGATATAATCAAAGCTGTTGGTCATGACTACTTGTTAAAAGAATGCAGAGCCTCCACCTTATCTGTTCATTCACTAGCTTGCATGAACCTGTTGTCAGAACTTGAAGCACAACCTTCAGAACCTCTAATATATCAGACTCACTCAGAACCCTCCTTGGTTAAGAAATAGAACATTGGCATGCCTACAATCTCTTGTGACATTGTCAATAAGTATATTCAACTGTTGGACAACCTAGGAGAAGGTGTTGAGACTGAGAAGGTAGAGTTGAAGAAGAAGAGAAGAAGATTAGTAAAAGCATATAAAGTTGAAGGCTCAAAGAGTGATGAACCTCTCAGCATCAGAAGAAGGAAGCTTGTCAAGGTGTCTGAGGAAAAGATTAATGAAAGCTCAGATCATAACAGATCAGGTGATGTATCTAAATCTGTTGTTGCTACTACTCAAGACATTCAGTTAACCTCATCATCAAACCAACTCACTCTAACTCAAAACCAAGCAAGTTCTGAAGACAACCTTACCATAAAACAACTCATATCAGAACCTGTTAAATCAACTCACCCTGAACCAGTCTTCATCAACATTTCCTCATCATCATCTTCGTCTGATTACAACCCCAATGAGTTAGATGAAATCCTAGCTAGCCTTGAACATCTAAAAGCTAAGACCAAGTCATCTATAACTCAAACGCCTTCAGACTCTCACCCACTCAAACACCAAACTCCATCTGAACTCCAATTCTCTGAACATATTGTTTCAGAAGAAAACTTGAATCACCCTTCATCAAACCCTGTTGAGGCTATGATCAATGAACTTCTTTTAGAAGATTTTCATCTAAAATACTTTGTCCAAACCAATCCCAGTTCTCAACTCATCAACACACCCTTATCCAATGAACCTTACCCAACCAAATCAAACATTTCTGATGTCTTGAGCAAATGCAATGACTTGTTTAAAGAGATACATGGTCTTTATGATCTAAGGCAAACATATATGCCTTCATCTGAGTATGCTTCTCAATGGATAAGTCTGACAGAGGAACTGGTGAAAGAAGTGCACCATCTTCAGATGGCAGCTGTAGAAGAACAGAAGAAGTTTGGCAAAGGAAAAGCTATCAATGCTGAAAAGGACATTCAAAATCAAATGGACACAGAGAGGAATCATCCTGAATCCTCTGCTGCAAGAGAAAAGGTGGACGATATGAATGTTCCTCTTCAAGACAGTCAGAAGAGTGATCAAGCAAATCAACAGTATCTAACGAATCCTTTCTATGAAGATGACATCAGAAGGATTGAAGCAAAAGTAGACAAGTTTGTGGGATTGATGGAAGAAGTAAATGCCAATCAGAAAAACATCATGACAACCCTAGCTTCTCTCTGTAGTCAACCCCAACCTTAGGACTTGTTTAATTGCTTATATGACTTTATGATTGAAAATTTGCAAAACATCCTGATTAGGTTAAACTTTTGTTTAGGTTAAAATTGTTAATCGTACATACCTATTCACTATATTTATCTGAATATGCAAGTTGTTAATTCTGTTTGGTATGTCGTTTGTTTGTTTGTTTTAACTCCTTAAATAATTTCTATCTTTCAAAATAATCCTTCAAACTCTTGAAATTCATTCACTTTTCATAAGTACAATATGTGGATATTCTTAAAGTATCAAATTACAAAACAAGAGAAGGCATAAAAGTAAGAAATCAAAACTAAACAAGCCAAAGTAATGAATGCTATTTCATTGAGAACATAAGTTCTGGTTTACAAGACTAAAATTTCTAAGAACTATCTTCTAGTGCTCTCAAAGGTCATATTTGTGGTTACATGCCTACATGACCTTTGCAGAGGGGAAAGGTTGAAGTTTTGGCTGAAGCCATTCAACCAGTAGTCTTTCTTGAAGAAACCAACTCTGCTGCATCAGTTTGGTTTTCCTTAGGAGAAGACTCTAGCCCTTCTAGAGCCTCGAACTTCAGTTTGATTTTCTTCAGGAAGATATGTCTTCAGAACTTAACACAGTCAGAGTCCAAAGATTTCTCTTCAGACTCTGAACTGAGTTCTTCTGTAAAGGACACTGGCTTTGTTTCCATTAGTTTCTTCTTATGTTTTCTCCTATCTTGATTGACTCTCAGTGAAACTACCTCCTTCTTCTCTGAGCGTTTCATTTTTTCTCTCAAGAGATCTATCAATAACCTATGATTATTCTGTGTGAGTAAAATGACTAGGTATCTTTCTCCTTTTATAAGCAAAATTCAATGGCCGAATATTAAATGTGTTCAACCACTCCTGATTTGACGGCATTGAAAGTTGAATTTCTATTAATTGCTTATATTACCTTTTTGATAATGACAAAAGGGGGAGAAAGAATATTGGTAAATCAATTGTTGGAAGAAGCGAAATTACTTGGCTTTTTAGGGCCTTGTAGTGCTTCAGAGAGAGAACGTAGGAGAGTGGTCAAAATAGTAGCATGAGGAACATGCTTTGTTATGACAATCTGACCTTTGAGGATTTCAAAATATTGTACTAAAGAGCTCTGAACTGTTTTCAAATTTTTTGTTCAGACTCTGAGCTATTTTCTGTGAAAAGATTTTTTAAAGCTCTGAACTGTTTGAAAATATTTTGAACTCTGAAGCTGTTAATGATAACCATCAGAACCAAGTGTGTATGTAGAAGTCTTTAAGCGCCTCTGATCCTATTTTGTCATTCAATTTAAATATTGCTTCAATTTAAATATTGCTTCATCTTGCATCTGCATTAAGGGCTTAATTTTCAAGGAGAATGCATTTATTAATTGAAGTTTATTATTCATAGTTAGTTCTTGAGTAAGGGTGCAACTTTACTCAAAGATTATCACACTATGGAAAGAAGAAGCTTGCAAACCTTGTTCTTTACATAGTGAAATATGAATAATTTAAGTCATATAATAAAGTATTTCGGAAACTGATTAAAATTAACTATGGATACAAAATAGGGGGAGCTTACAAACCTAACCCTATGGGTTATCAGACTTAGGGGGAGCTTGCAAAACTCAGAAGCCTAATGTCAACATAGCTGATTTTTATCAACAACAATTGTATTTAATACTTGTGTTTGTCATCATCAAAAAGGGGAGATTGTTGGAACAAAATATGTGTTAATACACACCCTTAAGTTTTGATGATAACAAAGTATTAAATGGACAATTGATGGTAATAATGTTTAAATTAAGTGCAGGAGAATTCAACGTTTAATCAAGAGCACACTTAATTTAAACTCTGATGAAACCAATGGAAGTCTGAATATTTAAGACTCTGAAAGAGTTCAGATGCTACAACGTGGTCAGAAGCTATACAAAGTTCAGAAGCTCAAAGTAGATCAGAACGTCTGAAAGCTGTTCTGGAACTCAGAGGAGTTTAAGAAGCTCAAGGATGTTCAGAGGCCTACAAGAGTTCAGAGGCTGTCTGCTAGTCATAAGTCATTCAGAGGATGAAGACGTTCAGAAGCTGAATTACGAAAGACTATCAGAGGCCAACCATTCAAAGACCAATCAGACTCCAAGTTATCAAAGGTTCATCAGAAGCAAAGGAATTCCCAGTCATCAGAAGGCTACATCAACTACAACTTATCAAGCCTGATGACTTGTTCTAAGGTCAACTAAAATGCAACGGTCACAAAGGATGTGATCCCTCTCTCTAGGAGCTAGTTGTACCTTATAACTGTACCATTGGACAGACAGCAAAGGTGAAGCTTCTCTGTAAAGGAAGACGTGGCTTTACTCAACGGATCTTCAATGTCTACAGCTGTCCAAGTTGCAACGGAAATTTCTCCAACGTCTCAATGTCTTTCTCAACTCATATAAATATGCCAAAGAAAGAATTGATGACTAGCGCTCACCATTAGATAAAATCTCTCAGAAGAAAGTGAGAATTTGAATTGTAATAGATAATATCTCTCAAATGAAGTGAGCATAGAAACTAGCTTAGAGCCTCTGAAGTTATTATGTTTGTAATAAGTTTTAAGCTCTTAAGTTAGTAGTAAGTCTTCTGCTTAGTGTAGAAGCAAGTAAGTCTTCTACTTAGTGTAGAAGCAAGAAAGTCTTCTGCTTAGTGTAGAAGCACGTAAGTCTCAGTCTTAGTGATTAGAGCAGTGAAGTCTTGAGCCTGAGTGCTTGAGCAAGGAAGCCTCTGATCTTGTGTGATTAGAGCAAGGAAGTCTCTTTGTCTTGTGTGACTTAGAGTAGGAAGTCTCAAGCTTGTGTGCTTGAGCAAGGAAGTCTTTGATCTTGTGTGATGCAAGGAAGTCTCTATGTCTTGTGTGACTAAGAGCAGGAAGTCTTGAGCTTGTGTGCTTGAGCAACTATTGTAATCCGTGTGATTATAGTGAAACTCTCTTGGAAACAAGGGGACTGGAGTACTCTCAATTTGTGAGGGGAACCAGTATAAATTGTTGTGTGTTCTTCTCTCTCTCACTCTCTCATTTACTCCTTCATCATTCATAACGCTATAAGTTAATTGTGTGAATAATCCGCTGTGCTTTAAAGACTCTGAAAAGATTTTAAATATCTTGGAAAGTTTTTAAAATATCCAAAACACAATTCAACCCTCCTTCTTGTGTTTTCTCCACGCACCTTCAATGCTTTGTTGGCGCTTTATTCACAAAGACTTAAACCTTCTGTATGCATACTAAACACAACAGAGGATGTCATAACATGTTGCAGCATCTTGTGCATCATCATGGTCATCTAGGCTGCGACAGATGCTACAGCCTTATGTGCATCATCATGGACAGTGCATATATGAATTAGTACACACACTCAATATTCTAAAACATAATTATACTCCCTTTGGTCTTGAATATTAGAAACAAAAAAAGGCACACCCTTTAAGAAAAGCGGATAAAGTATAAAAAAAATTATGTCATTTACTATTTTACCCTTAGTTTTATTTTCAAATAAATTAAAATTTGCTTACATGTGCACACTTTAAGCCACTAGTGAAGCATAACTTGTGGAAGTAGTAAAACTAAGCCTTGGTACTTTTTTTTCTACGGTTTCCAAGGGTGTAGGCTTATAGTACTATGGAAAAGTAAAATTAAGGGTCAAATTGAAATATTCAAAATAAATATAATGATTGCATTACCTTTTGCTTATATTTAACACCTTGTAATTTTTTGTTTTGTTTCTTATATATGAGACCGGATGAAGTATTATTTTAAATTAAAATAAATTATGAAGGGTAAAAATACATTTTAGTTAAAATAATAAGGGTAAAGTGGAAAAAAAATGATAGATTATATTACATAAAAGATGCTAACTTGTTTCTTGTTTTTTATTAGACAATCAATAGTTTATTTTTCTTTTTAATCTCAGCCATTGGATTGGTTTTTTAACACATGTCGTACATCTATACAATTAATATGCTAAATGGAGTTAATACTAAATGGAGGGAACCTGAACTCTATATACTTATGGTACATTTTACTTGTTTGTCAATGTGCAAGAGAATAGTTTATAATCTAGATGATAGGCTCCGTAAAAAAAAATCTAGATGATAGGTTGAAGTGGGTAGTTAGTTTAGAAATATTGTTGGTTGTACTCTATTCTAAAGGTGGGATACCGCGCCTCGGCATGTGTTGAAGGTTAGAGGTATTTAGGGTTAGATAAGATATATTTGATCTAGTCCGTAAGTTAAATTTAATCTGAGAAAAATTATATTTTAGGAGAATCTATAACATTCTTCTAGACATGTGTCCTATGGACAAGTGTTAGCTGATGGCCATGTGGCAGGATTTAGCGGCCCACGTGTCCTAACAAGTGGTGATTTATTATGGGTACGTAAATATATGAGACACATATTTGTCAATGATAATCATAAAAACTCGATCCTAGCTGATATATTGGCAAAAGGAGTTAGTCCAACAAGTGTTGGCTGATACATATATGGGACATATATTTGTCATTGATAAACATAAATATCTGGTCTTAAAGTAAATATAATAAACTCGCTTTAATTGAAAGTTACTTTCAGACCGGATATTAGTTTGAATAGATGAAGGAAGATTTCATTGCAAATATGTTGGACCAACTCCTTCTGCCAATAATTATAATGTCTCATCCGTGAATTGCGTCTCTATGTCTCACGCTTATTGTCATTTTGAATTCTTTTGAAAGACTCCCGTTGTAGGAGCACGGTTGTTATTTATTGATTTTGAAAATCGTTTTACAAAATAGAAACTGAAGAAATTACCGGGTCGAGTCGTGGACTATGTCTCTCTTTACGTTTCGCGACACTACTCAAAATTGTGCACGGTAGACTATTGGATCGGGCGAGAGAATATAGGCCCAATTCACCTAGGCTCAATGCGACCGATTGGGCCACTCCCCAAAGTCAGAGGAGGCCTAAGAAGACTCGATCATAGAACTAACTCACTAATCCCTATGTTTACTCCATCATCATCCCACTACTCCATAAAAAATCTCTCAACTACTCCCTCCATTATCTCCTATAACACTCCTATATATATGGCATCACAAGTAACAAGAAGAGGACGTTCATTCTTTCACAAAAACGCATAGAAAACACAATATCAGTGCCTAGTACTCTACTAGCCTATAGTCACATTCTACATTTTGCAGACCCCCTCAGGTCCTTGCAGGATCAACTATCAACCGCGAAGTCCCAGGATAAAACAGTCCAGTTCAAACTGAATACCGATTAACTACTGCACAAGCCACTCTTTGAAACAACAGAACAAAAAAGAAAGTTTTTGAGATGAAGAGAAAAAAGGGAGAAAAGAGATAATTCAGATGTATTTTCAAAATTCTGAAATAAAAATTATGAGAAGTGAAAGGTTGTATTTATAGGTGAAGTTTGGAACCAAAAACGAGAGATTTATGCGAGATGGATCATCTCAAAATTTGAATCAATTTGTAACTAATCCGCTCGCAGCCGCGCGTTAATGGATAAACCAAGGTTTTACGCGCGCTAACGGATAAAGCATATCCGATAAAAGTAAAAAAAAAACGTGCATAACATATCCGATAGAAGAAAAACAGATCGATACAAATTGAAATTGTCAGCACACATTTAAAACATGTGCTTACTTGGTCAATAAGTCACACACTTTAATTAATTTTTGGTAAAATATAATATATCACAAAGCCCAATTCTGACCCTATCGGACGACGGCACGCACGTGTGATAGTCAACACTGGCTCTGTTTGGGAAGACCAAAAAACTAGCTTATAGCTTTTAGCTTATAAGCTAAAAACTCTGTTTGGTAACGGTCATTTTACTATGAGCTTATAGCTTATTTTCAAATGCTATTTCAAGTAGCTTATTGCTTTTAGCTTATAAGCTCTAACCGTTATTTTTACCAAACAGAGTCATTGTGTATGGAGTCCCCTGTTTACAAAACTAGGTACCCCTTGAGGCACACTCTAAGAGTCCACCCTTACATATATAAACACTACCGAGGTAAATATTCCCTCCAATGTGAGACTTATAGAAAAAAAATTCACTTCACACTAACAATTAGTTTTATGTTTGTGTTTATATCTTTTTTCAACTTCCTCCATTTTTCAACATTTATTCCAACAACGGTTATATTGTTAAATTGTGTCACTGATCAAATGCATTTTTTTGTCAAGAATAAATAAATGTATTATACGTAATATCACTGTCAACTGTGCTATTATATTCGTAGAAAGATCACATTTTCTACTATTTGATTTAAAATCTATTTTAAATTTGACCATTCAAAGTCGACATAAAAAGTTGATAAGGAAATATTATCCGGTACAAAATATGTATTATTAATTTATATGATTTTTTTTCCTGGTATGGTCTATTTTTTTTTTTTTATAGATCTAACTACCCAACGACCTCTTTTCTTCAAATTTAACTGCCCAACAACTTGTTAATAAGATATGACTCACTTTTTTCCATAAAAAAGAATGAAAGAAAAGATATGACTCACTTAATTTATCCAAGAAATGAATATAAATTCAACTGTGGTCCTTCCCTAAATATTTCAATAAACAAAGAAGAAAAACAAATCCAAGATAAAGATGCATCATGATAAAATATTATAACTTCAAATCACAAAAATATATGTTTAAGGAAACAACGTCCATCATAATATTGTTCCATCACAATCGATATATTTTTTCTTTTTTTGTTAAAAAATAATTATTGATTTTATATTTTTTCATTCCCATTGCTTTTTAGTCAAAAATTTATTTGTGTCCATGTTATCTACATTTTTAATACTCCCTCACTCCCTTATTATAAGATATTTTTACAAAAAAACGTGTCTCTAAATATAAAGGTCCTCTACAAATGTCTCAAAAAAGTTTCAATGTTGAGAATTTGGTCGATAAGGTGAAAACTATAGCTTGACGGTGGTTGAAGACTCATAAAAAATTATTTTGATTTTGATTTGAATATGTGGTTGTTGAACCCTTTAGTTTGTTTAGAGATGTGCCCGGTTAAGAAGGCGATTAAGTGTTGTTTTTTGACGTTTGTGTCTTAAACTTCTAGTATTTATTTGTGGTTAGACACACCTTGTGTTTAACTTGTTTTTAATATAATTATTTGCCTTCTTTAAAAAAATGTCTTTTACATATTTTTATATGCACTTATTACTTTTTTTTTCAAACATACCTTTTAGTAATACTACTATCAATTTGTCTTGAGATATGAAACAAGGGTAATTTATACTCCTCCGTATTTTATAAGTGTCGTTTTTTGTCGGATCTAGCGTTTATGTTTAATTGTCGTTTTGATCTATTAAGGTATGATTTGTCAATTATACTCATTGTTAATTACTCTTATATATTTCATTAAAACTAATAATTGCTATATATTTAAAAAACTAAAGTTTGTTTTGATTTTTTTTTTAACATAACATATTAATTTTTTGTTTTGTTTTGTTTTGTAGATAATAATTAAATTTATTGGAAAGAGAAAGTGTGTGCAAAAAAAAAAGAATATATTGGTGAATTATGATGAGAGTATAATATGAAGATAAAATGCAAAAATCCACTTTCTTAATTTGGTGTTACTATTAGCTTATATAATATTTTGTTATGGTTAGCTTTTTGCTACCATCTTTTGATTAAAAAAAATGATGTTACTTTGACGGAAAAAAAATGAAAATTTTTTTTGGTGTTACTAAAAGAAACGGAGAGAGTAATAATCACACATATTTAATTTCGGAAAAATTTATTGCTCCGACACTTTTCTTATAATGTCCGTGACTTTTGTTAAAGATTTCTATATTAATGAAGAAAAATATTCTTGAACTACAACAAACCATCAACCGTCAACATTGACCACCACCAAAAACCCAGAGTAAAAAAACAACAATCACTCCAACCATGACACCTAAACACCACCGGAGTAACAAAAACACCGCCGGAACAAACAAATCCTAGAACCGCCAGATCAACCGCTTCTCCAATACCAGAAGTCAAACACCCACCACTACTACCAACCACCAAAACCAAACCTATTCACAACCGTCAAACCACCGCGCAACCGAAAAAATTTGTATTATAAGGGAGTACGTACAATGGGTACTCAATCCCTTACAACAAGTTGAAGTTTTCAAATTGTTTAACCTGCTATTAAAATGATAAGTTATACTTTTTGTTGTAATATGGTCGGTTTTTGCCTTCACTCTCCCATAAAATTTTACTTTTGAACTATATATGTATCTATAAGTAATATATATTCTCATTGTTTTAGGGTTTGATGTCATCTTCTCATTTAAATTAGATGATGTGACGTTCTGACATGACACGTCATATTTTAGTGTCACATGCTATTACGTTGCCACATCATAATGACATGTCAAGATATAATGAGTGACTCGCACATGGTAGGGATGAAAAATAAAATTAAACATAATTAAAAGGATACAAAGCAAAAGGAAAAGAAAAAAATATATTAATTTAAGAGTAAAATTAGAATAAAATAATAATTAATACATCAAAAATACATAACAACACTCATTAATTGTGGAATATATTTATTTTATTAATGTTACAATTAATATTATTATATTTGTTGTAAGTGAATATTTTTTGAAAGTAACTGCGAAGGTTAATAGCTCAAAACCTCGTAGATCTAAAATTGTGACAAACGCCTAAAATGGTTGCATGCCCAAAATCTAATTTGAACTTAAGATCTTGATAAGTTTTATTTTTTAAAGTGTCAATGTTAATTATTACTTCCCTTTGTCTCAAACTTTTGGTCCTTTTACTTTTTTAGTTTTGTCTCAAAACTTTGGTTCTTTTGAGATCCCAATTACCAGTTAATGATACTTTATCATTTATATATATACCCTTACATAAACTAAAGCAATCATTAAATGAATTTTCTCTTTCTTAATAAAGTAAAGATAAAAATGACTTAACTTATCAATCTTTATTATTTTTTAATCCACGTGAAAAACTCTAAAATGATCAAAGTTTTGAGATAGATGGAGTAGTAATTAGTATTGTAAGCGTTTGTCGTGGGTAAAAATCGAACCTTTGATCTTCTTGCCATTTCACTTTTTGCCTTATTCAATTGAGCCACAAAATTTTCTTTACAACTCCTCAAATATTCTGATAAGTTAAAAGAAACATATGTTACTTCATCTAATAGCGTTATTGGATGATATAATGAATATTAATTTATTCTATTTGTTTAATTAAGAATCGCATGCTAATGAACAAAAAATTAAGAAAATACTTTTGGTCTGGTGGTTTGAACAAAACAAAGGATGCACAAAACAAAAGTATAGAGACAAAATAATCTTGAATTGTGGCAAAAGGAAAGTGATATCTCTCTTATGTGGCAAGTGTGGTGTGGAGGAAAATGATATTCTATGTTCAAGCAAATGGAATTCACAAAAAGAGGTGTGATTCATTTGGCTTCCTTTCCAAAAGTCATACAAACATTTTTAAATTAATAAAAGTGAGAGAAATTAATAAACTATTAGGCAAAATGAATCGTGTATAAAGTTTGGTCAAAAGTCAAAACATTAGAAAAGAAAATGACCTTAGATAAAGATATCGTTAAGTCAAGCAACCGACGAAACATAGAATCCTTCAACCGAAAGCAAACCACCTAACGACCAACCAACTGCCTACAACATAAAATATATAGAATAATCATGTTTTTGTATTTTTTTAAGAATTTAATATACGGCTCTCTTTGGCACTAAAAAATAGCGGATAGTTGATAAGCAATCATATAGCGATGAGCTTATAGTGGATAATTTATAAGTTAGTTTAGCTTATAGCAAATAAGTTAGCTGATTAAATTTGTAGTGTTTAGTAAAATTAACGGTTGAACTAGCTTATAAGTATACAATGACATAAAAAGATGTGTTTAATTAATATTTATTTTTTTCAAGTAAGATGATAGGGGTAAAATTGAAAGAAAAAATGACAAGTTGTAAGCTACTTGAAATAGCGTTTGAAAAATAAGCTATAAGTTAGTAAAATAAATTATAAACTCTTTTTTAAAAATTATTACCAAACATAGCTTTTGACTTATAAGATATAAACTATAAGCTAACTATTAAATTCCCAAACAGAATCTATATACACAGATCGACAATGTAAGTTTTTACACTTGAACTCAATCAAATTATATCATGTATTAAAAACTAACTTATAAACGCGGCACTACTATTATGTAACTTGATTGTATGTGTTTGGTTAATTCAATGAATTTAAATAAATAAATAAATAAAAACTTTGAATATATTTAAGTTCGAAAGGAGTATGTATGAAAAAAAAATCGGTGTTAAAATATTGTTTTTTTCTATAAAAAACAAAAATAATTGTTTTTTATGTTTTGTATCTAAAAATCATTTTCAAAGATTATCCGTGTCCCTCCCGTGTTACAATATACTAAATATTAATTTATCATAAAAATATAAAATTATCAAGTCTTTTTCATAAATAAAATATATATATTTGCACAAACATTTTTATATTCAAACTTTCTATATAAATTATTGTACAGTAAGCTATTGGATAATATCATGGTTAACTTCTTTTTTTCTTTACGTCATGATTATTTCTTATATATATGCATGCAAATCAGCTCAACTCAATATCTTTTGTTAATGTCACACACCACACAATATATAATTAATCGCTTCTTATCTTGTTTACTTTCCCTTTTCTGTTGATGATATATTTATTTTATGAGCCGATTAAAAAAAAATATTTATTTTATGAAAAAGAAAAAAACTTATAAAGATACAATTTTTGTTAGTAAACACTTATGAAATAACATAAATATGTATTTATTTGCATAAACTATTTTCATAAGTTCAAAAGCTCAAAAATAAGTCAAATTCAAACTGAGCTTTTGGCTCTTTTGTTTTTGTTAGATATATCGTTGAATACAATAACTGTTTTTGAACTCAAGCATTTTTTTCTTGCATTGACATTTTTGACACTTCAATATAGGATTTTGTGAGTTTGCTCATAAATTTATCATTACTGTTTTTAGCGATTTTGAATGTGTATTGCATCGATTTACTCCATCAATTTGAATAAATGAATATCGTTTATTTACTAAAATAATATATCAAAACTACAACATTGTTCATCACGTTGTCTATCAATTTTAACATAAAATTAATTATATAAATACAAACGTATAAAATCAATTATATAATTTTTTTTTAATTGTTGTATATATAATCGAGTTAGCTTGTGAACCAAAAGAATGGAACTATAAACAGCTTAAACTTAACTCACTTAATTAATTAACGTAATTTTCATCTCAATTTCAACCCGTTTATGAATGAAATTCAATGAATTAATTAACGAATCGAATTTTAAATTAATTCATTTTCAACCCTACTTTCTATCGTTCATAATTGACATGACTCTTTTAAGACCATTTTAGTAATTCACAAGTCACATATAAGATGACTTATTGATGGGTTGATTTACGGTTAAGCAAGGACCCATAACCCGACTTGAAATCGACATAACCGCCAACATATGGAAGCACTCGATCGGATACGGATCGGGTCTCGGGTTAATGATTCGGAAAATTGGTCATGAACAATTATATACGGGTGGGTGCGGGTCTCTAAAAATTCATCTCTTCATAAACCGACCGAACAATTACTAAAATGCAAAAAATTTCCAATTCTGAGCACTTCTTATCTCTCTTAATATCTTATACTCTTCGCTTTGTTGTTTTTATCTATCTTTGATAGATGAGACAAATGTTATATTTATTCCCTTCGTTTTTTTTAAGTGTCCAGGTTTGTCGGATTTAGCGTTTCTATTTAACTGTCCATTTTGTGTTTTAAAGGTACGATTTGTCAATTGTACCCTTTTTTAATTACACTTATCTTTTTCAATAAATATTTTTTTATATATTTGAAAAACTAAATTTTTTAAAAACAAAAAAGTTTGTTTATTTTTATATTCTATTGATAACAATAATCTGAAAATATTTTTTTTGTATAACAATAAATCTATTGATGAGGGTATAATAGGAAGATAAGATGCAAAAATCCAATTTCTTAATTTGGTGTTACTATTCTAAACGGACACTTAAAAAAAACAGAGGGAGTATAAGTTTAAGCTTGTAATATGTTGATAAAGGAGATGTGAAAGATAATATGCTAGATTTATCTTAATTTCTACTACTCATCTACTTGATCTTAAATCTACAAATTTCAAACAAAATAATTGCATCTTTCCCTTTTTGTTGTATCATTTGTTGCATTATATATGAAATATTGAACTATATTGAATAATGTGAATTTTTTTTTTATCAATGAAGTTTTGGAGGTAAAAAACAAAGTTTCAAGCTAACCCGTTAAAACCGACCTATTATACTCGTCACTCCTATTATCCGATACCCGGAAAAACTGAAGATGTAAATGGTCAAAATTAGATCTAAATTAAGAAAGTTGCAGTTTTTATCGGTTTGACAATTTTTACCCCGAACCCTACCGATATCCAACCCAAGATCCATTAGTAATATATATATATATATATATATATATATATATATATATATAGGAAGAGATTAAATTACATCGCTTAATGATGCTTTAACGAATACAAAATTTAAAAATTTCACTGTTGGATTGAAAGTTTATAACATATAAATCATCTATGTTAAATTTTCTAAAATCATTTGATATATTTGTTTTTTTGCCAAGTAGTCCATGACTAGAAGTTCATATCTTGAGGTGAATAAGTGGAAGATCCCGGGTTCAAACTTTGATCACTACATATAGAATACAATATTTCTACCAACTGATTTATGTTCACGGAGACAAACCGTTTGATATGTTATTGAAACTCATTAAGATTAACGGTTATGCGTTTTAATTGAATACTGTTAATATTGATTTGTCTCAATAACATATCAAACTATTTTAGATTTATGTAAAATTTAATAGAGACGTTCAATTCAACGGTAAATTTTTTGTAAATTTTGTACTCGTTAAACTGTTATTGAGCGGTATAATATTACTCAAATGTTTTACCACTGTAATTTGATACTTTTCTAATATAGAATATAGATAAATTTATAGTCTAGGAAAATAATTAATCTCCTTAAACTATTTCCATGTAATTTTTTTATCTAGATAAGTTTTGTAACTATAGAAAACATTTTTTATGTAAAATATATAGGGTCATATGAATTGTCTCAAAAATAGGGTCATATGACCCTATTTTTACTTATTTCTAAACATATAGAAATAAGTGAAAATATCATAAATGGGGGAATTTATTGAATTATGAGCAATTTTACTATCATACTTCACAATTTTGTACCCAATTTTTTTTTAAAGAAAATTTGATATATACTTGTGATATAATCATAGTCACATCAAAGTTTTTTTTTTGGATAAACCTGTTACAATCAAGAAATCAACTCACGCAAAGTGCTCCATCTCGTCCCTTTTGAGTTTGGATTGTTTCTTTGTGGTGTTATGAGCTATATATGTATTGAAATATTATCTTTCAGAAGCTTTTAGAAAAACATTGGGACAACTAGCAAATTTATAGGGACATCAATCCTACTTATAGGGCCACTATGTCTGATACAAAATGTTGTATGTTTAGGATTATTGTAAATTCACAAGCTCATTATATTTTGTTAACTTCAATTTAGGTAAGCATTATGTCCCTATAAATCAAAAGAAACATTAAATAATTAATAATATTATATACCAAATTAATTGATCATATTAAATATAGATTTATCTAACATGTGCAATATTACACATGTTAAAATAACTAGAAATGGTAAGTTTTGATTGAAAAACAATAATTATTTATTAAAAATTATACATTTACTATAAAATACAAAAGTTTTAATACGGATTTACTTTTTTGAACTTCCTATCATGTGCAACACATGATAGAAAAATCCATTAAATATTAAATAAAAGATACTATTAATTGTTTAATTATAGTCGTTGTCAAACATCAAAAGATATAAACTAGTAAAATAGGCTATAAGCTTATAACAAAATGACCGTTACCAAACAGAGCTTTTAGTTTATAATTAAAAGCTATAAGCTCGTTTTGAAGCCTTACCAAACATAGGCTTAGGTTCTGTTTGGTAAAAATAGCTTATAGCTGATGGCTTATAGCTTATAGCTTATAGCTGATGGCTTATAGCTTATAGCTGATAAACTAATTGAGGTGTTTGGTAAAATTAGCGGTTTAACTAGCTGATAATGTAAAATTACATGAAAGGGCATTATCACTTTATAATAAAATTTATATCAATTAATATTTAATATATTATTAAAAAATATTTTTTATTTAAAAAAATGGTTTTAAATATTTTCACCTTTTATTAAAAAAGTAAACATTACAGTAAAATATATTTAATATGTATATATAAATTATATTATTGTAAAACTTAATTGCAACCTATACAATGAATAGATAATAATAATATTATATTAATTTGATTCGAGATTTCACAATGCATGTGAGTTTTTTTTTTGTGCATTATGTGAGTTGTATATTACTTTTTTTTTTAAAAAAAATTAATAGAGTAAATTAACTGGTTTGTATAGATCTGTGGGTGCAAAAATATACTACTTTTACAAATAAAAAGTCAATTTTGTGAACAAGTCGAAAAAATATACAGCTCCTATAATTAACTGGGCTAAAAAGTCAATTTTGTAAAAGTAGAAAGTGAAAAGTTAGTTAAAAAAAATTGTGAGGATGTTTACTCGTCATATATAGCACAAACGTTATATAAATTTTGCAATAAAAATATAATAAATATTAAAATAATGTTAATTATGCTTGTTCAAAAAAGATAATTTTGACTAAATTATATTAATCCAAAATAATAATCAAAATAAGTACTAAAGGGTAAAATTGGGTTTTAGTTAAAATAATAAGGGTAAAAGTGGAAGAAAAGACAATAAGCTATAAGCTAAATGAAATAGCGTTTGAAAATAAGCTATAAGCTAGTCAAAATAAGCTATAAGCTCGTAACGAAAAGACCGTTACCAAACAAAGCTTTTAGCTTATATGCTAAAAGCTATAAGCTATGAGCTAACTTTTTGGCCTTTCCAAATAGAGCCTTAATTGAGAATAGTTATACAGACACACATTTAGGTGTAAGACATATAAATACCATAATATTTATATTAGTAAGAATAGAAAACACTTTGTAGCCATGACAAAAAGAAAAACACATTGTATCTTGGTCAGGGGCGTCTCCGAGTTTTTGAAGGTCATGTGCAAGAATATAAAAGTGGCTTTTAATAAAGAAACGTAAAAAAATTTATAAAAAAATATCATCGATTTAAATTGCAAATAACATAAAAAATATAATAATTCTTGTAATAAACATAAAAAAAATTCGTTGTTTAACGATAACAACAAATACAATATAGCTACTTAAAACGAGTTATTCTTCCAGCATTTTTTGAAGCAAATTCATCAATTAAGTCTTCATATTCTATGTGACTGTTCTTTTTTTTTTCTTTACAAAAACTGGGCATGGACCTAACAGTGTTGTAATATAATTATTTTTTACACCCCCTAATTTACTGATACTATTATCCTATAATTTTTTTTTTGAGGCCCTTATTTTTAAGAGGTCCTATGTCATGGCACATATTCTAAGGGTCCGTTTGGCCCGACTTTTTTAGCTCTTAGAAGCTGATTGAAAACTAAAAGTGAAAATAAGAACTTTCAAAAACAGAGCAAAAGTTGTTTGGTAATTATTGTTTTTTTTAACTTCAAAGTTATCTTTAATCTAAAATTTGTTTAGTAAAAAAGATTTGTACCAAAAATAAAAACTTTTAAAAAAGATAATAACAACTAATAATATTTAAATGAAAACAACCTAAAAAATGAAAATAAAATAATAAAAAGAGCCTTAAGTGGGATTCGAAGCGGGATCATTACAAAAAAAGCTCCGGATTTTTTTTCAACCTTTTTTTCTAGAAGCTCATTTAATCCAATTTTGCACATTGAAAAAATCTGCTTTTTACGGTTAAGAACTTTGTTAAAAATGTGTTTGACCTAACTTTTGATTAAAAAAAGAATTTAAAGCTAAAAAAAGCCGGGCCAAATGAAGCCTAAGGGATGATTGATCGTGTCAAAATTACTAAGCCTAGCCTTGCTCCATTTAATCCTTTCCACTACATGCAACAACAATAGATCAAATGATTGAAATTTGATAGCAATAATTAAATATTTATTAAACCATATAGATTATAAACTCTTGCATTAAATGGGACCTCAACTAATAGACGGTGAAATTGGTCTTATCGAATTCGTCAGTCCTAAGACTAGATACGAAGTTTTTTAAAAAAAAAAGAAAAAAACAAAGGCAAATAATATGAGCGGGTATTTCTCTATTGTTCTTCCATTTTTTTTTTATTGGTAGTAATACAAATTACAATGACACATGTATCGCGTGAATAGCGGCAGAAAACTTGGCGTCAACACAAAGGTCAAAAGCTATTCTTCTTTCACTCAGGAATATACTTGTGTAGGCTGACCAACTCCAACTCATGACCTTCTTTTGGTCAAGCAAACATACTTCCAACTTCCTATATTAAGGGCACATTCATATGAGGTATACTCACTTTTCTTTAGGGTATGTATTCTTGCGAAATTCAGCAAGAAAATAAGATTGTACTAATAAATATTAGGTTTTACTATACTTTTTAAGGACTTTATTTTAAAAAAGTATTATTCCAGTGAACAAATAAGGGGAATATATGCCTGTTCATGCCTGTATTTGAAGGCGGAAAGCTCCCTACAATGAACTGCATGTTTCCCAAAAGTGTCGAGACACACTTTATGACAAATAGGACAAATCTCTTCCTTAGAAAATATTGGAATCTGAGGCGGTACCTAAGAATGGTACAATACTTAACCGGTGACATGTGTTGGCCTAACCCATCGATGAGAAAGTCTTGAGTATGTGCCGCTTTCAAACACACACAAACTGTTTTTTACCTTGTTGTCATGTTAAAATCAACTTTGATGTCTCGAAGAATGTTACCACCATAAAATTTGTTAGCATTTCCCTTTCGGTTGGGTATTGGTGACACGCGTGAAAGTAGAGAGCAAGAGAATGTGGGGTGCGAAAGGCATGTTTGAATTGAAATTGTAGATAGATAGGAAACAACACGGAACTCTAGGGAGGGAGGGAAAGCCATCCAAGACAAAGTCACGGTTATTGTCGGTTATGGCAGTTTCCTATCCATGTGATGTGGGTCCTTTTTCCATATTTTGACCACCATAATTCTATTACCGGTATTTATTTTCTTTTCCATTTTTGTAATTATAATAACTACAAACTCTCTCTAAATATAAATATAGGACCACATTAAATATTACAAGAATTAATAAAGTTGGTCACATGAGTTTAGCACAATTATGCAGGTCTTTGAAACAGTTTTGTTTTTAAGTTTTTAAAATGTATTTTATAAATTAGTTTCTGAAAACAGTTTTTAAAAAACAAAAATTTAATTACATATTTGGTTCTTTATCTTTATTTTAAGTTTTAAGTTGATCCCTTATCTTTTAAAAGTTTTAATTTCTTGCAACATTAAATGCACAATTTCTATTTTAAAATATCTTAACATGTGTCCTTAGGGCACATGTTAACATGACCCTATCTTATATTTAAGTTTCAAGTTGGTCTCTTCCGTCAATTTTTTTACTGTTACCGGTATTTCTTTTCTTTTCCATTTTTGTAATCTATATCTATACCAATAATAAGGTACTGTTTAGTCCAGCTTTTCTAAATGTAGAAGTTATTTTAACCATAAAGCTATAAATAATAGCTTTAAAACTAAAATTAAGTTGTTTGGTAAATCATACTTTTTTTATATAAAAAAAGGTTATGTTATAAAACTAACGTAAACAAGAGCAATATAATAATATATATGTGGAGAGAAGAAGAGATGAGAGAATAAGAGAAAACAACAGAGTCTGTGTTATTCCTTTTGAGTGTCATTTACATGATACACGATTCCTATTTATAGGCAAATATAATGGGCCAAATAACATGGGCCAACAACCTACATATGGACATCCACTAAATATTCATAACAGGTTAAAAGTTGTTTTTTTTTAATTATAATAGGGTTAAAAGATATGTTTGATAGACCTATTAAATTCAATATTATGAAGGCACGCTTGGCTGATGTTTGGAGGCCAGTGAAGGGTATGGTTTTAAAGGAAGCTACTTAGGAGTTATATCTATTCCAATTTTTTCATCCCCTAGATGTGGAGGAGGTTATGAAGGGAGGTCCGTGGCTCTTTGATAATTATACTTTGGTTATTGATAGGATGGAGGTAGGTGTGGCGTTGCATGATATTCCGCTCTATCACGTCAATTTTTTGGTGCAAATTCATAATGTTCCTGTTGGTATGATGCTTGAGAAGGTGGGAAAGGGTCTTGCAAATTACATAGGGGAATTTGTGGAGTATGACAAGAATAATTCTACGAGCTTCTGGCGGCAGTATATGAGGGTAAAGGTAAAGGTGGATGTTAGGAGACCGTTGAAGATTGAGAAAAAGATCATGCTGAACGGAGGATTGGGGGCTGTTGTGAAATTTAAGTATGAGAGATTGGGTCTGTTCTGTTTTGTCTGTGGAGTTATTGACCACTCAGATAACAAGTGTGAGGTCAAATACGCCATGGAACGAGATGATGGCAGCAGGGGTTGGTCGAATGAAATCAAAGCCGAGGTTCGTCGTCCTGGAGGTCGAGTTGAATCTCGTTGGTTACGGGAGGACCGAAGTAGTATGGGTGGTGTGCATACTGATTGTCATGCTAGCCAGAGGGAGTCACAGAGTTCGGGCTCCTCACAGTCTAATGAGACATAACCACGCCCGCGTGATAATGGTAGTGATAGCTATCAGGGTGGTAACGAGGTAGTCGTCGCAGGGAGGAATATTACTCCGTCAATGACAACATCTATGGGGAGTCCACGCCCTAATCATGAGTTATCCATTATTCCACTAGCTGCCACTAGTTCCGTGTCCCGTCGTCCTACTTTGACTTTGAGCAACGACAGGGATACCAGACAGGTTGGGAATGCAATAGCTGAGAGGAGTAATCCACAGATCAGTCATTTAGATGGCAATGAGATGGAGGTTCAGGTGGAGCGGAAGAGAAGGCGAGCTGATGGTACAAGTTCGGAGGAAATAAACGTTAGTGTTCAACAACATTTTTTATCGACAGGTCCTGGCAGTTTCCAGGACTGCCGGGACTCATGATTATTCTTAGTTGGAATTGTCGGGGTTTGGGCGGCCCGAGTGCAATTCCTAACTTAAAAAAGCTTGCCCAGGGACGTAAGCCAGATATTTTATTCCTGTCCGAGACTTTATCGTATACTAGACAGCTTGAGTCCATTCGTGTCATGTTGGGATTTGATTCTTGTTTAGCTATTGATGTAGAAGGCAGAAGTGGAGGTCTGGCAGTGTTCTGGAAGGATAGTAGTATGTGTCAAGTAGTTAATTACACACGTAATTTTATTAATATGATAGTGAAGGATGAGCAGTGGGGCGAGTGGAGGTTAACATGTTATTATGGGTTTCCTGAACGGAGTAGGCGTCGTGCTGCTTGGGATCTCTTACGAGAATTACATAACATGTCCTCTATTCCCTGGTGTATTATTGGTGACTTTAATGACTTACTCTCCCAGGCTGATAAAAAAGGTATTCACCCTCATCCGAATGGTTTGTGTATGGGTTTCAGACAGGCCGTTAGTGATTGTGATTTAACAGATATTCCAATTGAGGGACATCTGTTTACCTGGATAAAGAGTCGTGGTACCCCTCATGTGATTGAAGAAAGGTTAGACAGGGCTATGGTCAGTGCTAGTTGGCTTCAGTTATTTCCCCAAGTGAGGTTATCTAATCTTCTGGCTTCACATTCAGATCATAGTCCAATATTGTTACAATGTAAACCTATTATTAGGACACATATCAGTTATTCTTTTCGCTTTGAGAATAGTTTGCTTAAGGAGCCTGATTTAGAGGATGTGGTGGTTGACGGTTGGGGTGGGAGGGAGAACTTGGAGGTGGTTGATCGAGTGACTAGATGTGCTAATAAGCTTCAAAGGTGGGGAAAAAAAGAAAAGGGTAAGGTTTAAAAATGAGATTGATGAATGTGTTAGGCGAATGAATGAGTTACGCGGTAACCAGGATGAGGAGGTGAGTTTGCAGTATCAAGAGTTATCGGAGAAGCATGCCACTTTGCTGATAGAAGAAGAGGGGTACTGGAAACAAAGGGCTAAAATGCATTGGCTCCAAGAGGGGGATATGAACACTAGATTTTTCCATATGTCAGCAACTGTGCGTAGCAAAAAGAAGAAGGTAACAAAGTTGGTTGCTGATAATGGTACAGAGGCACATACTCAGGAAGAACTTTGTGAGGTGGCCAAGATTTACTTTGATAATCTCTTTAAGCCAAGAGATGGAGATCATGACCCCGTCCTTAATCTTATTCAGCCGCGAGTGACCGACGATGATAATTTCTTTCTGACAGCGGCTATTACAAAAGATGAAATTCAGCAAGCGTTGTTTCAGATGCATCCAGACAAATCTTCTGGACCAGATGGATTTAATCCAGCTTTCTATCAGAAGTTTTGGGAACATTGAAGTGATGATATATTTAATGCTGCATCTACTTGGTTAGAGAGGGGATATTTCCCTACCAGTCTCAATGAAACAAATATTTGTCTTATTCCTAAATGTGGCAATCCTACCTCAATGAAGGATTTGCGCCCTATTTCGCTTTGTAATGTTCTGTATAAAATGATCTCTAAAGTACTAGCCAACAGGTTGAAGTGTTGTCTAGATAAGTGTGTTTCTCAAGAGCAGTCAGCTTTTGTGGAAGGTAGATCGATTCTTGATAATGCTCTTATTGCCACAGAAGTTATCCATGCTTTAAAGAGGAAGACCCAGGGTAGAAGAGGTGAGTTGGCACTAAAGATTGATATTAGCAAGGCCTATGATAAGGTGGATTGGGGTTTTCTACGCGGAGTTATGACTAAGATGGGGTTTACTGATGTATGGATTCGGTGGGTTATGATGTGTGTTAGTTCAGTCAACTATTCGGTGCTAATGAATTATGACCGAGTTGGTCCTATTTCGCCAGGTCGAGATTGCGACAGGGCGATCCACTATCTCCTTATTTATTTATATTGGTGACGGAATGTTTAACTGCTCTCATTCACCAGTCTGTTGGTAGGGGTGACATTCATGGTGTGAGGATTTGTCGTGGTGCTCCGGAGGTCTCTCATCTTTTGTTTGCAGATGATTGTTTCTTATTCTGTAGGGCTAATGTAGTTGAGGTGAATGAACTCATGAGGATTTTACATACTTATGAACAAGCTTCAGGTCAGGAAATTAACTTAGTCAAATCAGAAGTTTTTATTAGTCGGAATATGTCTCACGCGGCTAAAGAAGATCTCTCTCGCATCCTTGGTGTCAGGCTGGTATTGGACACTGATATATATCTTGGATTACCGTCCATGCTTGGAAGAAGTAAAAAAGCAATATTTTCCTTCATCAAGGATCGTATTTGGAAGAGAATTAATTCCTGGAGAGGGCGTGCGCTGTCAAAGGCAGGTAAGGAAATAATGATAAAGTCGGTATTGCAGGCAATATCATCCTATGTAATGAGTATGTTTATTCTTCCTACTTCACTTATTGATGATATTGAAAAAATGATCAATGCTTTTTGGTGGAGGAGTGGTACTATTAATAACAATAACAATAATAATAAAGGTATTCATTGGTTAGCATGGGAGAGACTTGCTTGCCCGAAGGCTCATGGGGGTTTAGGTTTTCGTAATTTTGAAGCTTTTAATAGGGCTATGGTTGCAAAACAAGCGTGGAATATAGTACAAAATCCAAACTCGTTAGTAGCAAAGTTAATTAAAGCCAGATATTTTCCACGTTCCTCTTTATTTGAGGCTCCATTGGGATACAACCCTAGTTTTGCATGGCGTAGTATGTGGCATGCTAGACAAATTCTTTCTCTTGGATGTACGTGGCGGATTGGGAGTGGGGAAAATATCCGTGTTATGCATGACCCTTGGCTACGTGGGAAGGTTAATAAATGGGTACCATCGCCTCAACCCGCAGGAGTATATCAATTATCTGTCAGAGATTTGTTACACGAAAATTATAAAGCGTGGAATATAGTTAAGGTTAGAAACTTTTTTTCAGGGGATGTAGCGGAGAGGATTTTGGAAACACCACTTGTTAACTCGATTCGTGAGGATAAAGTGGTATGGGAGGAGGAAAGGAATGGGTGCTACTCAGTGAAATCCGGTTATAAGTTAGCTATGCGTTACATAATAGGCAGCGACAAATATCATGTAGTGGGTAATTGGAATGGTATTTGGAAAGCTCAAGCGCCGCACAAGGCTCGTCATTTACTTTGGCGCTTATGTAGAGGATGTCTCCCGACTCGGTATCGACTGTTGGAAAGGCTAGTGGAGTGTAATCTCAATTGCCCTGTGTGTGATGAGGAGATTGAGGATGACATTCACATATTCTTTAGGTGTGCATTATCCCGGGATAGTTGGTGTGCAGCTGGTTTGTCGTCGGTCCTACATAGTGACGCGTACCAACAATCTAATGCTATGGATTGTATTTTCGCTGTGTGCAGCAATGAGAGTAGTGATATAGTTGGTAGAATGGCCATGTTAATCTGGTGTATTTGGCAAAATCGTAATGATAAGCTGTGGAATGGTTATGTCCAGACGCCACGCCAAATTGGAAGATATGCTTTTGATGCTTGGAATGATTGGTACTCAGTTCATAAGCTACAGAGTAATAGTGAGAGCAAGACTACAGAAGCAAATCTGGTAAGATGGGAAAAACCAGCTCTAGGCTGGGTAAAATGCAACGTTGATGTTGCCTTTGTGCCTGGCTCTGGAAGGACCTCGGTGGGATTGTGTTTTTGCAATAATAGGGGTCAAGTCATGGCTGGTATGACACATTGGCAGCAAACTGTGATGTCTTCTGTAGAGGGAGAAGTCTGGGCTTTACTTTTAGCAATGGAAGAAGCTAGACATAGAGGACTTGATCGAGTTCAATTTGAAAGTGACTATAAAGTGTTGGTAGAGGCTATTCATATGAAGCGTAGAGGCAATTCTGAGTTTCTGTCAATTGTTCATGATATTATTAGTTTTATGTCGTCTTTTCTAAACTTTGAGGTTAAGTTTGTTAGGAGGCAAGCGAATTCGGTTGCTTATACTCTTGCTAGGGCGGCCAATTCTTGGTCTAGCTTCCATAGATTTGAGAATATTCCCTTATGTATTGAATATTTAGTAGTTAATGAAATGCAGTAAGTTTATTTGATTCAAAAAAAAAAAGATATGTTTGATAATATATTACTCCCTTCGTTCCTTTTTATTTGTCATTTTAGAAAATTTACTACAAATTAAAAAACTGTATTTTTGTACCTTATCTTCCTATTATACCCTAATTTTATTTTATTTTTTGGAATATATTATGTACAAAAAAATAGGAACAAAACAAAAACAATAAAAATATTATATGAAAAAGTTTAGTAAAAAAAAAATTATATAAAACTTAGTCAATAAAAAAAATAGGAAGGAGGGTATAATAGACAAAATATAACCATCAACTATCAAAACGATAAATAATTTGAAACAAATATTTTTTTCTAAAACGACAAATAAAAAGGAACAGAGGGAGTATAATTTTTCTTAAAAAATAGAAGCTGTTTTTTTTTTCCTTACCAGAGCTTTTAAAAATTATTGTTTGGTCTAACTTCTTATTTATTTTTTAAGCAAAAAGTGTGCATATCCAAACGCAAAGGCCATTTCTAGCCACAAACAGTCTGAATCCAAACGCAAGGGACTGAAGTGGGTGTAAAGATGGAAACACTGGTGCAATGGATGCAATCCAAAGACTTGAAACTTGCAGATCTCAATATATTTGAAACAAACGAGAAACCAAAGCCAGAACCGCAAACCACCGAGCATATAGCAGGAAACCAACACAGAAAAGTTACAGAAGACCAAGAGTACTAGATATGCAATAAACCAACCAGAATCATAATTGTTGAACTTTTCGACGACATCGAGACAACACCCAGTAAAACCGCATTATCGGATGAAGATCCGGCCTGAACGGAAACCGAACGGGCAGAAACAGAAAAACCCACGAAGCTTCAACCAACCTTCACGGGTATGAGAAACAAGCTAAGAAACAACTAGCTCTGATATGAAATCAAATAGACTAGAAAGAACCGATAACCGCAGCGGCCCCAACGATGGATGACAGAAGTAGAACAGGTTAAGCAACCCCCGGGAGGAGTTGAAAGGAGGTGTGGTCGTGAGAGGCAAGTGCACCCCCTACTCGGATGACTATATGAGGAAAGAACGAATTAGATTTGGGGAAAGGTGAGGAGTTGGTGGTTTACCGTAAACAACTTATAATTTGACCGGAGAGAGTAATAGTTAAATGTATCCAAAAGTAAAAAAAAAAAAAAAAAAACCCTCCTCCCAAAAATAAATGACACGACCGATTATTTAACGTTTGTCAATTCACAACTTTGGTTAATAATTATTAGTTATCTAGTATTAAAACATATAAAAGTTAGTCTCGTCAGCTTAACTCAGTTGGCAGAGACATTGCATTATATATGCAGGGGGTCGAAGTTCGAACTCCGGTCATTTCACTTATTCACTTTAAGAGTGAAATTTCTAATTACTAGACTACTTGATCATAAAAAATAATTATAAAAGTTGATATTTTAAAAATATTTGCATTTATATATTAATAAAATAAATGATTCAAATTCAACAAACCCAGAAAAAAATATTTGCTTGTATTTAAAATTAGAGGAAGCAGTTAGTGTTATGCTATTTTCAGCTAAGTTTGTACTATTCTAATCTAGGTGTAAAATGTTGACAAGAAGAAATTAAGTCAAATATAATTATCCATTTGTTGTTCTCAACTTTAATGTGATCAAGAGACTCTATTTGAAAACAAAACATTTTGATAGTGATTTATACTACCTACTGCTGATTGGCTGATGATGCCTTGGACATGAAAAACTTGAAATGTGGTCAGCATATAATATATTCCTTTCCTTACCTTCTTTCTAAGTACATTATGACGTAATTTTGCACCAAAACTAATTTTAATTCCGATTTATCCACTTTTTCTTTTTTGTGACTAAAGCCTATTTACCCACTTTGTTCTAACCATAAAATGTTATTTAAATATTGTCAAACCAATACATCTATATTTTAATTAAATTCATACCCATGGAGTACCTATATTGCTTCCTTTTGAGAAAGAACCGAATCAATATAAAAATATATATTATAAAGTTTGACCACCAATAAGTACACCTACATATTTTCTTTTAGAAAAATAGGAAAGAGGAAATTATTAATAATAACAGTGACTAAGCTATCTTATAAATTTCTAGATGTTTTATTTACCAAATTCTAGATGAAATTTAATCTCCATCTTTTGAAATTATAAATCAAGTTTTTACGGGAGTGGATTCTCTTCCATTATAATTTGTCCAATTAATTTTGGACCCACAAAAATTTATAATTAATAAAAAATAGAAATAGTTTATTTTAATAATTAAGATTAATTAACAATGGAGAAAAAACAAGTGAAAAACACAATGGAGAAGTTTTCCTTCCATTCTTATTAATGTGCGTAGATAAAATGATAAATATTATATAAAATTTACAAATATGAGATTTGAATTCGAACTTAAAAAACTAAGAATATTTTTAACAACACTAAATATTGAAGTGTGGGAATTTATGCCATTTAGCATTTTATCTCTTGGGTGTTTGATTCCCATCTCAGAAAAATTAACAATACTAATATTGAATGTTTTTTTTTTTAGACGAATAATATTGAGTGCTTAAAAATAATAATTTATCCCTCCGAATTTTAACATTTAAATCCTAAGGATTCAGTCCCAGAAATGATGTACATGTTTAAGGGAAAATTACTGTAAATATTTTTAAGGGAAAATTACTCGAAATTTTTTTTAATTTAAAGTTTCAGCTGTCTTTTTATTATTATTTCAAGTTGATCCTTCAAATATTAAAAGTTAATATGATTGCACTTTTTTGTCTTAATTTTTTATTTACTCAAATTAGTCCTTAGTCATTTAATTTAAGTATTAAAAAAAAGCTAATATTTAGTTAATGATGGAAATCCTAATTTTTAGTTTTATTAATTTTTTAAATATATTGAATAATTAATATATAACTTATAATATAAATTAAATACATTAATTATTTAATAAATTTAAAAAATATATTTTTCATATATTATAGACTAGAAGAATAATATAAAATAAAATTAAGGGTCTGTTTGGTGCACATGATAAAATAGAGGCATGATAGTATAAAAAACTAAATAAGAAAAGATAGGTTAATTTTATGCTGTCATGTCTCCCTGTTAAGCGCATCAAAGGGACCTTGATACAAGTCATTAATAATAGTTGAAGAGGAGGCCCAACCATCCATTGATGATTCATGTATGGTATGTATTTGAAGAAAGAATAATAAGAAAAGAAGATGATATGATGGGTGGTTTGCTTAGTCAGATACAACACAGCACATTAAGTTGTAGTTTTCATTCCAACGTAGTGCCACGTGTTTCTTCTCAAATATTCAAGGTGTGTGAGTGTGTTTTCTTTGACGTGTTTATTTTTTCTCATTTAATTTCTACCACGTTATCTTGCCGGCAACCGAATCCAAATCCTCCAACGACCCACTTCAAATCTTAGTACTGTCTTATTCATTTTCACTTTAATTAATACTATCAATTTTCTTTCAATATGCATTTCTCAATTCTCAAACTTCAACCATATGCTTCAAAAATAAAAACCATATAATTAAGAGATTCAAATCTTATGTCATACTAAAAGTAGCGGCTAAACTATCTCTAAAAATATAGTAAAAGTGTATTAAATGAAGATTATTTCAATACCAATGATAAAATACATGGTGACAATATATTTGTGTATATTTTTTTTAAGGAGTTGTTGTTAGAAAAATTTCACAATGTGAATAAATGTAACGTTTCGAGTTTGAAACCTCGTCTCCTATATATAATAAATTGTGATGTTATTACTGATTAAATTAGGTTCGTGAAGACTACAATTGTGTATAATTTAACTATGTCCAAATGTCACATTTAAGGAAAAATATTTAAGCGTACATTTTTGTAAGGGAATAGGGTCCCAGTAATTTAGAATCTCACTGCGAAGTAAGTAAAGTCTAACAAAAAATTGTTTTTATCATAAGGCAAACTCGAGTTCTCCCAAATAATTCAACTTATGAGGAGTTTATTAACCATTTAAGTCAAATATCTTATACGCATACATTTCATACACATTGTGATGTATGCAATATAAAACTAATAATTAACACTTAATTGAATCATAATACCATATTGGTTTAAATGTATTTTTTTTTGTCTCCTATTTTATTGAAACAGAACTTTTTTTTTTCTTTAGGTAATCTATTGAAACAGAACTTTAGTCAACCTTTATTTCTAAATTTGGGGTTTTAGTATGCTTGTTTTACAAGTTTTGAAATTTTTTCACAAAACTTAGTTTGAGGTTTAGTTTAATAACGTGTGTCATAATTTTATTAATAATGTTGAAATAAATTTGATAGTGTTACTTGTTAATTTGGACAAGAAACATTACATTTTAGAAGAACAGGTTTGTATTTGATCAATAAAACTTAAAGATAAAAAAGTTGCAACAAAATTTTTGATTCAAAAAAACAATGTGAAAAGTAACTATATATGGGGAAAAACCTTAAAAAAGAGACTAAAATACCAAATTTAGAAATGTAGAAAGTAAACTTTCATTACAGTTACAATGGAGGATGAAAAATACATTTAAATCTATCATATTTATTATTAATTGTTTGATAGCTTGTCGACATATATGAAAAAATATAATTTGGGAGAAAAATTCTAGAGAGAAAAAAACTTGGACATGCTTTTCTCCTTTTGACAATATGGGTTGAGAAAAAATATAGCACATGAGCAAAAAAATAAAAATTTCTTTTATATTGTTCCATCATAATTTCAAAAATAAAATTTGAAATAATGTGACCCGTGAACTTAGATCATTTGACAGAGATTGTATTATAGGGAATCGGGTTTTTTATTTTTTTGAACGGCAAATATATTATTATTATTAATAATAATCGGTCTTTGCACAAGAAGAAAAGAGATCGGAATAAATGGAACTACAAAACAAAAGACGCCATATATAAGCGGAACACCCATGAAAAAGCCAAAAACATACACCACCTATAGATGTTCACTTCTAATCTCATTCTTAGAATGACATTCCTCAGCCTCCAAACCACCAAAGATGACCATCAACCCGACCCATAAAGATGTCACTTGACTCTAACTCCCGATCTCGAATCAAAAGTGACCGGCCCATAAGAATCCAGAAAACAGCTTCGCGAGCCAAAATTGATCGGTAACGGTAGAATGAAAAACCTAGGCAGATAAGTCTCGACTCGAAGTCCGTCTTAACCAGTCAACACCTACGCGGAAGAGATCATCCAGATACAAAGAAACTTGCATGTCTCAACAGATTTGAAAACCATCAGAGACTCAATAAAGATTCATGCAAATCTCAACAAATTTGTAAGGGGTCGGAGAAACCCATATTAAAGAAAACCAAATATCACCACATCAGCATCTCACTACAATTACAACCCCGCCGAAAACCAAATATCACCACATGAGCATCTCACTACAATTACAACCCCACCTGATCAACCTCCAACCACCACCATCCATCTCAATACCACCCTTCACCACGGGAGCCAACGAACGCCTCAAGCAGAACAACAACAACAACACCATGGAAACCCATCACCATATAAGAGATCATGCAGGAAATCAGAGTTTGAACTCCGGTCATCCCACTCATTCACTGTATGGGTGGAATTTCTAGCCACTAAGCTACTTCAATTTTTTTTGAAGTAATATATGTATTTGACAAATAAAAACATCAAAATATGTATGAATCTCGTATATTTTGTTTTCTATAAGAAGAAATCTCCTATATTTTGTATATTTGTATCACTTTCATTTTCACTACATTGCTATTAAAATATTTTGCCAACAAAACCTTGATTAGAATAATATTTTGTAGTTGACAAAATTAGACATTTGTTAAACTCGAGAAGAGCAACATGTTAATTGTCTTTAGAGGATTCTAAGATCAACATGTGATTTACAACGTGAAAATTTAACATATAATCTATACCAAACAAAAGAAATATTTGTCATAACGTCCACGGTACTAATCCTATTGTTTAACAAATTACATTTTTCCAAAATAAGGAGAGAGAAGTAATTAAATTAAGGGAACTAGAAAATGAAAAGTGTGTATTAAGAAGAAGTTGCAAAAGTAGTGTTACTTTATTATTATTTTTTAATTATTCCATTTTATCCGGATCTAAATAAAGGAAAAGATCAAAAAGAAAGAAAGTCCTAGCACCAACGATCAATTGATCCAAATGATAAGAGTCTTGGTCCCCTTGAGTATGTGGTTAAGAGTTTGATTCCTCATGCGTAATAAGAAAATTCAGTTGCGAGGAGAGAACCGATCGTATGTGTTCCACAGATTTTCCGACGGAGATTAGTCATCGCTAATGACGGTAGTAAAAAGAAAAAAAAGTCCTAGCAAATTGTTTATGATATATTATACGGTCCCATTGAGGAACAAGAGCGTGATATTGGACTTTCTAACTACCATACCTAACCTTATATCATATATAGTTTGAAGATCTTATACCCTATAAGCAAAACCATGTGGTTTTATGGTCTAATGTTACCCTACCTCGTGCTTTCTGGTCTTATTCATCATATCTCTTTCTTCTCTCTCTTGTTAATCTTTGTCATCCACACGTAGGCATGGGGAGAAAACATAGGAAAATGTATTGAATATTTTGAGCCATGAAATTGATTTGTTCTTTTGTTGTTTTTTCATTACAACCTACCTCTTAATACACATATGCTATGATATATGGCCTACCAACATTGTGTTGTTGGGTCCTAAGTGAATTAATAGAACTAGGAGCTTTCTTAAATTAGGTTTTTGATTTGAATTTTATAGATGAAAAATGTGGTTAAGATGAAAACTTATTTAAGAGGAAGGTAAATGTGATGGTTGAAGTGAATGAGTTAAGTAATAAAAAAAGGTTTGATGTCTATGAACTTGAATTCCCTGCTGTCAAGGATTCCTGCAGTCATGCAGTCACTTTCACTTTGATGGTACATTGAGATTTACCTGCAGTCACTATTAATTTGACCGCGGAGAATCCATTTTTTATCCCTATCATCAATAAATCATTAATAATATTGATGAATATATCATGTGAGTTTGCGTGTGTTTGATTTTGAGGTGACATAAATTGACTTTAAATTAATTAATTATGTGTTCTTGTGAGCATTTACTCAGTTAATATAGATATTGTATTTTATATACAGAGGACGGGGTTCGAATTTGAAATCTCTCACTTATTCATCTTAGAAAGTAAGTTTCTAGTTATTAGGCTAAATGGCAAAAAAAAAAAAAATTAATTACTTCTGTAAAATTAATTTTAAATAAAAGAAAATTGAATGTACATAAAATCATTTATATTTAAATACGTACATATAAATGTGTCTAAACATTGATTTATAGACTAAAAATCAATTATAAAGACAATATAAATTATAAATGCAAAATCAGTTATACTTGATATCATGACATCAAAATTAACTCTACGCTTCTAAAATTAATTTTACCACCTCAAAAAAATTCAACTAAGCATACAAAAATAGTCTATAAATTATTGAAAATTAAAATGCTAGTCGTATTGTTTTTATCAAGTAGTCTCTACATATTACATACGACATCTCTACGAATTGAATTATGCTCACCCAAACTACTTTTATTTTTTAATAAGCTAATTAAAATGAAAATGGTATGGTACAACATTCAAAATTTGGCAAGGAAAGCACATGGAGATGCAGGTAGAAATATACCAAACAAAGCCCTAATAAATGCCACTTTTGTCTGCAGTACTTACTATTAAGCAAGCATAACCTACCTATGGTCAAACTCTCATTGTAATAAATATATGTACTGTCTGTAACAAACTATATAACACATAATGTCATCACTTTTTCTTTCTTTTTTGCAATATGTTAAATCTTTGTGTGTCCAAATTTTAATTTTGCCACCCCAATGAAAGGAAAGAGTTTATGAAAAATAGAAAAGAATAATGAATGGTATATATGATGGTGGGGAGGGATGGATGTTGTTTTGGTCAGGTTGTTCACGTGATGGCAGTCATGTTTATGCAGAGCACACACATGGAAGCATATCTTTTAAAGGACAAAATTAAATCTCTCTTGTTTCATCAATTTTCTTACTTTGCTTCTTGCATATTTTACATATTTCAATTTCACAACGTACAACTAATTATAACTGTTTTTATTTGTCCCGAAAGATATACAATGTATGTTAGGTTCTGTTGTGAGTAGGGTTGGTTCCGACTATTTTGAAGTAAGATCTAAGACATACAAATATTACAATTTACCATTTATTTATTGATACATATATGATATTTAATGAAAATTAACAATATATAACTACTAACATAGGAGGACCTCAAAATTTTAGAGGCCTTAAAACTTCCCCAAAATTTGGAGGTCCGATATCGTCGCACATGTTGCTCATGCTTAATAGCGCCACCCTTGAGGGAAGGTGAGAAAATTTGATTTTGGTTAAAGAAATACATTTATATTTTTAGATCGCATGATAGGTTTTATATTACTATTATATACATGCACTTGGTAAGAGTTAAGAGAATTTACTATTATATAACATGTTAAGTAAAATGAATTTCATCTCCATGAAACATTGTTGTCTCTTATTAGCTTTCTTTCTCTTCTTTGGGAGGTTTCTTTTAATCATACTTTGAACGAATGTATTGACCGGTTAGCCAAATATAATGCTATTAATGTCGACTCTTTGAAGATATGGACTTCTCCTCCTGCGCAATTGGATATCATCATACTTGCAGATATTTAAGTAACGAATTGGCTAGTTTTTGTTCTTTTAGTTTCCTTTTAATAAAAAATAATAGAATGAGCATGTACTACTCAATTTATTCTTAATCATGTTTTTACTTTCTTCTTTTCTATAGTTTTTCATTTCAATATCTTACTATACAAATAAAGAACATAATATTCAATAATAATATGAGCATGTACATTTTTATGTAAAACATCTAACCGCAAGAAGTGCATTCGTTTCCTATTTTTCCATTTTTAAACGGACAGAAGCACGTTGCATAACTACTCAATGTACATTTGTAACATTCATATAACAACAAAGCTAAAAAAAAATCAATCGTTAACCGGTTCAATGGTGTTTGGCGTTGAACTTGGTAGGAATGACCATAGTTCGATCTCTCGCAACTGCGATTGGAGGAGTTAAAACCACTTGATGTCAGAACTAACTCCCGAATCAGATTAAACCGGTGGCGAAAACAAAAAAGGTAAAAAAAAAGAAAGAAAAAAAATTAGATTTAAGTGGTCAATGAGTTCATAAAATAAATTATTAAAAGGACCCTAAGTTCAATTACTGATAAAGGCAAATTTTACTAAATTATATTTACCTGGCGGCTGAACTTTAAATTACGAGTCTCCTTTCCACGCAAACTTTCAAGCATTCTTAATTGTTAGCACATGCATAGCATAACTACTCAATGTGTCAATTTTTTACTTTTTTTTTTATATGTTTTTCATTTCAATATCTTACTAAACAAATAAAGAATATTTAGTCAAAAACAAATAAATAAAGAACATAATATTATATTAGTATGAGCATTTACATTTTTATCAAAAACATATAACCTCCTTTCCTATTTTTCCATTTTTAAACAGACAAAAGCACGATGCTCTCGTAATATTCATATAGAAACAAGGTACAAAATTTCATTAAATTTTATCATAAATAAATGGGTTTCTAGCCAGTACGTGGCAGTATGATTGATGTTTTCAGATTAGTCTATCTGCAAGAATTGATTTTTATAATATTACATTATTACTTTATCCAGTTTTAAATATAAATAAAACGACAAATATATTTAATAAATACTTAAATTAAATATATTTGAGTTTTAATTTATTGGAGAATATTAACATGTGCTTTAAGTGCACATGTTAAATAAACAAATGTAATATTATTTTTTGAAATTTGTGCATTTACGTTATTAAATATAGAATTTCTATATTAGAATACTTTAATAGATTTTTTTATTATGTGCAAATGTGTACATGTAATAAGAAGTTTAAAATAATAAATTTGTATTAGAGTTTGTGCATTTTATATTAAATGTATCATTTTTTATAAATAACTAGACACTGACCCGTGCTATCGCACGGTTCTTGTAGATTTTCATATATTATATAAAAAGAACTATAATAAATTTTTTAAAATAAATGATACAATCGAATCTGTCTTTTAAAATCAGTTCAAACTGGCTCATCTCAGTGTATAAAATCACTCAAACACCATATTGAAAATTATAAAAATCACGCAATGCAGACCATCTATGTTTAAAATATAAGATGCCATTAATTTTTTCAACTAAAATTTCAAATTAATTTCTGTTTGGATCAATAAGGGTGTGTTTGGTAGGAGAGAAAATAAGAAGAGAGAAATAGAAACACAGAAACCAATACATGTATTGGTTTCATTGATCCTATTTCTCTCTTCTCATTTTCTCTCCTACCAAACAAAGGCTAAGTGTAGCGCAAGTTGAAATTCAATATTTTGAAATTTGTGATAGCTAAACTTGTAGAGAGAGAGAGAGAGAGAGAGAGAGAGAGAGAGAGAGAGAGAGAGAGAGAGAGAGAGAGAGAGAGAGAGAGAGAGAGAGAGAGAGAGAGAGAGAGAGAGAGAGAGAGAGAGAGAGAGAGAGAGAGAGAGAGAGAGAGAGAGAGAGAGAGAGAGAGAGAGAGAGAGAGAGAGAGAGAGAGAGAGAGAGAGAGAGAGAGAGAGAGAGAGAGAGAGAGAGAGATTTGTGAAAATTAAACTTGAGATATATATATAGAGGAAAAACAAAGCATATACGATAAATATTCATAACATATCTTTATAAAATAAAAAAAATTAGAGACTTAGAAAAAAAAATTGAACATGTATTACAGAAAAAATTGATTCAATTGCATCTTCAATACATGTTAGTTACAAAAACATTTCAAATTAGTTGATATGTCATAGTGGCTAATATATGAAGTCTTTGC
Organism: Trifolium subterraneum; assembly: GCA_951799995.1. Classification (NCBI taxonomy): domain Eukaryota; kingdom Viridiplantae; phylum Streptophyta; class Magnoliopsida; order Fabales; family Fabaceae; genus Trifolium; species Trifolium subterraneum. Next base: position 17,959,907 of record OX637464.1, on the reverse strand, counting down.
AAAAAGGTTATAAGTTTCAACTCCGGTTGAAGACATTTTTTATCATTTTTTAATAATTAAATTAGGATTTTAGTATGGTTAAATTAAAGTTACTTGGAGACTTAACTACTTTTATATATATAATGATTGTTGTTTTTTTAATAAAAAATTCTATTTTTAATTGCTTTAACATGTGCAATTTGTACATGTTAGACAAACCCTATTGCACATGTTAGACACACCCTTGAATTAAGTATAATTGACTTTTTCTTTATATTTAAGCTCAAATAGATATGATGCAATTAAATTTAAGATTCATTTTTCTATATAAGTAAATGTTCTATTTTTATTTTTTGTTTACAAATGAGCTGAGGATCCAACCCGAAACTTTTAGCATACTATCCAAATTCTTCACCACTAGACCAAATCTAGTGGCTTTTTTTTTGTTTTTGAAATAGTACATATATATGTTCTAATTAATACTCCCTAGTAGTAAATATTTCGGGTAATACTAGTGGATGTTTATGATAAAATTAAGAACTCAAAATAGTAAAATTTTATATCGAAGATTAGTACAAACTCTTAAATATTATATTACTTCTAATATAAGAATTTATGGTAGGAATAATTTTTTATCTTATTTTATTTGTCTCGCAACTGAATTTAAATTATCGAAGTTTTCTTCTTCTGATATTAGAGGGTTAATATTAATAAAAAAAATTAAAATCCAAAGATAAAAGAATTTTGTTTTGAAAAGATAAGATGAAATTGCATAGCAAAAAAGTCATGTAGATAATTTTGTTTACTATTGATTATTCAAAATTAGGAACTTAAAACCTAAATTTATATTAAAAAAAATGTTCATCTAAACTGATTACAAAAAATAAATTATCTATATTGATTTTATTTTAATGGTTATACATGTCACATGCTAGTGACTTTGACTACTTTGAGTTCAAACTTTGAATATTGAGAATTTGTTTTTTAAATATACTGTATGTTCCGATCCGACCTCAATTCCATATCTTTGAGAGATTATTCATTTTGGGGTTAATCCGTCATGATTTTGTCCTTTACAAATAAGGTGTTATGGTAGTTTGAAAAATATGAGTGTTAATTTTATATAAACTACTCTTAATCTCGAACACCAAATGATATGAGATTATTTTAATGTATCCATAACACCATAGATACGTGATGGCACATGTTGAAAAGTACTCTAGAGAAAAATCACATGATGCAATCAAATTCATTCAGTCCCAAAAGTTTCATACCACAAGTTGAATAGAAGCCCCCATGTAGTCCCCTCCATATGTTTAGCAACGACAAGAGACTTTGATTGGTCAAACATATTATAATACCCATCAAAGATATTTTTATAAAATTTGGATATTAAATGAATCATAATACATATTAGTACCATGATATGAAATTTATCACTCTAGTCATGGCTTCATTCATGCAGCTAATTAGTCAAGTCTTTTTAAGGATTGAACATCTATAGCATGCATGGTTCCATAGTATGAAACATCTATCTAGCAACTATATATTATAGCCAAGTGGATGATTTATTATCACTCGTCACTACTCACTAGTACATTGTGCACTCTTACACATGATTTGCTATACCCGTGCTTTTCAAAAATACTATTACTAGTATTAAACCATTATATTAGATTTGGTCATATAGAAAAGAAGATACTTTCACTATACATTAATTGCTTTGCATTATAGTACCATTAATGGTAAATTTTAATATGGACCACTTCATCAAGTGGTCCATGGTGGACCAGTCACGAATAATACTATAACGAATAATTTTTTTACAAAATCCACCTTTTGGATTGAAAGTTTATATCATATAGATCATCCATAGAAAAATTTAGAAAAATTGAAAATCATTTGATATGTTATTGAGACACATCAAAATTAACGGTTGTTAAATAACATAAATCATGATGGGTCTCAATAATGTATCAAATGATTTTCAAAAAATTTTAAAAAATTTATAGATGATCTATACCATATAAACTTTCAATCCAACAGTGAATTTTGTAAAATTCATGTTCGGTAGATCACTTGTCCACGGTGGACCACTTGTGAAGGTGGTCCACCGTAGCATTAGCCACCATTAATACATATGATCTATCTAGGAGATAATATATATAATTGATTTTTTATTTCCTAAAAAAAATTAACAAGCTTCGATCTTTTAAATATTTTTCATCACAACTTTTAGTTTATGTTTTTAAATCAACGCATGTGTATCATTTGAATTTTCTTTTAATATATTATATAAAAAAATTGCAATTATATTTAGTACATTATTAAATCTGAATTTTTATAGTGTTGGCTCGTGCACTTAAAATTTTTGATTTTTTTTTGCTGTTGTGTTTAGTAAATTTTGGTAGGGACTAAAAACGAAACATAAGATTTATAGGGCCTACAAATTTATTTAACTCATATACTAATATAACCACGAATTTGAGTTGTCAGAGAAAATATAGCCTAAAAAAAATTGTTTAAATTAATAGTTTCTTTAGAAAGAAAAAAAAGTACAATGTGATTTGATACAAACAAATACAACAATAATGGACTATATATGTTCGTCATTTATATAACAATAACATGGGACACGTATCTGTCATTGATAATTACAAACAAACACATTTTTAATAATATTCATAGATATGATACATATTTTACATTGATAGATAAAAAAAATGACAAAAATATATTACTCTTTCATAATAATTATAAACAAAAAATACAAGATAAATATCGATGATTCATACATAAAATAAGTTCAATATTATTTATTCATGAACGAGTTGTCACTGATAAATATTATAATTATAATTATCATACACGCAAGAAAACAATCTTGCACTCACAAATAATTTTACAACGGAACTAATTTAGACTATACAATGTTCATCCTATAATAATAAAAAAAATCCCTGCGTAAGCACGAGTAATATACTAGTCACTTTTAAACCATTATTTGAATAATAAATATTTTTACAAATATCTATAGTATAATATGATTTTATGCATGTATAAAATAATTCTACATTATCGTTATATATAAATTATATCTTAAAAGTCAAGACAATTGACCTTGTAAAGATATTTTAAAGATTTAATTTTATATACAATGTTAAAGAATTTTGCACATACATATCAAATCACATTTTATTATTTAGATCATTTGTAAAGATATTTTAAAAATTTAACATATCAGATAACACTATAATGTTTTTGGTTGCATAATGTTATTGGACGTGTGTGTCAAAAGATGTATTATTCTTTTTAATTTTTATACGTATAAAAATCTATATCCCCAATGTACAATATATTCAATATTTTTTTTTGAAAGAACAATATATTCAATATTGAGATGAGATGATATAAGTCCCTTCTAATTAAATTAAAGTCTTAAATTTGAACATAAACTTTAGACATACAATAGCGTTAAAATTTTTTAAAGAAAAAAAAAACTTTCATTTGAGTTCGATAAGATTCGAATGATCAATCTCTACATATACTCATTTAAAAATAGAAGAAAAAGAAAAGCAGCTAATTTAATAATATAAATTGAGAGAAGTCGGCAAGCTTAAATAAAAGATTAATTCCAATGCATGAAATTAAATTATTTTTGTAAGTTCATTCATATTCAAATGTCTCAAAAGTTATCTTATCTTCTTTGTCTAAACCCTCTATAATATGAAATCAAATTAAACCTCAACTAATCCGAATCAAATCAGATACAATATTTTTTTTTAATTTATAAAACTCAAACTTTCAAGGAAAAAAAAACTAGTTTCTTTGTGAACTGAACCTACCGACGTAAAAACAATGGGTCCAAGTTATGTTTTAGAGTCCCCACATATTGGCTAAGTCCTTGTTTTATGGTATCTTTATTCCAACTTACCTACCCAACAACTGTAGGGTGCACTATGGTTAGATTTGATTTGCTTAATTTGAAGATATGAAAGGGAAACAATAAACTGAAACAACCGAACTTCATTAAATAAATAAATAAAATCCAATTTAAGATATTTAGTTTTATTTAATCATAAGCACTAATTAAACAATACTTCACACAAGCACATGAGCTCATATGAAAATGTAATGGATGTTAGACTTGTTAAACACTAAGATGTATGCCCCCATATCCAAAAGAGAATAAAAAACAAAGTTGCTTTTATGTCTCTTGATGCATATTGATAAGTGAAAACTAAGTTTAGAAGTATATTAAATTTATGATATTATACTATTGAAGCAAACAATTTTATATTTTAAGGATAATTATAGTAATAAATGGGTGAAACCATGGGTACTATATGGACATAAAACAAATTAAGTACATTCTCTTGATATAGATAAATTAAACTAATGAAAAAGAACACTAGCAAAGGAATGGATATGCTATTAATAAAGAAAAATAAAATGATTAACGGTGTATGAGTCATGAAAATGGTTTGTTACAAACAAGAAGCGGAAGTTGAAAGTCATTTTCATGTCATGTAGGTAAAACCAACTAAGAATGAGCCTAAGAAACTTACCCTTTTTAGGTAAAACCAACAAAGAATGGGCCTAAGAAACTTACCCTTTTTAGATAAAGAGACTTACTTTTTGCGCCCCCCAAATCTCATGTGCACCCCCTAGTATTCCCAATTGACCCCTTGCTACTTAGAACGCGAATGTGTAAATAGCAAAAATGGGGAAAAAAGAGTTCTCTATCTAGGATGCAAACTGCGAATTGAGTTCGCATTCTAGGATGTGAACCTTATAAAAATTAAAAAAAATTTGTCCTCTTCACCCTTAAGACCATAGAATGTTCCTGCGAATTATGACATTCGCTCGGAATCTGAGCAAATATATCTCTCATCTCTTATGAAACAACTTTGAATGACACACAATTCGCAAGTTAAAGTGTGAACCTTCCATTCACCTAATTTCCTATTTTCTGTCAAACTTATCAACTCTTGTAACTTTAATACATGTGTATTGTAAGTATAAATGTAAACGTGGTCATATCAAACAAAGTAACAATTCAATATAGCTATCTTTACGGTGTGTGTGTGTGTATGTGTGCGCGCGCGCGCTATTGGAGCTAGAATTGTTGTGGTTGCTGGCACCAGACTTGCCCTCCAATGGATTCTCGTTAAGGGATTTAGATTGTAGTCATTCCAATTACCAGACTCAATGAGCCCGATATTGTTATTTATTGTCACTACTTCCCAGTGTTAGGATTGAGTAATTTGCGTGCATGCTGCCTTCCTTGGATGTGGTAGCCGTTTCTCATGCTCCCTCTCCGAACCCTAATTCTCTGTCCACCATGGTAGGCCACTATCATACCGTCGGAAGTTGATAGGGCAGAAATTTGAATGATGCGTCGCCAGCACAAAGACCATGCGATCCGACGAGTTATGAATCATCAAAGCAACGGGCAGAGTCTGCATCGACCTTTTATCTAATAAATGTGTCGCTTCCAAAAGTTGAGATTTCTTGCACGTATTAGCTCTAGAATTACTACGGTTATCCGAACTCTTTTTTTCATAATATTTTCATTCTGGGGGTTTAGACGTTGGACTTGAGTCAAATAAAATTGTCACCCACAAAATAGGGTGCGAAAAGTGCTTGCATTCTAGAATGCGAGAGGTTATTTTGATAATTTCAGGGGGTGCAAAAAGTAAATCTCTTAGGTAAACCACCATGAATAGGCATAAGTAACTTACCCTTTTGAAAATTGCTCTTCTGCCCCCCAAATTGCTTCTAGTCGTCCAAAAATCCAATTTTACCCTCAAAACGTTTTGAAAGATAACTGTCAAACTCGTTTAATTTTGGATCCTACGTTCCAAATGGTACCAATATAGTGCAAAATCAGCAAAGCAGTGTGCAATTATGTTTTTTTTTTTAGTTTGAAATGCTTTAAAAGATAACTTTCAAAATCGCTAAGTTTCGGATCATATCTTCTTACATGCCCTCATTTAAGCTAGGACCAAAAAACAGTGTTCAGTTACATTTAAACTCAAAGTTAGACTAAGCTTATTCTCCGTATTTAAACTCAAACTAAGAAAAATTCTCTTTTAAGTTTCTCAATATGCTCTAAGGCCCCTGAAAGCGCTTTGGAAATTTGGGGGCCTTAGAGCATATTGAGTGGTATAAAGAGAACTTTTAAATGTTTAAGGCACAATATGTTGAATATACACCCATTATACAATATCTTATAATTTCTTTTTGCTTTCTTTGTACATGAACATGAATAACACAACACACATCAACTGCAAGAAAAAATTCAAGTACCAATCTGCTTCGAAAATTATCTTCCAAACATGTTTTGCAATATGGCATAAACAGTACACCTTTGGAAGTTACGTTCCAAAATTCTCCATGTTCGGTTTGTAACTTCCAAAACCCATTTTTTTTCTTTCTATTTTGGTAAATTTACCTTCTGAAACCATGCATGTTCGGATTATAACTTCCGAACACTGAAGGATAATTTTGAACATTTGAGGGGTCTAGGAGCAATGCAGGAGGCTGGAAGAGCAATGCTCTACTCATTTTTAGGTACAAGGCCTAAGAAACCGACTTTACTTGTGGGATTTGTTCCATTGTTATCATGTTATAGACAACTTTTTTTTATCTTCATCAAAAAATTTGGAAAATTGTTTTTCCGACCCCTGCCAATTTCTTTTTTACCCCCCAAACTGACGTTTTTGCCCTCGGGGGTATGAAAAAAAATTGCCAAGAAAATTCGATTTTTACGAACCGAACTATTTGCCTAGGGAGTTCAGTTTATATAAACCGAACCGAATCCTTTGATGCTAACATTATTGCTAAACCTTTGCTTTCTGGCGGTGATCCAGTTGGACTTGAGCACCACAAAGAAAAGGTGAAGTCACTTCCATGGACTTAAGCGGAATAGGGAAAACTGAACTTGCCAAATCATTGTATAACAAGATTGTGCACCAATTTGAAGCTGCAAGTATTCTTGCCATTGTTCGAGAGAAATCAAACAAAATAATGGCCTAGAAGATCTACAAAATGATGTTTGTGCAGCAAGTAACCAAGCTGGGAATGTTTTGAAGGCATACAGGAGATTGGCCGTGAAGTGGTGCCCAGATAAAAATCATCAAAGGATTCAAGTTTTGAAAATGAAGTTGAAGCAATGTTTAAGCAGACTGCAGATGCTTATGGTGTTCTTAGTGATTCGGTTCGGTTCGGTTCAGTTTATATAAACCGAACTCCCTAGGCAAATAGTTCGGTTCGTAAAAACCGAATTTTCTTGGCAAATTTTTTTCATACCCCCGAGGGCAAAAACGTCAGTTTGGGGGGTAAAAAAGAAATGGGCAGGGGTCGGAAAAGCAATTTTCAAAAATTTGTGAGACACAATGTAACAATAATCAAGGATTGAACTCATGATCATTTGTTTAAAAATTTAAATTCCTCTACCACTTGGACCAGACCAATCGATTTTTTGATACAAGATTATTGGTACTTTTTAATCACTATGATAATCATATTACGAAAATTAAGGAAAATTGTTATGAAATTACCGTCATACATTACTTTCTCATTGAAAATAAAATCAATGCATTTGTTTTTCAATTGTTTTAAATTGTCAATATTAGTAATTAATTGTTATATTAGTATATTTCTCTTTTTGTCTGAGTTTAAACCCAAAACCTCATATTCCTTTAACTCCTACCTCAAACCTATCCACCCACCCTGCATTTTTTCATTGTTACGCGTACAATGACAACAAAATTGTTCAAATTCAAATATACAAAAGCCATAAACTGGTTTACGTTATTTAAATTAAAACTTTTTGGTCTTCTGGCAGTGCAACCCCACACCCCACGTTATTGCTATCTACACTCCCCAATTTGATAATAAAAATGCATCGGTGCAAGATAGATTTTAAGATTCAAAGAACACTAAAAACAAATTACAGTTACCTTCCTACAAAGGCAGTAACAAGACTTGAACTTGAAACCTCTGGATCTAAAACATGTCCTTACCAATAGATTAAACTCTTTCCCTTAATATTTTTACTACTCAAAAAACACCCCCTTCTCCACAAAATATACAAATATCTCCTTCCCCTTTGCTTCCTCCATCATATACACTCGTATGACCTCCGCTTTCGACCACCAACCTTATTTTGACAGCTACCCTCTCTTCAAAGACTACCCCCCTCTTTAATGTCATATTCTTAAAAGAAACTTGGCTTTAGAATATTAAAAAGCCCAACATAATATCCAAAACTTGAGTTTCCATAAACTAAACTCACAAAATTTCCTTTCAGAACTTATTTTCCAGATGTTAATATACAAATGTGAAATACAAAGATCTGTGAAATACAAAGGGAAAAATCATACAAACCCATTCAACCGAGAAGGTGCCAGACAACTATGACTACAAAACAGTGATCAGAGATAGGTACATACATGCCGAAGGAAGAAGTTGTTGCATCGGAGTGGTGTCTCTCTAGAAAATAGAGGAAAATGGAGGTGTTGGCTAGGGTTCTGTCACTATGCACAAAGGAAATGGAGGAGGTGTGCATGCTATGGGGAAAAGTGTAATGTAAAATGGAAAAGGTAAAGGGGAGGGGGGGTGTTAGGAAGCGCTGCCTTAGTCTTTTCATTTGACAAGCCCTGACTTGGTCTTATAGTTAACCAACTTGTTAAGCACACTTTGATTGGTCCTTGAAAATTTGGTGATTGCTTTTCCTAAGATTATTCCGTAAAAATGTATCTGAATTAACTTATTTTGAACGGAAAAAAAATAAAGAGAAAGCATTGTGGTTGGTAATTAGACAAGATTTATAATAAGACATTATGACATCATTTGATTTATGTAACTTATCCTACAGAAAATATTTTGGTGGTTATTGTACTAGTTATTTCAACAAGATAATAAATAATTCTAACAATAGATCAATAAAAATCATTTTCTATTGAAAGTTACCTGAATTTCACCCTGTGAAGTTGACCGATGCCTTCAGAATTGGAACCAAAATTTTGAACATTCAGGTTTTGTCTGTGGAGTTGATTTACTCTCATATAGTCTAAGAACCGAAAAATAACTAAAGAAGTAACCGGAAAAGGCCAAAAATAGAAACAAGTAACCCACAAAGGAGACATAGTTTAAGAACCTTCTTCCTCTCTCTTGGACTTAACGAAGTAAAGTGGGATAAAGTTGCTTCCAAAATAGATTCACCGTCCAGAAAATACACCTGATAATAGCATCAAAGGAAAGTTAACAGTAGAAACAAAAACTGGTTTCAGAAGTAATGCATCAAAAAGCTTGGAAGCATATCATCCATCTCTTTCAATCTTTGTTACTCCATCAACAAAAGCAGTTTATATGACACACCAAATCATTTTCTTTGAATTTGCAAGGGAGATGAAACCAACTGAATCACAGTTTCTTATGATGGCAATGTTTAAATTAAGGACATAAATAAAATGCAAGAGTTGCATTCCCTTCCACTGTGCCTTCTACTAAGTATTCTAATATCAATGCCCGAAAAGTATTTACTCGAGGAATATTCAGGAATTATATAATGTAGAGTGACCTATATATACATAAGTTATGCCTTCTTAGTTTTGTTACTAGCAAAATGAAAAGGAAGTAACTGACTTCGGTAACTATCAGAAGTCAGAACTACTTATCGAGTAAAATTTTCTCGCTAGAACACTACAACCTCTTTGACTTAACCTCGGAAATAACAACGAAAAAAAAAACACTTCCCTTGCATTTTTGTAACATATATTCCTTGAAGGCCTATTGTTTTCCTTAAATAGAACCCAACTTATTTATTTTTAACCTACAAACCCAAACTCCTTAATAATACCATCCTGCTTAACTCACCATGCAGCAGGCTAACTGTATTCTCATAATCTATTGAACTTAAATTAAGATCTTAAGTTGTAAGGTGGGAGAGGGTTCAATCTCCACCTCCAACATAATACTAATTATACCAACATTTGCTCTTTCAAAAGAAAAATTTCAAGGTCTGAAGTGATCAAACAGTTAAGCTGGTCAAACAAATGTTTCAAGTAATTGCACCATTGTTTTATTTTTCTGTATATATTTTTTAATATTTTTTATCTTCATTGAACAGATTTCTGTCTGCGGTGAAGCTATCTTTTACCTGTTATGTTAGATGTCAGTAAATCAAAATAAGGCATTAAATGAAACATAAGATAGTATATGTCTATGGATAATTTACGCTAATAATGCACATATCAAGAACCAATGCTTGAGATAATGCAATGCCTAATATAAAAAGTTCATCACTTACTGGTAAACCATTGAGAAGAGCCAGAGCTAGAGAAACATGGAATGTCCATATTAAAATCCTTTCCAGAAAATTTGGAAAATATGCAACAATCTTTGGTCCCCAGCGAGGCTGATATGATGTTAGGTGAATTGAATGTGCCATTGAGATAACATCACCAGCAAAAATAAATGTAGCACCACAATTAGTTTCCTTCAGGTCGGAAGAATTGGAAACTGGTAACCTGTTTTCTTCATGCAAACATTCATGAGAAGGACTTGAATATGTGATCTCAACCCATACCATTCCAGGCTCCTGAACTGGAGCTAAACAAAACTCATCCTGTGAAAAATATTGAGTATTCAGTATGCATTGTATCTTAGTGTCCGAGTACAATTTAAGAGCAAGAGGATAAAGACAAACTTGAAAGGTTTTATTATTAATATTCAGATAAATATCTACCTGAGAGCATGTGCAGCTACTTCCCTTTGATGTAGCTATCCCCCAGCCATCACCACACTTATCAAGTTTCACAACATCTTTAGCATTTAAGCAGTACATATTCCATCTCCCATTAGATAGATCAGTTTCATTCTGACCATCATCCAGTGTAATATTGTCAGAGCATGAAATTTTTACGAAGGCAGCAAGTTCCCTGGGACAAACATGTTGATTTTCTGGCAATTCAGTAATTTTGCTTGCTTCCATCACAAGACTAGGAACACAGTAACCTTTCCTATTATTGAGAACACCCAATTCTCCAGGGTGTTGAGAAATATTTATATTTTTAAGTTGGGTGTCATGTGTCAAAGTATTAAGCTTCAACCAATCTTGAGCATTTCTGATGGGTACGTTATCCACAGATACAATAACATCACCAGGAGCCAAATAACCAAACAAAGGTGAGGTTGGGAGAACACCCAAAACCTGTTTCACATATAGCCACCACACATGCAATAAGAAAGATGATGTACACAACGAAAATGGTCAATTCAAAATTATCTTGAAGTAGTACCATTGGCCCATGACCACTGCTGTATAAGGGAAACAAGAGCAAGGGAAGGAGGAATAATGTCAGTCCGCAAGCTGCACAACACTAGAAAAAGGTCGAAGTTGTATAAATGCAATAGGCAATCTGGACAATGTAAAAATCTAAAACTAAATATACAAGAATTCATATACACATAAAGATTGTTAAAATCGAGTGTTAACTCTTGGAATCATATCACTCCAGGTAGCCAAAACAAGCTGAAATGAATGTGGAAATGTTTCTGCACTGACTGGAGTGAAAAAAATATTTAAAATTCACATGAAATTGCATATGGGGTGATTTTACGAGTTTGATTTTGTTTACTAAACTGGCCCAAACACTCGATAAACCCTTTTTTTCATTTCATCCTTGACGTTGTGTGTCCTTCCTTCACATTTGAAACAGAAGCAGCACTGGAACACAAATCTGAAACACGACATGTGAAGTGAACTGCTCCTCTCCAGCAATACACAAAGACATACACTCACTTTAGCAACGTTCACTGAAACATGGCCTTCACAGGGAATGTGCCCAACACTAAAACGCAACCTTCTCTCTCTGGCGACCTTCCCTGCAACGTGCAGAACACTGAAGCACGACAATCACAGTTACAAGGAACATTCACTTGCTCTTAGTATTTTTACACTGTTGTGTTATTTACTGAAACATTTGTGAAATTAGGGGCCCGTTTGTTTTGGATTTTTTTTAGAATAGATTTTGTAGTGTTAGAAAATTTTGTATAAAAAAAATTTACAAAGAATTTTTTTATAAAAGCTTCAAATGAAAATTTTGTTTGAATAGTTATTCTTAAAATGTTATTTTAGGTATTTCATCATTTTATTGAAAAAAAATTTGGTTATCAAAATTTCAAAAAATCACTTAAACTTTGATGCTATTTCAAATAGATTTTCACAAAAATCATTTTTGAAATACAACTTTTTGAAAAAATTGCAATTTTGACTATGTTTTGAACTTCAATAATGTACATTTATGTTATACGATGTCAAAATTAGTGTTTCAATTTAGAAAAAACGAATACAAAAAAACTTGTAATATTTTGAAAAACGGTTTTACAAAATCTATTTTAAAAAATACAAAGAAAAATCTATTTTTTTAAAGCTGAAACAAACGGGCCCTAGATATGTTTATAATCTGCTGAGTTACTGTTTTTGCAACTCGGCATTTAAAAATTTATGTTGCACAAGTTCAGTATGTTACAATTTGATTATTGCATGTGTAGGGTGCTGTCATAACTGGGAACTTATGTTTTTATGATTTTATCTGTGATTTGATCATATCTAGTCCTATGCTTTATTATGATAATTTTATGGATTTGCTATTTTATTTCTTATGGAGTTTAAATTGAGTTATTGATGTCATTATGGTATTATATATGTATATAGGTCATAGATAGGATTTATGCTGTTAATCTCAGGTAGCGGCACGTAGCGCCGAACCCCAAAAATGCTATAGCGGATAGCAGGACAACCGCTGTTGTGAAGACTACCATGTACAACGTAAACATAAATTTTGACAACATACAAACTTAAAGGGACAACCAAACTTAATAATAATAATCAAATTTGTCATTTCCCATCATATTAAGCTCTTAATGTAATCAAAAGGACACCCCATCAAAATCAAGTTCTCAATGTAATCAAAATAACATTCCATCAAAATCAAGTTTTAAAAGTAGTCAAAATGACATCCCATAAAAAAAAGACAAGCAAGTTCTAAAAGTAAACAAAATAAATTGCATATAAAGGAAGGAGAAGAACGGAAACAAAAACAATCAAGAAAGAAGAACTCAAACAGAAAGGAAAGAGAATATAAGCCTTTGCACAGAAACAGAGCAAGGAGAACAAGATGACATTGACAAGACACGAAATAGAGAAGAAGAACTCAAACGAGAGCAAGGCAATAATGGAAGGAATCAAACTCAAAGGAACGCCACGCTACACCGCTATAGCGCGCTATGGACAACATAGGGATTTCTAAAATATTGATTTTAGGGTTAATAGGTGTTTTCCCCTGCCATTTGTGCCAGTTTTGCTTTACCCCCTGTAATTCAAAGATTCCATGTTTTTAACCCCTAACCACACATCAATATAATTTCTTTCAAAATCTTATAAGCTATATGAAATAAACAGTTTATGATTGATGTGTGGTTAGGGGTTAAAGATGGTTAGGGTTAATGATTCCATCTTTGACCATAAAAATCATTCAAAAATCTCACAAAATCAATATAATTCCAGAAAGTCTTTTAAAAATTTCTTTTTTTGTCAAAATAGTCTATTAAAATTTCAATCCAATACATATGTACTCCCTTAATTGACAGCTACAATGACCTTGTTGGAAAAGTCAAATTCGAGCCCCAAAAATTTCTTATTTTTCCACCACAATTATAGTATTAATTATGGACCTTATCAAAAAAAAAAAGTTAATTATAGTTATTGAAAAAAAAAAAAGGAAGTGTTTGAAACTTGTATGACTAGTACTTGAATTGAGACTTGAATTGAGAATTGAATTGAGAAAATATAATTTAACAAAATCGTGCTCCAATATTTACTGAAAATAAAAATACAGCTGTTACCTATTTGATTTTTGTTGAATCACACACAGCTGTGAAAGTGAAATTTGTTGGTACAAAACTGTTGAGCAATAAATGAGTCTTACTCAGCTCAAACTCGACGCGGTTTATTTCAAAATTTTCAATTACCCTCGATATTTCCCATAAGCAGCCGCAAAAAAGAGAACCTACAACTCTTCAAACCCTTTCATATAAATACCTAACTCCTCTCAATTCATCTCACACACAACAAAGCAAAATATCATGACCTATTGCTGCCTCCTTCACGCTCACTGTATGGTGCTCCTTCACCAACCACCCGCACCAAATTAATCCCCTCTCTCTCACGCAAATTCCCAATCGGTGCAGTTTTCATCATCAACAATGATGCTTGATTCAGTTCTTTTTCGCACTTTTTCTTCCTTGTTTAGGAATGAGTGCAATTTTCGTCATTTACATGTGTCTTTTATGGTGCACCACCACTCGTAACAACAACCGTTCTGATGGTACACCACCAATTAAACCGGTCACTGATAAGGGTCTTTCCCCTTTAGATCTTGAAAAACTACCTAAAATCACCGGTAATGAATTAGTTGCGCCCACTGAATGTGCCGTTTGCCTCGACGAAATCGACGATGAACAACCAGCTCGTCTGGTTCCCGGTTGTAATCACGCTTTTCATGTCCATTGTGCTGACACGTGGCTCTCTAAACATCCTATCTGTCCTCTTTGTAGAGCCAAACTTGACCCTCAGATTCTCAATTCTGAAAGCCCCTGCTAGATTTAATATCACAACGAGTTTGTCAGAATCATAGGCAACTCTGGTGCTGACAAACAAGCTGTGATACCAAACATACACGACTGCATCGCAGTTACTGCGGTTACTTTTACAACAGTTATTTCCTTGGTTTGCATGTCACAATTTAGAATATAAAATTTTGTACAATTATATAAAAGTTTTATGTAATTGTGCAAAATGCACGCTTGTGGCAGAGGGACAAGTTTATTTTCTAATTTTAGGTTTTTTTTTTCGTTGTTAAGTTTTAGTAGTAGTAGTAGTTGTTGTTTAACGTAGTGTTCCATTGTTAATTTTAAGGTTATATGATATACGCATGAAATTTTTAACAGACTTTATGGAATTATATTGATTTTGTGAGATTTTGAATGATTTTTTTACGGTCAAAGATGGCATATGACTGTACATTTTGGTGACGTGGCATGCCTATTTCTCATTTTTTTATTTACTTTTAAATTAACCTGGATATTTATAACTTTTTAATAAAACAAAAAAATAAATTAAAATCATTAATCAAGAAGAAATGGAGTTTTTTTTTTTGACACACTGAAGAAATGGAGATTTAAAAAGTTATAAATCCACCTGCACATTTTGTTTTATTAAAAATTATAAATATAAATATCCAGGTGGATTTAATAGTAAATAAAAAATGGCAAGTAAGCATGCCACATCATCAAAATGTACAATCATACGTCAACATATGTGATCAAGGGTTAAAAACAGCGAATATTTGAATTACAGTGGGTACAGAAAAAACATAAATTCCAGGAGGGTAAAGCAAAACTAGCCCAAACTAATTAATTCCCAATTATATGAAATGACAGGATACAAAATGACCATGAACCTTGGAGACTCTGTTCTCTTCTCCCAACTAATTAATTCCCAATTATTTTCCTTTCTCCCTATACTACTATTTATAGCAGTATAACACCCTACACTAACTCTCCCATTTACACAGTCTGTCAGTCTAATTAACAGCAGGTGGTGCACATGACCCGGGCCTAACCCCGCATGAAATAGGCCTAGCTCTACATTAAAAGGGGTAAGCTTTGTAGAACTATTGTATTTGGGATTCAACTAAAATTCATCCCAAGCGCGCCAAGGCCATTTTTTGTTGGAGTTACAGGATCAGTAGTTTGGTCTTTTAGATATAGATGGAGGAAAAGGAATACACAAAATAATAAATTATATTGATATTAATGTAAATAATCTGTTTGACGTTATTATAAGATATATTCTATACTAATGTGAAAAATAAAATTGCGTGTATATATTTGAGTTATATTATGATAAAATTGTGTGGTAAATATCCTTTTGTTTATAAGTGGTTATACATCTCAAGATAATGACAATTAACTTTGTAAGCCCTAGACGCTTATATTACACATTATACTATCCCTCGACATATTAGTGTCATTTTTCCCATAAAATATGACATGTGATTAGACATACAAAATCAAATGATAGCTTATTCGAAGACAATATTACTTATAATCAATGTATGTATAAAGGTTATTAAGTAACAGTAGTGCATATATTTCATAGTAGTGTCAATGGATTCTATTTTATATCCAACTTACAACTGCATTGTGCCAAATGCCAGCAGAATATACGCGGAGGGAAGTCAAATGTTGTGAAGCTTGCAGCAATTCATCATTGAAGGCAACCAGAGCACCAGGAAATAGAAGTGCGATGAAGATGGCGATGTACTCTATCTGTATTCCCTCACTGCTTTCCATTGAAAAGGTGCAATAGCATAAGGAATGAGAATCTAGCTTTTGACATTTCAAGCAAAACTAATTTGATATTCTTGATATCTGCATAATCACAAAGTAAATAAAACTATAAAAGAACAATAAAACTCTACTACTGAAATGATCATTCGAAATACACCCTTGTTGTTTTTAAATAACATGCTGTATTACTGATGCTGAAATATGTTTTAAAGTGCTATGGGAATGGGGCACCTAGAATCAATATATAAAGTCTTAAAATCTAAAATAAACTAATTGCTCTAAGACCGTATAAAGGGTGTCTATTTCTATAACAACATAAAAGGAAGTAATGTAATTGTAGATGATCCCTTAATTAATGCAACTCACCAAGTCCGTTAATTTTTTTCTCACAAGTTATGATTCTTTTCTCTATTAGGAGCATTGGTTTGTTGGTGCTGGGTGGGTTCACTTGCAGTTGAAAGAGAAACCAGAGTAGATCAGAAGCAGACAAGAGAAACAAAGGGGAGGTACAGAAGAAGGAAAAGTAGGGTTTTTAGTAAACCAGGTTGTGAAATCCAGCCTGGAACAGGCCTTGACAAGGATTTTCATGGATCGCCCAATCCCACGTTTTTACAACCATACTCGCTATCTCACCCTGATACTCTTTATCCATAGTCTCATTCACGATTCAGCACTTTCAGGCCTCCAAGAGGAAACTCATGATCTTGACAACATTACGTGGGGGTCTTTCTTAGTGAATCTTACTTTTCAAATTCATTAAATTCTCCCCTATAGCTATGTTGAGTTTACCAATTTATTAATAGTTTAGTTACATGTTAAAATTAGATGAAGTTATTCTCACTTGTCATCTACATCATGAATTTGCTTCAACTTCAAATTAAGTTATGGAAAAGGAGTGCTACTACTGATGAGGCATTCAGTAGGAAATTTATCAAAAAAACAAGGCATTCAGTATGAAGCATGTCTACTCAAATAATGGGCCCGTTTGTTTTATATTTTTTTAAAAGCATTTTGTATGTTGTAGTTATGTTTATGTGTGTCCAATCCAATTACTCAATGCATATTTGCTGTATAACACTGACAAGTGCGATTACATCCAATCCAATTACTTCAATTTATTATCAATGTGGACGTGTCCGGTGTCTGTGTCAATGTTGAATAACAAAGAAAAAACAACTGACCTAGCGGCGGCGAGTGCATGACCAAATTCATGCAGAAAAACAGATATAATAGTAGAAATACATATATATCCAGCATCAGCAAATGATAAAGTGAAACCAGACAACAAATGAGGGAATCCAAATAGCAATTCACTAATTATACTTCGAATCTCATTGCTTTCTCCACATAAATTCAAAGCTATTGCTAACTCCCAAACCATAACCTAAAACAAAAAACAACAAAATCAATGAAATTGAACAGAACAAAATATAGCAATTAGTTACACTAAGCAAAAAGTGTTACCAGAGTGACAGCAAGCATAGCAGAAAGTGCAAAACCAAGGCCAATTGAAAACCATAGTCTGAAAAAATTGGAGTATTTGCGACCGAAGTTGAAAAGAGGTTTATTGAAGGAAGTGAATTTGTAATCGCAATAGAAGAAAGAAATGGTGTTGGAAAGATGATTGGAGGAAGAAGAAGGAGTGTGAAGTGGAAGAAGAGTGTTGTTGCGTCTTTGATGATGACTCACAAATCTTCGTATTCGTCTCGTTTCCATTTCCATTCTGATTTCTCTGCCTCCCTTTTTCTTTTGTGTTCACTCCCCTCTCATTCTGATTTTGAGCTTGAATTTATATCCAAAAATTAGGGTTTAGTGTAGTCAAAAAAGGAATGGAAAACACCACCTTTTGTTCTTGGTGAAAGCTTGGTTTGATTTGGGAAAAAGTTAAAACTAATGGGAGAGGGAGGAAGAAGATGACTCTGCTTGATGCTGCGTGTTCTCTTTCTTTCCCCCTTTTTTGGTTTTATTGATTAAATAATAATAATAATAATAATCTATACTATATATAAATTTATACTATATCTTTTTTTTTTTTTTTGGTCAAGTAGCCTAGCGGCTAGAAATTCCACCCATAAGGTGGATAAGTGGGATGACCGGGGTTCGAACCCCGGCCCCCTGCACATATAATGCAATGTCCAACCAATTGAGTCAAACTCATGGGACAATTTATACTATATCTATACAATATATAAAGGGGATATGGGAGTTTGGGATGACTTTTGCATATTCTCATTATACCCCTTATGATTTCTTAAAATTGATTTGATTTTTTTATTTGTAGCAACAAAAATCTTTTATTAACAAATTCACCATAACATAAGGTACATCTTTTTTTTTAACGGCAAAAATATTTTATTAACAAACTTACTGAAATTCTGGCGTAGTCCAAATGGGGTACCGGATGGGGCAACCTTTGACACTACACTGGTTACAGCAGAAGCAATAAATAATAAACGATAAATAACTGGAAATAAGATAACACACTGTGTTTGTTAACCCAGTTCGGCGTATAACACGACCTACTCTGGGGGATACCAATCCAGGAGAGAATCCACTATGATAATACTAGTTAGAAGCTTCCAGCAAACGACCCGTTTACACTTCGTCACCTAGTCACTACCCGTGCTTTCTTCAACCTAGGCCCACCTAGATCAGAGACCCCGTCCCTTCTCCTCTTAACCACGCACCCAGCGTGATCGTAAGCAAACAAACAATTTGGTGAAGACACACTTCAAATAATACCTATCTCCGTACTTCAAAGCTTAGGAGTAGATTAAAAGAATACAACTCAAGAGCACAGTCCTAAGCAAGTATCAAGTTGATACAAGATAGGCTCACAATAAAACAATTGACACGCTAAAACCCTAGACAAAGAAAACAATTCTTCACGAGAGCTTCAGTTACCTAAAAAGGTCTATGGTCTTCAATATATATAGCACACAAACAGCCACGGTAGTTCCTTGATTTTTGGCCTTCAAAAATAATATTTCATCATAGTATATCCGATAGCACACTATTTGATTAAACAAATCCAACAAAGTCCTAAAATATAGGTATATATTTTAGGGGCGATGCATAAAAGATAAGATCCGGAAATTAGCTTAGTTCCTTGATTTTAGGCTTCACAAATAATATATAATTGTAACTTATCCGATAGTAAAATATATGTTTAAATAAATCCAACAAAACCCTAAAATAAAGGAATATCTTTAGGGGCGATGCATAAAGAAGATATGCTCAGAAAATAAGCTTAGTTACTTGTCTTGGGGAACAAGTACAACGCTTAATGGATTTACTTCACAAAATAGGCGCACTAATATTGTGTAACAAACTTTCCACATATTCTGGCATCAGGATGGTGTACCAAAGGTAACCCCATCTTGTCCCTCATCTGACTTGATCTTGTTTTTACAAAATGTAGCCAATTTCAAAAACCCAACAATCTCCCCCTTTGGCAAATTTTGGCTAAAACAATATCAAACCAGTTATGGAGAGATGCAGTTCAAATCTTCCTTTAAGTCAACATACACACACAACTAAAAAGGATAATAGAACCCAAGATTATAACATCTTCACTTCAGGTGAGTTAAATCATATGAGAAACATCAGAGATTAGCACCAGCGGAATAAACACATTTAGTCTCATAGGGCACAACATCAGAGAGAAATAAACTCTCTAAGTGGATTCACATTCTTGGAGAACAGTAAGTTTCTCACACAATAAGTCTTCAAAAAGAACACACTTCATATCAGAAGACTAACAGAAATTCCAGTAAAATAGAGAAAAATAAATTCTCCATTTAGACATTCTGGATGGTATCCAGGATGGGGCAACATCAACCACCTCATCACATACTTCACATGTATCAATTTTCCCCAACATACCAGGAAAACATAGTCCATCACTCATAATCAGAAAAAAAAACTGGATGGTAGCCTGGATGGGGCAGCATTCAGCAGAGCATCTGGGATAAAATGTAAATTGCTCCCCCTCAATCAATACACATCAGGATATCATCACAAATTTTACTCCCCCTGAATACATACATGTCAGGGAATCATCAGATACCTTCACTCCCCCTGAACATGTGCATATCACACATACAACAAAAATTAGGATTACTCCCCCTTACGTCATGCATAGCAAATAAGTGTTACTCCCCCTCAACACAACATACATCTGCAAATATTATCTCTACACACCATACATCAGATCATGCATACCAGTAACACACACAAACTACCTACTACTGACCATCACATCATAGGATATTCATCAACACATACACACATCAGATGTAGATCCAGATGTAGACACATCTTCCACCACATGCAGCACACAGTCAAAGAACAAAAAATTATATTATTACGCACATTACAATACTCCCCCTTTTTAGCCATCAAATTTGACAAGATCAACAAGCAGCACCAAACGATCACACAATAGTAGAGTGCACATAGGTGCATAGTAAATCCAGGACATAGCCCACAAATCAAAGGAGAGAAGAAAACATAAGAACCAAAACAAACCATCCCAAAAGAACATAACCAAGGCGAAAAGAAAAGAAAAAAAATATGTTGAGTTATAATCTCTCTTTCTTGATCAGCGTGCAAAGAATATAAAAAGTCAAAAGTGGTTGCACGCACACATAGCGATAACTGCTATAAATTCATATTGTTGAACAATGAACGAGATGTTTCTATAGGAACCCACAAGTAACAATTATCTTTGGACCTTACACCTCTCATCAACACATCACCCTTCTCATTTGTAATCAAACACCCAGACTCGGTGAAATTCACTTTCATACCTTGATCACATAATTGACTGATACTGATTAGATTATCAGTCAATCCTTTCACAAGAAGCACATTATCAAGCCTTGGCAACCCACTATTGGTTAGGCTTCCTATACCTCTGATCTCACCTTTTACTCCATCACCAAATGTCACAGAGCTAGTTGAATAAGACTTTAAGTCCATTAGGATTTTTTCTACTCCAGTCATATGTCTGGAACAGCCACTATCAAAATACCAATTCTTCTTAGATGATGATCTAAAAGTGGTATGAGCTATTAAACTTACATCTTCCTCCTTGGGCTTCCACTCTTTCTTGGTCTCAACCACTTCAACTTCAGGTTTATGCTTCAGTGATTTTTTAGGATACCCATACAACTTATAGCAAAAAGGTCTTATATGTCCTTTCCTACCACAATGATGACACACCCATGGTTGAGATTTCCTATTTTTGATTCCTGGATGGGGTTGCACATGGGGCAGCCTCTGCTTTAACAATAGGGGCCTGTTGTTTCCTTCTAAGGGCAAAAACTTAAGCTCTGGATCATATTGCTTTGGTTTGTTGAGATTTTTGTAGTCATAACCAATCCCTTTTGTCCTCTTTCCAGGAACTTGTGTTTCAATTAACTCTTCTAGTGTAGCCGTGCCACCATGCATCATTATAACTTCCTTCTTCATATGTTCAAGTTTAGAGTTTAGTAATGTTACCTCATCATTCAGTTCTGAAATTGTGGTCAGATGCTCGTTCTTTTCAGATTGAAGTTCCAGTATGAGCCTCTTCTGTTTTTCTTGACTTCTACAAAGTTCTGCACTTTTTTTACATAGATCTCTATAGGATGCAGCTAGCTCTTCATAAGTCACATCTCCAGTGTTGGATTCTGTGTCTGAAGTACATGTTCCAGTTAAGGCAGTGATGAGTTTAGAAGTCTCATTCTTAATATCATCATCAGAATCATCTTCTTCTGACCATGTTGCAGTCATGCCTTTCTTTTGTTTCTTTAGATAATTTGGACATTCAGCACTTATATGTCCATACCCCTCACATTCACGACATTGTACACCTTTCCCTTGACTTCCTATCTCTTCAGGCTTTGGTATCCTTTGAGAGTTGAAATTTTTGTGGATGTCGAGTGAGATGTGTGGCACATTCTGCTCCACATTCAGCTTTCCATGCCTATCCATTCCTCTTAGCACTTTGTTAAATTGTCTTCCTAGAAGAACCATTGCCTCAGTAATGCTTGCATCAGTATCTAGATCTTCTTGTATATCATCACTTTCAGCATTTGGAACAAGGGCTATGCTCTTTTTCTTGTTTCCAGCACGTTCATTTGCAGACATCTCATAAGTTTGGAGGGATCCAACCAACTCATCCAATTTTATGTCAGATAAATCTCTAAACTCTTCAATTGCTGTGACCTTCATGTCAAACTTCTTGGGCAACGACCTCAACATCTTTCTCACCATTCTTTCTTCAAGAAGTTTTTCACCTAAAGAATCAAATGTGTTAGCATAATCAAGAATTGTCATATGAAAATCATGTACCGTCTCATCTTCCTTCATTCTGAGATTCTCAAATTTAGTAGTTAGCATTTGTAGTCTGGAGTTCTTGACTTTTGATGTCCCTTCTTGAGTAGTTATCAATATCTCCCAAGCTTCTTTAGCCTCAGTGCATCGCTTTATTAATCTGAACATGTTCTTATCAACACCATTGTACAAGGCGTTCAAAGCTTTGTGGTTTCCAAGGGCAAGTTCATCTTCAGCCTTTGTCCATTTTCCTTCAGGCTTCAAGGACACATTACCATCTTTGTTAGTGACAGTAGGATGTTCCCATCCATTCACCACAGATTTCCATGTCTTGCTATCCATTGATCTCAAGAATGCTTCCATGCGTGATTTCCAGTAATCATAGTTAGTACCATCCAACAGGGGTGGCCTAGTCACAGCTCCTCCTTCCCCTTCCATAATGACCAGAATCGTTCCCTGGATCTCACCCTAATAACAGAACAGGGTGCCTGCTCTGATGCCAATTGAAATTCTGGCGTAGTCCAAATGGGGTACCGGATGGGGCAACCTTTGACACTACACTGGTTACAGCAGAAGCAATAAATAATAAACGATAAATAACTGGAAATAAGATAACACACTGTGTTTGTTAACCCAGTTCGGCGTATAACACGACCTACTCTGGGGGATACCAATCCAGGAGAGAATCCACTATGATAATACTAGTTAGAAGCTTCCAGCAAACGACCCGTTTACACTTCGTCACCTAGTCACTACCCGTGCTTTCTTCAACCTAGGCCCACCTAGATCAGAGACCCCGTCCCTTCTCCTCTTAACCACGCACCCAGCGTGATCGTAAGCAAACAAACAATTTGGTGAAGACACACTTCAAATAATACCTATCTCCGTACTTCAAAGCTTAGGAGTAGATTAAAAGAATACAACTCAAGAGCACAGTCCTAAGCAAGTATCAAGTTGATACAAGATAGGCTCACAATAAAACAATTGACACGCTAAAACCCTAGACAAAGAAAACAATTCTTCACGAGAGCTTCAGTTACCTAAAAAGGTCTATGGTCTTCAATATATATAGCACACAAACAGCCACGGTAGTTCCTTGATTTTTGGCCTTCAAAAATAATATTCCATCATAGTATATCCGATAGCACACTATTTGATTAAACAAATCCAACAAAGTCCTAAAATATAGGTATATATTTTAGGGGCGATGCATAAAAGATAAGATCCGGAAATTAGCTTAGTTCCTTGATTTTAGGCTTCACAAATAATATATAATTGTAACTTATCCGATAGTAAAATATATGTTTAAATAAATCCAACAAAACCCTAAAATAAAGGAATATCTTTAGGGGCGATGCATAAAGAAGATATGCTCAGAAAATAAGCTTAGTTACTTGTCTTGGGGAACAAGTACAACGCTTAATGGATTTACTTCACAAAATAGGCGCACTAATATTGTGTAACAAACTTTCCACATATTCTGGCATCAGGATGGTGTACCAAAGGTAACCCCATCTTGTCCCTCATCTGAATTGATCTTGTTTTTACAAAATGTAGCCAATTTCAAAAACCCAACACTTACTATATGTAACATAAGACATATCTTTATGTTTTTGGACATAAGTTAGACACAGGTAGGCGCGGAATGCGCCTGCCTGGCCCGCTAGTCATTATTATATAAAGAGGATATATGAGTTTGGGGTGACTTTTTCATAATGACAAGATTACCCTTCACTAATAGATAAAGTGGATACATGAGTTTCCAAGATTGCCCTTAACTTTTACTTAAAATAACACAATAGTAACTGCACAATTTACTTTCTCCACTAACTACGTCTCTTTTTAGGCGCATAAGTTAGACACAGGCAGACGCGTTCAGTTTGGGGTGGCTTTTTCATAATGACAATCTATACTATATATAAAGAGGATAAATGAGTTTGGGGTGGCTTTTTCATAATGACAAGATTACCCTTCATCTATACTATATATAAAGAGGATAAATGAGTTTGGGGTGGCTTTGTCATAATGACAAGATTACCCTTCACTAATAGATAAAGAGGATACATGAGTTTCCAAGATTGCCCTTAACTTTTACTTAAAATAACACAATAGTAACTGCACAATTTACTTTCTCCACTAACTACGTCTCTTTTTAGGCGCATAAGTTAGACACAGGCAGACGCGTTCAGTTTGGGGTGGCTTTTTCATAATGACAATCTATACTATATATAAAGAGGATAAATGAGTTTGGGGTGGCTTTTTCATAATGACAAGATTACCCTTCATCTATACTATATATAAAGAGGATAAATGAGTTTGGGGTGGCTTTGTCATAATGACAAGATTATCCTTCACTAATAGATAAAGAGGATACATGAGTTTCCAAGATTGCCCTTAACTTTTACTTAAAATAACACAATAATAACTGCACAATTTACTTTCTCCACTAACTACGTCTCTTTTTATCTATACTATATATAAAGAGGATAAATGAGTTTGGGTGGCTTTTTCATAATGACAAGATTACCCTTCACTAATAGATAAAGTGGATACATGAGTTTCCAATATTGCCCTTAACTTTTACTTAAAATAACACAATAACAACTGCAAAATTTACTTTCTCCACTAACTACGTCTCTTTTTAGGCGCATAAGTTAGACACAGACAGGCGCGTTCAGTTTGGGGTGGCTTTTTCATAATGACAAGATTACCCTTCACTAATAGATAAAAAGGATATATGAGTTTCCAAGATTGCCCTTAACTTTTACTTAAAATAACACAATAATAACTGCACAATTTACTTTCTCTACTAACTACGTCTCTTTTTATCTATACTATATATAAAGAGGATAGATGAGTTTGGGGTGACTTTGTCATAATGACAAGATTACCCTTCACTAATAGATAAAGAGGATACATGAGTTTCCAAGATTGCCCTTAACTTTTACTTAAAATAACACAATAATAACTGCACAATTTACTTTCTCCACTAACTACATCTCTTTTTATCTATACTATATATAAAGAGGATAAATGAGTTTGAGTGGCTTTTTCATAATGACAAGATTACCCTTCACTAATAGATAACGTGGATACATGAGTTTCCAAGATTGCCCTTAACTTTTACTTAAAATAACACAATAATAACTGCAAAATTTACTTTCTCCACTAACTACGTCTCTTTTTAGGCGCATAAGTTAGACACAGACAGGCGCGTTCAGTTTGGGGTGACTTTTTCATAATGACAAGATTACCTTTCACTAATAGATAAAAAGGATATATGAGTTTCCAAGATTGCCCTTAACTTTTACTTAAAATAACACAATAATAACTGCACAATTTACTTTCTCCACTAACTACGTCTCTTTTTATCTATACTATATATAAAGAGGATAGATGAGTTTGGGGTGACTTTTTCATAATGACAAGATTACCCTTCACTAATAGATAAAGAGGATACATGAGTTTCCAAGATTGCCCTTAACTTTTACTTAAAATAACACAATAATAACTGCACAATTTACTTTCTCCACTAACTACGTCTCTTTTTATCTATATCTATACTATATATAAAGAGGATAAATGAGTTTGGGGTGGCTTTTTTTCATAATGACAAGATTACCCTTCACTAATAGATAAAGAGGATACATGAGTTTCCAAGATTGCCCTTAACTTTTACTTAAAATAACACAATAATAACTGCACAATTTACTTTCTCCACTAACTACGTCTCTTTTTAGGAGTATAAGTTAGACACAGGCAGGCGCGTTCAGTTTGGGGTGGCTTTTTCATAATGACAAGATTACCCTTCACTAATAGATAAAAAGGATACATGAGTTTCCATGATTGCCCTTAACTTTTACTTAAAATAACACAATAGTAACTTGTCATACCCTAAATTTTGCCCACATTTTATTATCATACAGTTTATTATCGCATTTTCTTTCAAATATGTGTACTAGCCCATTTTGTAGTAAGAAAAGAGTTCAAGAAGGTTTTGTGTCTAAGGTCGTGTGTTCGAGTCCCACATTTTCCATCTTTTTGTATTTTTTTTTTTTTACTTTACTTGTATTTATTTCAAAAAATCACAAAATTACATTTTTTATTTTTAATTTTCGTTTTTTATTTTAGCCATTTTTTTAGAAAATTTTATTCATTATTTTATGTACTTTTTGTCAAAAGAAAACCCAAAAAATCATAAATATATAAAAAAAAGTCAAACAAGAATAGAAAGGGAAAGGAATCAAGAAATCATGGCAAATCAACACAAAAGGGAAGATCCTCATTTGTTCATAAACCTCATTGAACTCACATAACTTCATTCCCAATTTAAACAATCAGAAATAAAGGCTAAAACCTAATTTTTTTTACTTATAAATACCAAAAAAAAAAAAGAGAGGGAGGAGAGAAAAAAGAGGTAACCACACAACATCAAGGCTGCTGCGTGCTTCACTTCATCTCCCCTGTTTTTCACCAACACAAAATCACACAAACTCCACTACATTCAAAACCATATCACCATTGTTCATCACTTCCCTCTTAAAAAAAACAAAAATGAAAAAATCAGAAGCAAAGAGACAAAACTAAAACCGCAAGAATTGAATAGAGAAACAAAAGAAGATCGTGCTTTGTCGCTGTCGTACCCTCCAGACCACGCCACCGCAGCTGTCCGTCGGTCTCTTCCCCGCCGGTGAGCTTTCACTCTCTCTTAAACGCTTCACTCTCTCCCTCGTGACTACAGGTTCTGTGTGTTTCCATCATTCATTGTTTTTATTTGTTATTTATTTAGTTATCTAGTTATTCATTTATTTTAATTTGTTAATTGGACTATTTGTTGTTTTGGACTGATATCTATTTACTTGATTTGTATTTCCTGTTGTGATTCTTTACTTGTGTGATTTGCTTTTGTCTTGTTAATGCATGCTAATTTCACTTAATCCAAACATAACATGAAACCTGTAGATAATATGTAAACAATAAAGCATAAAAAGTGCATCGACCATGACTTGTTTTTACTTATTTTTATTTGGTTTTATTTATTCATTTTTTTTAAAAAAAAACAAGAAGATATTAAATTCTCTACTGTAACAACAACATAAACGAGTTATTTATTTAATTTGGTTTGCAAAACCGTCTTTTCTTTCTTTTTACAATAAATGTGGATTAAAAAGAGATTGACGAATGTACATTCGTTTGTCTTCAGGATAATCGGGGGCTTAGCGTCACGCTTTGTCGACGGGTTGTTCGTCTTCCACATAGACATTTTTTTATATATAAAAATCTTGGATCAAAGAGGAGATTGGCGAATGTACATTCGTTGATCTCTCGAACGATCGGGGGCTTAGCGTCACGCTTTGTCGACAGATTGTTGGTCTTCCGCACCTAAAAATAACTCAACGCATCAAATATTATTTTTAGCACAGTCAAATATAAAAAATAAAAATCTTTTCACAAATAAAATCAACCAACAAACAAGTATTTTCTACCCAGAACTGCGTGTAGCTTTGAATTTCTCATTGCACCCGAGAATACGTAGGAGCGAGATTCGTACATCTCGTCAAGCACACTAATAAAAAACTACTTTTTTCCCCTTTTGTAAATATTTTCAATAACTAATAAAAAGCATGCAAATAAATTAAAACACTAATTTTAACCCTAAAATTAATGAGAAGGTTCCCGTTGAGTACAACGGATGCGAGGGGTGCTAATACCTTCCCCTCGCATAATCGACTCCCGAACCTGGAAATGGTTGTGATGACCCTCTTTCCATTATTTTAAGGTTTTATCGATATTTTCCTTTTCCTTCCGGAATAAATAAAGTTCGGTGGCGACTTTACTGTCTAGCGAGCGCTTTCCGCTCGCGCATTTTTCTAGACGCCTCATAACTGCACAATTTACTTTCTCCACTAACTACGTCTCTTTTTATGGCATATGGGTGTTTTAATTAGTGGAAATTTTATATGCGGTTCTTTGCTTCCTTTTTTTTTCGTGATATTCCTGCACTTTATTACTACCCATTTAACTATTCGATAACCATTTTAGAACATGACCAATTTATGGGTTTTGGATTTTTTGCTCAGGTGATTTTTCCTATCAATTTAATTATCAAAGACAAAACTTTAATGGATTTGACAGCCATTTATCATTGTCTCTAGAACATGAAAACACCTCCGATTAATTGCCCAATTTCCCATTGCCTCTAGATTTTACCTTTAATGGATTCCAAATTTTCAATACAACATGCACAAGCCAAATTGAGACAAAGGAAACAATTTTTTCTTTATTCAGCAAAAATTTATTAGAGCAATCTCCAAAAAACAAGTTACAAGAGAAGCTACAAGCAAAGAAAAAAACAAACAAACCATGAAAATTCCTGCAAACAAGAAATTTACTATGGTATTACAATAAAACCCCACCAGACCAGATCCTAGAGTAATCAACAGGATCCCAAATCGCCATTAAAAAAAAATTCCCAAATCGTAAAAATTAACCTCAAAATCGTACTAAACTTTTATATGTGTATTGAGAAAGAAAGAAAGAAAGAAAGAAAGAAGAAGAGCACGTCTGGTTTAAAAATTAGATCTGAATTTGGGTAGATCGGTACGAGAGAGAGACTCTTAAAATTGTTGAGATGACAGAGAGTACGCGTAATGATAAGGGATGAAATGTAAAAAGATTACCTGCATATGTAAACATTAAGCAACACCATAAAGATTGATCTAAGGGTTATGATTTAACCCTCTTATCCTCTCACATTAACACTCCTCTCACTTGAAAGTTCCCCTATATATACTAGCGGGCTAGGCAGGCGCGCGTTACACGCTTGCCTGTGTCTAACTTACGCGCCTAAAAAGATAGATAGTTAGTGGGGAACGTAAATTGTGCGGTTACTATGTGTTATTTTAAGTAGAAGTTAAGGGCGATTTTGGAAACTCATGTATCCTCTTTATCTATTAGTGAAGGGTAATATTGTCATTATGAAAAAGTCACCCAAACTCATCTATCCTCTTTATATATAGTATAGATGAGTTCATTTCAATAATTCAATCCAATCTGAAAATGACAAAACCATTACAATGATTTTGCATGATATTAGTGTTTTGTTTTGATGATTACAATGATTTGTTAGGAGGAAGTACAGAGAAGAAGATTCACGTTTGAGAGAGACCAAAGGATGAGAGGAAGGTGAAAGAAAAAAAGTCATGTGATATTTTTAATGGATATCTTAATCTTAGCATTCATTTAAATCCAACGATCCATATCTATTCCTCTCATCTCTCACATTAACACTCCTCTCACTTGAAAGTTCTCATGTATATATATATATATATATATATAACGGTGTTTATACCCTTAGCGATGTTTCAAAACACTCATCAAAATAAAATTAGGAATCCCCATTTTACCTGACCATCTTTTAAAATTAATCGGAAACAACTTAATCATTGACAAAGATCCACAATATCCAGCAAGTAATCCTTGATCTTCACCATATGCAGCCGCTTGAACATCAAATTTCACAATTATGTAAATGGAAATGTTGTTTTTTACGAATTCCCAAACCACGAAATGCAAGAATTATACTAACCACCCGCATGATTTCTATTAAAGCCTAAATTTATATTTTTTATTTCTTAAATTTAAAAAATATGATATCTATTTGTGTGAGATCGTGTGTTTCTTGTTGATCCTTTCCTGTAATAAATAGCATTGCCCTTATGCAAATATCTTAGGAGAAATTATTAAGTTGCTTAACCTTGACCGTTCTTGATTTCTTTGTTAGAGTCTACAACAATAAAGAATACTTAGATGATCAAAAGAAAAAATTTAATATTTAAATTATTACAAATAAATATAAAATATACCTATTGCTTCAACACTTCAATATGTGAAAACAAAATTTAGGTAAAAAATACCTATTTTCAAAATATGTGAAAATAGGTAAAAAAAATACCTATTTTCAACACTTCAATATGTGAAAATATACCTATTTTCAAAATAACTAAGAAAATAAATCACTAGGTCTGATTTAGTGGTAAAAAATTTATGTAGTATGCATGTGATCATATATTCGATTCTCATTGGTTGCATTATAAAACAAAATTAAAAAGCACAAAAAAATATGAATCAAGTTGTCCCGGTATTTATATCTGCACTCTATCTTTTGTTATCATGTTATTATAGGTATAAAAATATCCACTATTCTTTAGGTGTTTAATCTTGGTCAAGAAGTCTATTAGACATACAAAGTTGGTTCTTGTCTTTCAACTAAAATTTCTCTATATGCAAGAGTTAAGAATCAAATATTTGACCATTTTAAATGGGTCCAGCAGTCTAATATATAGATTGATTTGAATAGATAATAAAAATACGTACTCTGAGAAATAGAAAACAACTTTCTTTAAGTGTCAAAGACGGAATACAGTGAATACAAGGCAATATCTGGGGGGTAAATCTTTGAAAACGATTTGCAGGAAATACCGATAGTATGTCTAATGCTAAACAAATTTTTATTGGTCCCTTATTAGAGACGAAGAACCTAAGTAATATGTCTATTGCAAATATTACACACATAATGTTATCCACTATTGTGAGATCGATAGACTTATTAAGAAAAACCATATAATAAGAAAACCGTAGTACTTTGTGAAAGTGTTTACGGTAGAATAGGTTTAGTTGCATCCACTTAATCAATTGAAAATTTTGTTTAAACAATTAATCAATTCATTTATATACAAATTAGATATCATTGTAGAATAAGTTTTCATTGCTGATCGGTTTGGTCGAAATCCACTGCTGATCAATTTGAGATGAACCTATCCAAGTTTTCATTCATGGTTGTCGCGGTGATTTTTGGATATCGAGTTATTAATTAACTTCGAATCGCAATTTAATATTCCACCACCGATCTTTAATTTATCCGAGGGAAAGGAAAAAAGTTCGAAAAAACCCTATTTTTGAGATCAAGGTCCGGGGGTTAGTTATACAAAGGAAAGGTACTAGCACCCTAAGTATCTATAGTACTCTATAGGAACCTCTTGTTTTATTCTAACTTTGCGCTTTATTTTATTTGCTTGTAAAAATGTGTAGGAATTAAAGTGATGAATAAAAAAGGTTTAAAGTGAAAAAGAAGAAAAATGTTTTTGTTGATTTTATTGATTGGAGAGACAAGTCTCATGCCTACGTACCCGAGGGATCAAACCACCGTAGTTCGGGATAAAAATTACGAGTAAATTTGTTTGTTTAATTTTAAAATTTTGAAAAAAAAGATTTTAGAGATAATAAGGAAAGTGTGAGATTGATTCATTTTTATTTATAAAAAAAAAGTCTAAATGATTAGGATTGATTGATTTTTTATTTAGAAAAGAGACGCGATCGCTTGGTTTGAAGTCCAAGGTTTATTGAGAAAAAGGGTTTGAATGATAAAAGTCACTTGGTTTGAAGTCCAAGGTTTTTTTGCGCGATTGAAAAAATGCACTTGGTTTGAAGTCCAATGTTTTTTTTTGCGGAAAAATGAACACTTGGTTTGAAATCCAAGGTTTTTGAAAGTATTTGACGATAAAATATTTTTGATGTTTTTCGATGCTTGAAACTAAATTGTTTGCGTATTTTTTGAAAGAGGTTTTGACCTCATTTTTTTTATACAAAAGAAACGGATAATGATTACGCGCGAAAAGAATAATATTAACGTTATACTAAATAATTAAGCGCGAAGACAAACCGTAATGATATTTTGATCAAAACGATGTCTTTTCCTCGGAATTTTAATATTCTAACGTTTTTGCGGAAAGCAATAAAAATAAATATGCATGAGATGCAATTTTTTCATTTATAGTGTACATTTATTCCTAATTACATTCTAATGTATTTGCAAGAAAAATAAATATGAAATGAATGCAAGAGGATGCTATGCAATTTTTATTTATTTTTACATCAAATCCTAAAATACACACTAAAGTCCTTGCAATAAAAATAATTAATTAATTAATAAAGCGATAAATAAATTATTAGATTAAGAGTTATTAGCAATAAACAATATTGACATGTATGAATGAAAATGTTAAATTAGAGAGGATTATTATTTATTAGGTTAATGACAATAAATAAAGTTAATTGTTAAGTTAACGAATTAGTAACAATAAATAAAAATACTAAGCATAAATAAATGTTAGTGAGTTAGCAATAATAATTAAGCATAAATAAAATGTTAGTGAGT
The DNA here is from genome assembly GCA_951799995.1 of Trifolium subterraneum. Taxonomy (NCBI): domain Eukaryota; kingdom Viridiplantae; phylum Streptophyta; class Magnoliopsida; order Fabales; family Fabaceae; genus Trifolium; species Trifolium subterraneum. The sequence continues at coordinate 17,926,966 of OX637464.1, read as the reverse complement.
TAGTAAATTAATAAAAAAAAAACCTCTAATTAGTACTTAATTTGGATTGAAAAGCTCATTGAAGCACATTCCATAAGTACTTTTTGTAATAGGTTAAAAAATAAAAAAAAATAAAACAGGGGGTGCAGAAATCAAAACGAAAATACATGGGGGTGCAAAAAGTAAACAGAATGAGCAAGGCCCAGTCCAAATAGGCCTTTCTGCCCAAAAAAACGTCCAAAAACGTGGGGTAAATCTCGGCCGTCTGATGGATCAGACGGCCCTGATCTAAACTTAAAATGAAAGGATCTAGGCCATCTGATAAGGATCAGTGGCTGAGAAGAGAGGGTGCACGGTATGCTGCGATAGACACGCGCACACCGGATCGGGTTGGGGTATAAATACCCCAAACCCTAATTTTTTTGACATTTCTCTCTTCTTCTTCTTCCTCACCGCCGGCGGCTATACCTCCTTCTCCTTCAACCTCTCGGTTTCTTTCTTTTTTTCAACAACCAAAACTTTTTCAAAAAAAACAACATCAAAACTACACCAAAATAAATCCTAAACCCTAAACCAAACTCAAAATAAACGAACAAATCCACTCTAGATCAGATCGAAATGGAAAAAAAGAAAAGTTTCAACCTTGAGTTTTGATTTCTGATTCTATTTCTTCTTCTTCTTTTCGTTTTTCGATTTTGTTTTCTGGTTTTTTATCTGGGCGAAAGTGATGGTGATGAAGGTTTGATCGGTTTTGGTTGATCTTTGGTTCGTTTTTTCTGGGTTTTTGAATAATGAATGATGATGATTCTGTGATGTTGTGATTATTTTGTTTAAATCTTTTTGGGTTTTGTTTTGGTTATGAGGGTGATGATTTGTGTTCTGATTTCGTTTTTGAATGGATTGGAAAGAAGTGTTTTCGGTTCTGGGTTTTGGTTGATGGTGTTTTGAGGAAGATGATGATGGTTATTATTTTTGATTTGATTTTTTTTTGTTCTGATTTTGTGGATTTGATCCAAAAAGAGAAGGAAAGTGGAATTGCTTTTTGTTTCTGCGGCTAATTCAGAGATTGTTGACCTAGAGGACTGTGCAATTAATGATCTATTTATATTGTGTCAGAAATTAGGGTTAGACAGATGAAATTTTCCCCATTTGGACAAAATTGCCCTTTTGGACTTGGATGAGGACAAAAACCCAGATTTGGACCTTTGACAAACTGACCCAAAAAAACACCTGAGGAAAAAACGAAAATAATAATAAAAAGGATAAAAATGACTAAAAAAAATAAAATGAGATAAAAAACAAATTAAATAATAATAATAATAATAAAATAAATAAATCAAAATAAAAATATATGATAAAATAAAAATAAAAACAATAAATAAAATAAAAACAAAAAGAACCAATAAATGAGGTATTTTAAAATACCTCTCTGCCGAAATTTCGATAGAAATGACAAAGAGGGAAAAAAAAGGTTTTAAACACCGAACAAAATCGATCGGTCAAAAAATGGGGTATGACAGATGCCCCTATTTAAGTTTTTTCCATCGAAGATAAAAAGAAAAAAAAGATTTTTTTGATGATATTTTTGTTTCGGTTCGACGGTGGAAGAGACTTAAATACAGAGTACGCCATTTTTTGACCGGATTAAACTATAAAATGCTATGACATGATGTTATGATTGTTATGCTTATGAGTGTTATGAATATTTTTTGACAAAAGTAATGAAGACAGAAAGCGATAAAGTCCTGTATGCGGACAAAAAGCAGTAAAGTCCTGTGTATGGACAGAAGTAAAGACAGAAAGCAATAAAGTCCTGTGTGCGGACATAAGTAGATAAAGTCCTGTGTGCGGATAGAAGTAAAGACAGAAAGCAATAAAGTCCTGTGTGCGGACATAAGCAGATAAAATCATGTGTGCGGACAGAAGTAAAGACAGTGTCTACCAACATTGTGGGATGGTAAGGACACAACGAGGAAATAAATTGTCTGCTGTCATTGTGGGAGAGCGAGACATGACAAGAATATGTATTTGTCTGGACCAGACACACTGGAGATGACTTCTTTTGGGGAAATGAACCACAAGTTTTCAGTTGATTGTTTGCAAAACCTGCTACTTGAAATATGTTTGATGGAGACACCTCTAGACCAGACTCACTGGGGATGACTCTCTTGGGGATATATGATTGATGATGACATCTCTGGACCAGATACACTGGGATGACTCTTTTTGTGATGTATTGAAACAAGACACATGATAATCAATGCAGTATGTATGAATGATTTTGTTTGTATGTTGTATGCAAATATTAACGTATGTATACATATGTGAATGATTGTATGTATGTATGTATATATGTATGTATGTATGTATGTATGTATGATTGAATGATATTTGTACATGACTGTATGAGACAAAAGCTTGATCATAAAAGGTGAACATCGGGCCGACGTATCCGTACAACCACTCAATAGTTCTCCACTGGGGCATCACTTTTAAAGGTGAGATAAATCAGATCCTCGGGGTAAAACCTGGTATGGTATGTCAATCCATGTTAAGAGTGATTGCTTCTTGGGGTAAAGCATTGGTCAGAGGTCTAGCAGAAGTCGCCATTTTGTACATTGAAACCGAATATTTTCTCATGGTTTTGTTTCAACAGTCATGCTTTTTGCTTTTTTTCCTTCTTTTTTTTTTTGAAATCCCTAACTTTTGCCTGGATCGCCCTTTTAGGTTTTCAATCCACCGGGAATATATATCTCTTTTTTGTTTTGCCCCTAATTTTTGCCTGGATCGCCCTTTCAGGTTTTCAATCCACCTGGACGCTCATTTTTGCCTAAGCCGCCCTTTCGGGTTTTCAACTTAGCGAGCCTTTTTTTTTTTTTTTAGCAATGACTGTGTTCGCTTTGTTGAATCGGTCTGCTTCCGGAACAATGTTGATATATGCTTGTATGACTCATGAATCTAAGAAATATGTTTGTCATCTATATTTTTTCAAAAAAAAGAACAACTAAAAAACTTTAACTTATTTTTGAGTTTTTGCTTCAAGTACTTTTAATTGAAAAAGGGGGAAACAAAATTGCAAATAAATTTGAATTCTAAATAGAGGGCACAAACTCGAATTTGATTAAAAGAGTGGTGATTGGCGAAAAGCACAACCCCACAGATCATTACAAAGATGAAAAATGGTAATTATGTGGGAAAGGTACGTTAAACACAATGATTGCTATTCTCCCTAACAACTTTGAATTCCGCAGTCTAAAATGCTGTAAGCCAAAGATATTCTGTCAATCGAGGTGCTCTGAGTAAGTGATGCCTGATCCGATGCCGATACTTGTCATATTCCTTAACTTTTGCATAGATCGCCTTTTCAGGTTTTCAACCTATCAGGATAATTATTTTCTGTTTATGTCTCTAATTTTTGCCTGGACCGCCCTTTCGGGTTTTCAGCCCACCGAGACGCTCATTTTTGCCTAAGCCGCCCTTTCGGGTTTTCAACTTAGCGAGCTGTTCTTTTTTTTAGACAAAGTATTTCTTGACTGCATCGACATTCACAGGACGAGGGAGCTCATCACCATCCATGGTCGCGAGTGTCATAGCTCCACCAGAAAAAGCTCTTTTGACAACATACGGGCCTTCATAATTAGGTGTCCATTTGCCCCTAGAATCCGGTTGAAAGGACAAAATCTTTTTGAGCACAAGGTCCCCTTCACGGAACTCACGAGGTCGAACCTTCCTGTCAAAAGCCTGTTTCATTCTTCTTTGATATAACTGTCCATGACACAAAACCGCCATGCGTTTCTCCTCAATTAAATTCAATTGATCATATTTGTTTTGGCACCATTCAGCTTCAGCCAGCTCAGTTTCCATTAAGACTCTCATTGATGGAATTTCAACCTCTACGGGGAGTACTGCTTCCATGCCATACACTAAAGAGAAAGGGGTTGCCCCTGTCGACGTACAAACTGAAGTACGGTATCCATGTAAAGCAAAAGGTAACATTTCATGCCAATCTTTGTAAGTGACCACCATTTTCTGCATGATCTTCTTGATGTTCTTATTTGCAGCTTCAACTGCGCCGTTCATCTGAGGCCGATAAGGAGATGAATTATGATGCTCAATCTTGAACTCGTCACACAGATCTTTCATCATTTTGTTATTCAAATTTGTCTCATTATCTGTAATAATCTTGTTAGGAACACCATAACGACAGATAATATGATTCTTGATAAAACGTACGACCACCTGCTTGGTAACATTGGCATAAGACGCTGCCTCAACCCACTTGGTGAAGTAATCAATGGCCACTAAGATGAAACGATGTCCGTTGGAAGCCTTCGGTTCAATCCGACCAATCATATCAATGCCCCACATGGAGAACGGCCAAGGAGAAGAGAGAACATTCAGAGAGGTTGGCGGTAGATGTATCTTATCTGCATAAATCTGACATTTATGGCATTTCCTGGCATGTTTGTAACAATCAGACTCCATTGTCAACCAATAGTAGCCAGCCCTTAACATTTTCTTAGCCATTTGTCGCGGTGATTTTCGGACGCCAAGCTATTGGTTAGCTTTGGTTCTCAAAAATTATGATTCACCACCGAACTTTAATTTATCCAAGGGAAGGGGAAAAGATCGAATAAACCCATAATAAAATTTTTAGAGATTTAAGGTTCGGGGGTTAGTTATACAAAGGGAAGGTATTAGCATCCTATGTATCCGTAGTACTCTACGGGAACCTCTTGTAAAATATGTATTTTTGTGCTAAAATGTTTTGCTTGTAAAATTTGCTTATAAATGATTGGGTAACGATGAGAGAATTTTTTTATTGATTTTTGGATATTTTTTAAAAGAGAAAAAGAAAAAAGTTTTATTAATTTTGAATTGGGAAGACACAAGGTCTTTTGCACTACGTACCCGTAAGGGATCAAAATCTCGTAGTTCGGGGTAAAATTTGTAAAGTGATTTGTTTGATTGATTTTAGGAGAAAAGACGAGTCGTCATCTTAAGTTTAAACTCCTTTTAAATCCGCTACGAACATACTGAAAAGTTTATATCTTTTCCTGCCATATGTCGTGGAAAAATGAATTTTAACTAGAGATGACTCACGTCTAAACTCTCTTGAGAAAAAGTTTGAATTTGAAAAGCCAAGCGGCAAAAGATTTGAATTGTTTTTGTATTTTTTAGTCTTTGTGAAAAATATTTAAATATGCTTAAGTGTGTTAGAGCATTTATTGAAAAAAAGGTTTGAAAGAGGTTCTCGACGAAAATCGAGGTTTATTATAAAAAAGATTTATTTTTGAAAATATTTGAATGTTTTTAGTTTTTTTTTACTTGTAAGACAAAAATATTTTTTTTTTAGAACGTCGGTTATTCGGACCGCAAGCCATCCGGCAGGAAATCCGAAGTCACCGGAGAGTGAAAAGTCATCCGCCAAACCACTCCTTTTTTCATTCTTTTTATTTAAACAAAAATGATTTTTATTTCAAGGTTAAAAAAAAAGGCGACCAAGCAAAAGCGCAAAATATACATCGTCACACGGGGTTAACGAAACATTTCCCTTTTCCCTTTGGACTCGAACAAATAAAACATACAATAATATTTTTTGTATTTTTGATATTTAAGCAGTAATAAACGAAACAAATAACATAGCATATTTTTTGACATTTTTGATATTTAAACATAGCATATAACACATAAATAATGTACAAAAATAAATAAATTAAATGACATTTGAATATAATAGAACACATAAATAAAATAATAAAATAAAATAAATAAAATAAATAAATAAAGCAGGGGGTGTGAATAGCAAACCAGGGGGTGGGGATAGCAAAATAAAAGCAAGGCCCAGTCCAGAAGGGGGTGCAACCCATGGGCGTGTGAAGAAAATGATGGATTGAATCAGGGACGTCTGATTAAATCAGACAGCCCTGATCTGATCCCAGCCAGATTAAATCTGGAGCGTTTGATCAGCTTCAGAGGGTTACGGGCGCGCAGGTGCACGATAAGGCTGTGCGCCTGCGCGCACCGGATCCAGACAAAGTATAAAAGTCAAAAAAACCTAAAAAATCTCATTTTCATTTCTTCCTTCTCTTTCTCTCACCGGCGGCTCAAATTTCTCAACCTCTCTGTTTCGCTTTCTCTCCTTCTTCGATCTCCCTCACGAGTTCGTACCTTCTTCTTCCTTCTCTTTCGTATTTTTTGTTTCGAAAATCAAACTCCATTTTTCTCGAACTTATCTCTCTCGATCTCTCATCTCTCAAAACCGAATCTCTTTCTTTCGATCTCTCTTTGTTCTGTGCGCCTGAAATTGCAACGGAGCATACAATAGGAAGAACACCGCGTTTTTGTTTTAGTTTGGGTTCGATGATGATGGTTTGGATTCGGTTTGGATTTTGTTTATGAAGTTTTGTTTGTGGTTTGATGGTGATGAATTCTGCGGTTGTTTTCAATTTGATTGAGATGGTTTGATGATTTCTGGGTTGATTTTTGCTGGTGTGATTCTGTTTTGATTTTGGTTTTTTTGATTTTTTGTTCTGGTTTGGAAAAGAAATTGAAGATGATTTGAGTTTTTCAACTTTTGCTGCGGCGGATCCTCCTCAATCCCCCCCACCCTTGTCTGAGTTTTTGGTCCTGCTTTATAACCCAAATTTTTTAGGGTTTTGGTTAATTGAGGAATGGCAGAGAAGTGTTTGCTAGTTGAAAATGGAATCTCCCCTTTTGGGGAAAAAGACATGGACATTGCTGGACCTGTGACCAAAAACGTGACCTCAAGGACAGTAAAAAAACGTGACTTTTTTGATTTTTAATTAATTAATTAAAAAACAGGAAAATGAAATAAAGAAACAAATAAATAAATAATAATAATAATAAAATTGAATAATAAAAAATAAAAATTGAAAAACAAAATAATAATAATATAAATATATAAATAATAAATGAACACAAAAATGAGGTATTTTAAAATACCTCTCTGCCGAAATTTCGTTTGAAAAAGTGAAGTAAAATCCCGGACAAAAATGCATGACACATGGACGTGAGGTGGGATCTTAGGTCAAAAATTGGGGTATGACAGATGCCCCTATTTAAGTTTCTTCATCCGGAGAGATGAAGATTGAAATCTTCATCTTGACGAGATTGAAGAGGCTTAAATACAGAATACACAATTTTGGACCTAAGATGCCGAGAATGCTTATGATGCAAATGCAAATGCAAATACAAGACCTTGAACTTTGTGAGAAAGTGGAATCACAAGAGACAAACTTTTATTACTGGGGAACAGAGACATTTATAGGTGAGCAACAAAAAGTGACCCGACTGAGGGAGAAAAAACAATGATAGGGAGGAGAAAACGATCCAACTCCACTGGTGAAGCAATGTAGTTTTACTTGGGATAAGTTGCCTACTATCATATGGATAGTTTAACAAAAGGTAGATGGAAAAAGATGAGACACTGTCTACTATCGCCTGGATAGCTTAAAAAAGACGAGTGACGAATGAATGAGACACTGTCTACTATCGCATGGATAACTTAAAAAAGACGAGTGACGAATGATGAAGAGACACTGTCTACTGTCGCCTGGACAGCTTAATAAAAGACGAGTGACGAATGATGAAGCACTGTCTACTATCGCATGGATAGCTTAATAAAAGACGAGTGACGAATGACGAGACACTGTCTACTATCGCATGGATAGCTTAAAAAAGACGAGTGACGAATGATGAAGAGACACTGTCTACTGTCGCCTGGACAGCTTAATAAAAGACGAGTGACGAATGATGAAGCACTGTCTACTATCGCATGGATAGCTTAATAAAAGACGAGTGACGAATGACGAGACACTGTCTACTATCGCATGGATAGCTTAAAAAAGACGAGTGACGAATGATGAAGAGACACTGTCTACTGTCGCCTGGACAGCTTAATAAAAGACGAGTGACGAATGATGAGACACCGTCTACTATCGCATGGATAGCTTAAAAAAGACGAGTGACGAATGAAGAGACACTGTCTACTATCGCATGGATAGCTTAAAAAAGACGAGTGACGAATGATGAAGAGACACTGTCTACTGTCGCCTGGACAGCTTAATAAAAGACGAGTGACGAATGATGAAGCACTGTCTACCATCGCATGGATAGCTTAATAAAAGACGAGTGACGAATATTGCTAACTAACATATGGATAGTCTAGCAAAAACAAAATGACAAAAATTGTCTACCAACATATGGATGGTTTCAACATGTATATTACCTACTACCATATGGATAGCTTATAAAAGGTAATAACAAAAAGAGACACCGTCTACCAACATATGGATGGCTTATAAAAGACGAGTGACAAACATTGCTAACTAACATATGGATAGTCTAGCAGAAATAGATGACAAAAAATGTCTACCAACATATGGATGGTTTCAACATGTATATTGCCTACTACCATATGGATAGCTTATAAAAGGTAATAAAAAAAAAAAAAAAAGGGACTTCCACGAAGGGAATATATAACTCTGCCAGGAACTCCAAAGGAGATATAGGAAGGTTAGGTTGAAAAATACAGATTTCTTATGATGAGAAGCCATCTGAAAAGTTCTTGATTAACATCTTTTGACCAGATATACTGGGAATGACATCACACGGGGAAGTTGAGAATATATGTGTTGGTATGCAAGCTACTCCAATGAAGAGATTGTCGCTTGCTGATTCAAATTAGAAGTCGATCCAGGAAAAAAAACTGGAGAGAAATAATCAAAAAGACTCTATACCCAATGAGAAATGAGCTCGACTGGGGATCTTCCTATCCGCGTATTCGGAAAGGGATACAACTGAAGCAACTTGGAATATGTTTGATGGAGACATCTCTAGATTAGACTCAATGGGGATGACTCTTTTTGTGATGTATGAGTGATGGAGACATCTCTGAACCAGACTCACTGGGGATGACTCTTTTTGTATGAATGATAGAGACATCTCTGGACCAGACTCACTGGGGATGACTCTTTTTGTGATTTATTGAAACAAGACGCATGATGGTCAATGCAGTATGTATGAATGATTCTATTTGCATGTTGCACATGGGTACGAACCTATGTATGGACATGTGAATGATTGTATGTATGTATGTATATGTGAATGATTATATGTATGTATGTATGTATGTATGTATGTATGTATGTATGTATGTATGTATGTATGTATGCATGTATATATCTATATATGTTTGTATGTATGTATGAATGTATGTATGTATGCATGTATATATCTATATATGTTTGTATGTATGTATGAATGTGTGAATGGTTGTATGTATATGTGTATTTGCTGATGCATGATATGCATTTGGTTGTAGGCGTAGTATTAACGAATACTATATGAAATGCATGATGGATGCATGAAATGAAATGTTGATAAATACCATGCTTTGGATGCCAATAATTTTTGGACTTAATTGAATGTTGAATGCCAATAAAGACTGGGCTTTGAATGTTGAGCTTTTCAGGATGCCACTGAAAATTGGTCTTTGGAAGATGCCAATGGTATATTGGGCTTTTGACATGCCAATGGATTTTGGGCTTTCTGGTTGTGAAAGTGGTGCCACTTTTATTAGAAAATTTGGAAATCTTGAAATGCATGCGTGATGCTATATGTGTGAATGATATGTTAAGAAATGCCTTAACGAATGCAATTTGATGCATGGTTTAATGCTAGAAAGATGCAAGCGTGAACGACGCAAGATGCAGGATTATGATTTGTATGAAATGTGATGATCGATTGATGTATACAACATATTGACCTTGGGCTGCGCCATTGGAGGATGGGCCTTTTATTGTAGGTATTGGGTTCCAAGCAATGTTGGTTTTTTCGAAGATGTCAATGAATATTGGAATTTTTTGGATGCTATGAGGTGATGGGCGAAACGCTAAAGCAAAGCGCCGTGATCAATGCATGATGCATGCTTATGGTTTAAAGGTTTGAAAAGTTTCCTCGCGTTGGGAAATGGAGAGGGGTTAAGAAGATTTTTGCTAGCATGGTCTCCCGACACCCGAGTTGAACTCGATGGTTGTATGACAGCAGCTTGCTCGAGTAGCTTTGAAAGGATGGAGAGGACTTGCCCCCTAGTGTAGCCCATTTTGCCCCTTTTTCTTTGAAAATCCCTAACTTTTGCCTAGACCGCTCTTTCGAGTTTTCAGTCCACCAGGAGTATATTTCTTTTTTGTGTCCCTAATTTTTGCCTAGACCGCCTTTTCAGGTTTTCGATCCACCGGGACGCTCTCTATTGCCTAAGCCGCTCTTTCGGGTTTTCGACTTAGCGAGCTTTTTGATTTTTTTTTTTTTTTTTTATCTCTTTTCTTTGGGCAATATATCTTTGGTTGCATCAAACTGGGAGCGAAAGATCCTCTCCATCTATGGGGTGATAAATACAGGTTGCCCCAGTATTTGGATCTTTGAAAGGTTTGCCCCAAATTGAACCCTTGACTTGAACTGCCTCAACACTTGAATTTTGAAAAGCATGCCCCTGGTTGATTGGCGCCTTGAAGGTTTGACCGTAATCACCAAGATCTCCGGATGATTTGTCCTTTGATTGGTAGGAATTTGCTCTTGATTGACAGGACCCCTAGGTGATTTGCCCCTTGTTAGGAGTGTCTTGAAATGATTCACCTTTTGATCAGACTCTTGTCGAAATTTCCTCAATGTCAAGTATTGATTTGCAGGTGAAATTGTTTATTTTGAAAAGTGATTTTGATGCAATGCAGATGCAAGTTTTGAAATCGAAATTTATTTTTTGAGTGTATAATGGATGATATTTGGCCAGGAGATCGGCGCAATTGAAAGTGTGAAGAAATAAATAAATTGTTATTGATGATTTACAAACATGAGGAGTCAGTTTAACAATTTTGCTGAATATGCTTTTGTAGTAAACCTAACTTCAATTAGGTCTTTTGAGGGTTATAACGTGGTTTGGCCCACGTTTTTTTTTAAAAAAGATTATAAGGCTCAAAATTTGATTTTAACCCAGCCAATCTCCATTGATGTTCTCCATTCCTAAGTTCAATTAACTCGATAGATGTCTCTGGTAGGCAAGAGAATTTTGTTAGTTATGATGATGGAGGTAGACACAGTGGTCGAAGCACTGATGAGATTCTTGAAGTGGCAGTCACTTCTTTTTGTTTACAAGTTTTATTTCCCTTTTGATTTTAATCCCTTGTTTTTGCACAGACCGATTCTTTTGAATTTGCGGTCCATCGGGATGCCCTTATATTTTTTTTGTCTAAGTTTCCACTTGGCGGACACTCTTCTTTTTTTGGAAAAAACTATTGTGAGATGTTGCTCTTGATTTAGAAAAGTTATGACTGCCATGTGAGTTTTCTCTTTTCATCGCTTTCCTCCACGTGTGAATGGAAGATGGTGTGCCTAAACCTTTTGTTGGGGTGATTTGATGGATTGATTCTCTTGCATTGAGATGCATCGTCAAGTTAATTGAAAAACTACCCTGCCCCAGGTTAAGATTAAGGGTTTATAAAATGTAGAAAGAAACACCGACTTCAAGCTCGAAGGGGTTGACTATGGATTATCTCCTTATATCTCCAGTGTTTGGGAATTGAAACAATGCCTTACATCATCAGCCATGTTTTATTAAAAGCATATGTCAGCAAATTCAATTATTTGTTTACATCATCCTCCCCTCAAATTTGAAAAGTGAAACAGAAAAACATTGCCGTTTTTGATGGCACAAGAAAAGAGTGAATACGAATGGATGGATTCCAAAATATGCATGCTCATTTCATTAAAAATATTTAGTCAACCAGTACAATTTCAAAAGCAAACCATACTTAGCAAGAAAGAAACCGCGATTGAGAATAAATAGTCTAACGATCTTAGGAATGTGCATTCCTTGTTGATCCACCGACCTTAAGAGGTGCGGGTGCCTCATTAATGTTCTTGTATGACCAATCATGAATGAGATTCCTCCTTGAAAGACAATAGTTTGTCGTTGATCAGGTCTTGGACCTCCTTTTTATTTTGACAGACCTTGGCCTCTCTCAAGTCCATGTTTTAAGTTCGCTCGTGAGTATCAGGAAACTTGCTAGTTGGATTGCGGTTGAAGGAGGGTGAAGGTGGAAGAGATATGATTTGAAAATGAACGGTTTTTTTTTTTTATATACGGGATGCAAATGTATGAAGATGCGTGTATGCAAATGTGTGAAAATGCATGCGTATGCAAAAAGATTTTCCTCATGCTAGAGGACATGCTAAAAAATGATGACATGATATGATGAGATTGAATAGGGTCGGGGTATAACCCCAACAAAATGCTTGTAGGGTCATTGGAAGTTGACATAACCTAAATGGAAGGCTCCCTACGAAATGCTAGTTCTAGATATTTACTACCCGGCCCCTCACATGTTGGTTATAGGTTTTGTGTTTGTTTGAGGGCGACAATCAAGGTCGCAACCCTCGCTCAAAACTTCCTCCCAAAATTGGACTAGCCAAATTAAAGGGTCTCCTCTAGATGGAGTCATATGGGTTCTAGACAAAGTAAAAAGGTCCCTAGAGTCATGGATCCAACGAGAAAATATTATCGTCATTGCAAATCCTCGCAAGACAACAATATTCTCAAGAGGGTCTACTCTAGGCGTGGTTTTCATGTCAACCCTACGAGGTATCCACCAAGAAGGCCAACACTCAACCACTAACTTATCTTAAGTATTTGCTCAAGTCCGAGTAGAGGACTTTTCTCTCATAAATATCAAACCCAAACATATAAGCATATAAAGCAATATAAAATATACAAGAAAAAATAATAGCACAAATATAACATATATACAAGTTAGGCTCAACCCTCTTGGGGAGTCCCCAGTGAAGTCGCCATTTCTGTCGCGGTGATTTTCGGACGCCAAGCTATTGGTTAGCTTTGGTTCTCAAAAATTATGATTCACCACCGAACTTTAATTTATCCAAGGGAAGGGGAAAAGATCGAATAAACCCATAATAAAATTTTTAGAGATTTAAGGTTCGGGGGTTAGTTATACAAAGGGAAGGTATTAGCATCCTATGTATCCGTAGTACTCTACGGGAACCTCTTGTAAAATATGTATTTTTGTGCTAAAATGTTTTGCTTGTAAAATTTGCTTATAAATGATTGGGTAACGATGAGAGAATTTTTTTATTGATTTTTGGATATTTTTTAAAAGAGAAAAAGAAAAAAGTTTTATTAATTTTGAATTGGGAAGACACAAGGTCTTTTGCACTACGTACCCGTAAGGGATCAAAATCTCGTAGTTCGGGGTAAAATTTGTAAAGTGATTTGTTTGATTGATTTTAGGAGAAAAGACGAGTCGTCATCTTAAGTTTAAACTCCTTTTAAATCCGCTACGAACATACTGAAAAGTTTATATCTTTTCCTGCCATATGTCGTGGAAAAATGAATTTTAACTAGAGATGACTCACGTCTAAACTCTCTTGAGAAAAAGTTTGAATTTGAAAAGCCAAGCGGCAAAAGATTTGAATTGTTTTTGTATTTTTTAGTCTTTGTGAAAAATATTTAAATATGCTTAAGTGTGTTAGAGCATTTATTGAAAAAAAGGTTTGAAAGAGGTTCTCGACGAAAATCGAGGTTTATTATAAAAAAGATTTATTTTTGAAAATATTTGAATGTTTTTAGTTTTTTTTTACTTGTAAGACAAAAATATTTTTTTTTTAGAACGTCGGTTATTCGGACCGCAAGCCATCCGGCAGGAAATCCGAAGTCACCGGAGAGTGAAAAGTCATCCGCCAAACCACTCCTTTTTTCATTCTTTTTATTTAAACAAAAATGATTTTTATTTCAAGGTTAAAAAAAAAGGCGACCAAGCAAAAGCGCAAAATATACATCGTCACACGGGGTTAACGAAACATTTCCCTTTTCCCTTTGGACTCGAACAAATAAAACATACAATAATATTTTTTGTATTTTTGATATTTAAGCAGTAATAAACGAAACAAATAACATAGCATATTTTTTGACATTTTTGATATTTAAACATAGCATATAACACATAAATAATGTACAAAAATAAATAAATTAAATGACATTTGAATATAATAGAACACATAAATAAAATAATAAAATAAAATAAATAAAATAAATAAATAAAGCAGGGGGTGTGAATAGCAAACCAGGGGGTGGGGATAGCAAAATAAAAGCAAGGCCCAGTCCAGAAGGGGGTGCAACCCATGGGCGTGTGAAGAAAATGATGGATTGAATCAGGGACGTCTGATTAAATCAGACAGCCCTGATCTGATCCCAGCCAGATTAAATCTGGAGCGTTTGATCAGCTTCAGAGGGTTACGGGCGCGCAGGTGCACGATAAGGCTGTGCGCCTGCGCGCACCGGATCCAGACAAAGTATAAAAGTCAAAAAAACCTAAAAAATCTCATTTTCATTTCTTCCTTCTCTTTCTCTCACCGGCGGCTCAAATTTCTCAACCTCTCTGTTTCGCTTTCTCTCCTTCTTCGATCTCCCTCACGAGTTCGTACCTTCTTCTTCCTTCTCTTTCGTATTTTTTGTTTCGAAAATCAAACTCCATTTTTCTCGAACTTATCTCTCTCGATCTCTCATCTCTCAAAACCGAATCTCTTTCTTTCGATCTCTCTTTGTTCTGTGCGCCTGAAATTGCAACGGAGCATACAATAGGAAGAACACCGCGTTTTTGTTTTAGTTTGGGTTCGATGATGATGGTTTGGATTCGGTTTGGATTTTGTTTATGAAGTTTTGTTTGTGGTTTGATGGTGATGAATTCTGCGGTTGTTTTCAATTTGATTGAGATGGTTTGATGATTTCTGGGTTGATTTTTGCTGGTGTGATTCTGTTTTGATTTTGGTTTTTTTGATTTTTTGTTCTGGTTTGGAAAAGAAATTGAAGATGATTTGAGTTTTTCAACTTTTGCTGCGGCGGATCCTCCTCAATCCCCCCCACCCTTGTCTGAGTTTTTGGTCCTGCTTTATAACCCAAATTTTTTAGGGTTTTGGTTAATTGAGGAATGGCAGAGAAGTGTTTGCTAGTTGAAAATGGAATCTCCCCTTTTGGGGAAGAAGACATGGACATTGCTGGACCTGTGACAAAAAACGTGACCTCAAGGACAGTAAAAAAACGTGACTTTTTTGATTTTTAATTAATTAATTAAAAAACAGGAAAATGAAATAAAGAAACAAATAAATAAATAATAATAATAATAAAATTGAATAATAAAAAATAAAAATTGAAAAACAAAATAATAATAATATAAATATATAAATAATAAATGAACACAAAAATGAGGTATTTTAAAATACCTCTCTGCCGAAATTTCGTTTGAAAAAGTGAAGTAAAATCCCGGACAAAAATGCATGACACATGGACGTGAGGTGGGATCTTAGGTCAAAAATTGGGGTATGACACCATTGTGTCCATTAGGATGGGTTCCGAATGATCCTTCATGTACTTCATGTATCAATAGATCAGACTCATGTTTGTCCACACACCGAAGCAGGACCATATCAAAATTTCTTTTGTATAACACCTCTTCATTCAGGAAGAAACTACTGGATAACCTTCTCAGAGTCTTTTTGTCTTTGTTAGATGCCCCAGGGGGATATTCTTGTTTCTGAAGGAACATCTTGATATCATGAAACCAAGGCTTATCATCAACCACTTCTTCAGCTGCAAACACATATGCTGGTCTTTCAAGGCACCGAATACTGATGGTTGGTACCTCGTTCCGGCGATTAACCCGGTACATTGAAGATAGGGTGGCTAAAGCATCTGCCATTTGATTCTCGTCACGAGGAATGTGATGTAGCTCCACTTTGTTGAAAAAAGTCAACAACCGCCTCGCATAATCTCTATAAGGAATCAAACCAGCATGGCGAGTCTCCCATTCTCCTTTGATCTGATTAACCACAAGAGCTGAGTCTCCATAAATGTCGATGTTTTTGATCCTTAAATCAATAGCTTCTTCAATGCCCATGATGCAGGCTTCATATTCTGCAATATTGTTGGTACACTCAAACTGTAATCTTGCAGTAAAAGGAATGTGAGCACCTTTAGGGGTAACAATGATTGCCCCAATTCCACTACCGTAGACATTAACGGCCCCGTCAAATATCAAACCCCACATGGATTCAGGATCTGGTCCCTCGCCAAACACCGGTTCATCACAATCCTTCATCTTCAAATACATGATCTCTTCATCTGGAAAATCAAACTTGATTGGCTGGTAATCTTCAACTGGTTGGTGAGCCAAATGGTCAGCAAGAATACTACCCTTGATTGCTTTTTAGGTACGGTACTCAATATCGTATTCGGATAACAACATCTGCCAACGGGCAATTCTTCCGGTTAGAGCTGCCTTCTCAAAGATGTACTTAATTGGATCCATTTTGGATATCAACCAAGTAGTATGATTAATCAAGTAATGACGGAGACGTTTGGCAGCCCAAGCCAAGGCACAACAAGTCTTCTCAAGCATGGAGTATCGAGATTCACAATCTGTGAATTTCTTACTCAAATAATAAATTGCATGCTCTTTTCTACCAGTTTCATCTTGTTGCCCCAGCACACAACCCATAGATTCTTCTAGCACTGTTAAATACATGATGAGTGGTCTTCCTTCAACTGGAGGGATAAGGATCGGAGGTTCCATTAAATACTCTTTGATACTGTCAAAGGCTTTCTGACAGTCCTCTGTCCAATCAATCCCTTGAGTTTTGCTAAGTAATTTGAATATTGGCCCACATGTGGCAGTCATATGAGAGATGAATCTAGAGATGTAATTTAGTCGACCCAGGAAACCTCTAACTTGCTTTTCTGTTTGTGGAGCTGGCATTTCTCTGATGGCTCTGACTTTGTCTGGGTCTACCTCGATACCCTTTTGGCTGACAATGAAACCCAGGAGCTTTCCGGATCTAACGCCGAAAGTACATTTGTTGGGATTTAAACGGAGTTGATACTTTCTCAACCTTTGAAACATTTTCAATAAATACTCCACATGTTCTTCTTCAGTGCCTGACTTGACAATCATATCATCTACATATACCTCAATCTCTTTGTGCATCATGTCATGAAAAAGGGTGGTCATGCCCCTTTGATAAGTAGCGCCCGCATTTGTTAGACCAAAAGGCATTACTTTGTAACACAAAGTACCCCAAGGTGTAATAAAGGCAGTCTTCTCTCTATCCTCAACCGCCATCTTGATCTGATTGTACCCGGAAAAACCATCCACGAAGGAAAAAACCTTGGATTTAGCTGTGTTGTCAACCAATACATCAATGTGAGGTAAAGGAAAATCATCTTTTGGACTAGCTCTGTTCAAATCTCTGTAATCAACACACATTCTAACTTTGCCGTCCTTCTTTGGAACCGGTACTATGTTAGCTAACCATTGAGGATATTCTGATGTGATAAGGAAACCATCATCAATTTGTTTTTGTACTTCTTCTTTGATCTTGAGAGCCATATCAGGATGAGTTCTTCTTAAGAGAATGAGGTTTTTTTAAGTAGATAGAACGTATTTTATTTTTATTGATTAGAATAAGAATTTTTTTTATGCAAAACTAAAAATATTTTGTATATTAATTGTAAGGATGACAATATTTTATGTTATTTCCAATTTAAAAGAGATTTAGTCTTTATAAATTTTTTGCATTTTTTTTATTAAGTTCATTTTTAATTTTTGGGAATATCGGACTTCCAAATAATTTGGACCGATCATGGAGAAGACGTTCGAGATTTGACATAGGTGGGGTAAACCTAACATGATTCTGGATAGAGAGCAAGAGGGGCTTCAATCGTACCTCAACTATTAATTTAGCATGAAAAGGTGGCTCCGGTGGGAGCTGCTTCATTGAGAGGTAAGGTCAGCCAAAGGTTAAACGACACAAGTAAGGATTTTAGGTTCTAAAATTTTGAGCTAAATATATATAGGCCTAAAACAAAATTTATTTAGTTATAAATATATAATATGCCAATTAAATTTCAAGTATTTTTTTAGTTGAATTGTTAAAGTTTTTTTTTTTTTTTTGACTAATTGAATTGTTAAGGTTAAAAGTCCAAAATTCTCCTAGATATAAGTTCAACTCTAGACCTTAGCAATATTTAGATATTTTATTTATTTTTCATAAAATTATATGTAACTTTTTATTTTATAAGATCTCACAATAAAACTTGTTTTAAGCCTCTAATTATGTTGGGCTACCATGGTTATAGATCCTCACTAGGCATGGAAATAAAACTCATATCTGCGGGTACCCGCCCGCTCCGCCCTGATTTTGACAGGGAAAACCCGAGTTGACTGGGTTTAGGTTCGGTTTTGAATTTCCCTGATTTCAAAAGATGGGGATGAGGCGGGTAATAGGGACATTGATAGCCACCATGAACCGGTCCCCGAACCCGCCCCGCTTATATCTAATTACATTTTACCTTCCTTAACTTATAAACCCTTAGATAAAAAGTCTTAAACTATATTCATATGTTTATTTTTATTTTTAAGTTGAATATGAAACAAGTTGTTCTTCTATTTGTATTTTTTGTTTAAAAAACTATATATATTGTCGAAACAAAATAGTTTTTGACTTTTACCCCTTTTTATAATAAAAAGTACCAAAACTCAACCCAAATTCGTATGGAGGTGAGGCGGAATGAGGATACCCGAAACCCACGGGGATACCTGAACCCCGTTGGGTTTGCGGTTTACTTTGTATCCCCGTTGAGACTTGGGACCGATTTAGGGATACCCGAATTTTATGAGTTTGGGGAATGCAAAACCCGTCCTCGCCCCATTGTCATGCCTAATCCTCACAATTAGGACCTTTGTTAAGAGAGTTCTAATTAGAGTCATATATCTGAGCGCATAAATCCATGAGTGATTTTGGTGGAAGGGTCATGGAATGAATGATTGAGAGAGGGAGAGATATGCAATGGTGAGATAGCAGCGAATTTAGACCCTCAAAGTTGAGGATGCAATAGATAGCATGACACCAAACCTCATCGGGGGAGAGAGAAGGTCGGCGTTCCACAAATGTAGGGTATGGAGTTGTACCTCCATTTCTTATTGTAGTAAGCTACTAAAAAAAATAAAAAGGTTGATTTAAAAAAATAAATATGGTAGTATGTCTTAATTTGAAGTATTATTTGTGGTTTACCATATTAAAAAACACTAATAACTTAGAATGGATAGAAATTGAAAATGATCATTTAAAGAATATACAATATAACAACTTTATTGATGAATTTGCTTTCAAAACTGTTAGAATAGAGGTTTTTTTAATGTTGCTAAAAAAAGGCACGACGGCCCATTATTGGAAGAGAATGATAGAAGTCACAGCTTTCTCAAGCATTAAGTATAAAAATGAGAATTAAAAAAAAAAAAAAAAAAAAATGAGAATTCTGTCAAAAAAAAAAAGGTATAAAAAATGAGAATTAATTAAATAAAAATAGAACAGCTAACATTTATCATTTATTTATTTATTTATACTATATATAAAAAGGATACATCTATGTTTTGGTGTGGGCTTTTCTTAATGCCAATTTTACCCTTCAGTATACCTATATATCTATATCTATACTATATATTTTGCCCTTAAAAAACTTCTATTCAACTATAACAATAAAAAACATAACTGCATTTTGGTGCAAATTTTTTTTATTAACAAACTCACAATAATATAAGAGATGTCTTTTTTTTTACATAAGTTAGACACACGCGCCTGCCTGGCCCGCTAATTTAAATAAAAATTATTCAGTAATTTTGAAACTGTGTACCTATCATTTTTTGAGGTAAAATTAATACTAAATAACTTAAACTCGAATTATAAAAAAAAATGATATTTAAAGTGGCGAGGGAAGAAAAAAATTGAAATCTCTCTTAATTTTGTGTCTAAATTTGTGGGTGGATTCTAAGGTGAGGGTTCAATTAAGTCCCTCACCGGTGTACTATTTAACTTCACCATTAGATTAAATAAGTACACAAAATTTATTATGCACCAAACCACATTGAATCTCTTTTCTTCTTGTATATAGGGCTGTACATGAGCCGGATTGGGTTGAGTTTGACCAAAACCAAAACCCGAACCATATGGAGTACTCCGGATCGGGTCGAGCAAAATAACCACTCACTTTACCATTGGGTCGGGTTGAGTAAACCCACTTATTTCTGGGTTGGATTGGGTGGGTAGTGGGTTACCCAAATTTTAATTTTTTCAATATTAAATGACCAAATGAAGAATCATCATATTTTTTCATAAAAATAATTCAACCTTTTTTATTTCTTAAAAAATAATATAACATATTTTCAGTATATTTTTAGCATCATAATATGATAATATCACCATCATATTTTTTTCTTCATAAAAACAACATATTTTCACTATTTTCAAAGAATGATATTTTTTAGCACCACTACTTTCAAATGACAAAAATAAGTCGAAGAGTGAACACTCAAAGGTGTTTATCAGAAAATGCGTTAAAATTGTGATGTACAAAATGTGTTTACCATTGGGAGTAAACACACATACAACTTTTTTTGAAAATTAGAGTATTGAACATGTGACTTTTCCCTTTTAATGCCCAAATTGCAAAAGAAAAATCTTTGTTATTTATATTAAAATTATTTTTAAAAATCATAACACTGCAAATTAAGTGGGTTGGTGGGTTTTTTGGGTTGGGTCCAGTTTTACCCAAAACCCGATTTTTTTTTATGGATTTTTCATTTTGAAATTCATACCCACCCAATGACCCGATCCAATCCAGTTTTTTGGGTTGGATTGGGTCGGTTTGCCCGGATTTACCCAACCCATGTACACCCTATATTCTCTCCTTGGTTTGAGTTTCACTTTCACCCACTTCCAATATCACACGACAGCAACAGCAACTACTTGCCATTCTCTTTTTACAATCAAGCTTCTAACCATGATAGATTTGGACTTTGAGAAAATGTATTTTCAAAATCAAACACATCCCAAAAGAGTTTATCAGAGAAAATTACAATAACATGGGTATTTTCATAAAACTTTGCAACTGTATTTATTTCCATTCTCAACTTTGATTTTATTTATAAGTGGTTAGATGGTGAAATGTTTTTGGGGTCCTTTTAGTTTGTGGCATGTGAAATTGAAACACAGTTGATAAGTGCCAAAAAGTAGTTAAATTTCATAGTTAATCAAGGCACTTATTAATCTATTTTTGCAAGTAATTCATATTAAATCTCCCATTTCTATGTAAATAGTTGTTTGAGTACTAGAATGATCAATTTGTGTTTACTTTACATAATCCCAGTTTATGTGATAGGATATCAAGTTTTAAGAAGTTTTGTACCTAAGAAGCAAAATCTGAAATTTTGGAGGTCTAGCTAAGCCAGAAAGCAGCGAGCCAGCAGCAAGAGCAAGTTAGAGAGCTTAGGTTTCTCTAGCCACAGTCTGGCTGAGCGAGCCAGCAGCGAGAGCAAGTCAGAGAGCTCAGGATTTTCTAGCCACGTTTTGGCTAAGCGAGGTTGCAGCGAGACAGTCCTAGGAAGCTCTCGCCACGTTCTGGCTGAGCGAGAATACAGCGAGAGGGGCGGTTTAAGTCCAGATGCTACGTGTCAGCAAACTCATGGATGAAGAAAGGTCTTCTAGCTCACCGAGATGTGTCTAGCTGAGCGAGAGACTGTTTTTAGAGCTAATATAAATAGACATCAGGCTGATTTTTTAGGGGATCTTATCACTTTTTAAGTCCATAACATAGAGAAAACCATAGATATTGTACTTAAGGCATTTGGAAGGTGGATTTGCTCATTGTTGTTGAGGAATCAACTCATGATGTTCATCTATCTCTTCTTCTCATATCTTTGTGATGTTACTTTGATCATGGGTAACTAAACTCTTATTTTGTTGGGGTTTGATATAACATTTACTCTACTAGTATGTATTTCCTTTGATCATGGTGTTTTATATATTCAAATTATAAATCAATATTGGTGTTATCTTTGTTATTATTGTTTATCTTTAGATTTGAAATAATATAGGGATATATGTTTTGAATCTTGATCTAGGATAACACACCTATTAAAAGCTAAGCTCTAGGAATAGACTTAGATTTAATATTCACTTGAAAGTATTGGAACTTAATGCTATTATATCGATTAATCACTCGAGGGATCGGGGTTTAATAGTTATAATAGATTTCTCGACATTATCTGGGAACGGAAATGTTTGACGAGTAAATACGTGATAATATTGATGAGTAACTTGAATATGTATAACTGATTAAGGAAATGCGTATGAATGAGTGAATTGATTCTAACGCCAGCAATTTATTCTCTTTGTTAAGGAAATCATCTTTTTACCATTTTACTAATTTGCAAAACAAGTTTTATTCACAAAATACTATTCAAAAACCCTCACTTAGAATCATGATTATTGTTGAACGGCATTTAATATCACAATAGTCCTTGTGGAACGATATATACAAAAATACTTGCTTTTGTACTTTAACAACAGTCTATAAAATGATGATTATCCAGTTTGTCTCTACCATTAGATGAATATGGTGAAAATGCAAGATGTTCAAATCTGGATGTTTTGGCTCTAAAAACGCATTTCGTTCTTCACACGCACAAATTTACACCAATGCTCTAAGCTATGCTTTACAGTTTACATGGCAGAAAACCACTAATGCCACTTTACAAGTGCTAAATAAATGCACCCCGGTCTCTCTTTCCTCTGAACACTACACATAATGAGGATTTGTTGTTAATCCAGGAACTCTACTACGTGCAAGGTTGACTCTCGTTGGTGATCGTTGGATAACTAACTGCCACTATGGCTTTTAATGGAGCCATGTTAACCCGATTTTTCAATACCCTGCAGACATTTTAATTAAGATCAAACTCCGGAAGAAAATTTGTGGAAAGGAAGCTATAACCCACCTTCATTGTATAGTTATATGTCTCTCAAATGGATTCAGATTAGGTGTAGTCACTTACTGCATGCAGTCGTGTATTCACGGCTTCCTAATCGTCCAATCTCCATTGGACAATCTAAATTTTTTTGACTGAAACTTTACATTTAATAAAATCAAAATATTCTTTTATTATGAACTGTCTGATCATGATCAGGCGATTATGAATTAGTGTTTGCATAGAATCTGGATGCCTCTCCAATGGAACATCACCAAGGACCAATCATCTTCAAATGAGAGAAGAGTAATTCCTCTGATATACCTTTCCAGTTTGGCAGCTAATTCCACTTCCCACACAAATAGATTTCTCCTCCATTTCAATTGTTGTTGTGTTGACATAAAAAAAAAGCTTGAAAATTCTTCACACAGTGGTCTTGCACTCAACCAATTGTGATGCCAAAATTATGTAGTCCGTCCATTATCCAATTTCCTTTCCAATATATATCTACACCAATCCACACCAAAATTATGTAGTCCCCCCATTATCCAAATTCCTTTCCATTATATATCTACACCAATCCACCCCTGGGGCCAATTTCAAATATTCCAACCGGAAAATATCTTTTCACCGCAATGAGGCATGTTTAACATTTTCCCACTAAGCCAAATCGGATGAACCACCCATGTCTTTTCCGTACTTTGCCATCAACATCCATTTCCAAAACAAAACTTTTGAAGTTAGCAAGCGCCATGACCATTTTGTTAAAAGTGTCACACTAACCAACCTAAGGTTTTTGATCCCTAGTCCTCCGCATTCCTTTGATCGACACACATTTGACCATTTCATCCAAGCAATTTTCCTTCTCTCTCTAGCTCCACCCTATAAATGTATGGAAATAATTGTCTTTTACACCCTCTTTGACATTTGCATATAAGACACATAGAAAGTAGGAATAGATGCAAGAACCGAGTTGATTAAAATTACTCTTCCACCTAAACTAACATATCTATTTTGCCAAGGGTTTAACAAGTTTTGTAATATACCTCAATGACTGGTTTCCATATTACTTCCTTTTGTGGATTGGCTCCAACTAGTAGACCAAGATAGATGAAAGGAATATCCCCAATTTTACAATTTAGAAATCTTGCCGCCTCAATCAAGAAAGATCTTTCAACATTCACTCGGAAAAGACGACTCTTTGATAAATTTTACCTTTAAGCCGAACATGAGCTCAAACCACTTATGATTGGTCTTTACACACCACAAGTTTTCAACACAATCCTCCCATAAAAATAGTGTCATTCGCATATTGTAAGTGAGAGATCTTAATTGTTGGGTACCATATACAAATTTATTTATGTGCCTTGTTCGTATTAATTATTGGATAAATATCTCTAAATTATCAAGAAACAACATAAGTCTCACCTAAATTATAATAGTACCTTAACATTTAATTTTAATTCGAAACATTGATAAATGGGAAAAATGAAAATACAGTTTTTCAAATTACAAATTAACTACAAACATAATACAAGTAGAAAGAAAGAATAAAAAAGTACAAGCTAGCAATAAATATTATATTGGACTTCCATCCATTAGAGTGATTATAGGCCCAATATAAACCAATAAGAAAATTGTTTTTTAGGCCCCTATAATACTCCCAGGCGCCCTATAATACTCTAAGGCCCCCATCTTGACCAGTTTTCCCTTTAAACCATTTTGGTACGTAACTATCAGAATATGCTTACTTTGGTATGTGACTACCAAAATGACGAAATAACATTAATTCGGTTGCTTTGGTACGTAACTACCAAAATGGTGAAAATCTGGCGAAATAACATTAATGTGGTTACGTTGGTACGTAACTACCAAATTAATATTATTTTGCTATTTTGGTAGTGACGTACCAAAATAAGCGTATTCTGGTAGTTACACACCAAAATAGTTTTAAGGGCAAACTGGTCAAGACGGGAGGCCTGAGAGTATTATAGGGGCCTAAAAAGCAGTTTTCAACCAATGAAGTGTGTTGCGCCCACCACCCTTTTCTGCTATTCCCACTACACAAGTTCATTTTTTAACATCGAAAATAACAATTAATTTTGGTCATTCAGAATTGAAAAAAATAGTGGTAAAAACATGTAGTTTTATTTTATAGGGGCAAAAACCAAAATTTGCTATTTTATTTTTTTAAAGAAAATTTTTGCTAATTTTATAAGGCCATAAAATGTGTTTAACCTAAAAAGCAATAACTACATTTAATTCATAATCATTGATTCAATACATCTAGGAGTATCATGAAAAACGCGAGAGCTAGGATATGACAGTACTATGGGTGTGCAAATAAATTGGTTCCTATGAACCAAATTAGTATCTAAATAGAACCAGTTTTTAAAAGCCTAGATTAAAGATGAAAAAAAAAAACCAATAACCAAATTGGTAAAAATAAAATAAAATGGAAACCAAACTGAAGTTTCTCCTACAATGATACAATTTATTGGTTCCGATTTTTTCCTACAATGATCAATTTATCCCACTGCAGAACTAAACACATACAAAATATCATAATAAATTTAGTACCTATTTGGTTTCACGTTAACAGGCCTTAAACGCACGTCCAGCCCTCCAAACGTGATTTCAGTAAAACAAAAAGTTGTTTCGATCTCATTTTATGAAGTGATTCAATTGATTGGAAGTGCTTCTACTTGAAGCTCCATTTCCTAACTTTTGCGTTTTAGTAATATCGATTCTATAGAAAATAAATTTGATTTACCAACTTTGCCCCTTTCAACAAGTGTTGCAGTTCCACTATATTTGTTTTACTTGTTTCTTATTGTTGGTTGTTGCAGACTTCTTCCTAATCTCCCTTCTCTAGGTTAGAGAAGAACTTGAAATTGGGCTCCAAAAACCCATTATTTTTTTATTTTATTACAATTTATAATGGTCCATTAACTTCTTTTTTTTTTTTTTTATGAATACAATGGTCCATCAACTAAAATGGCATGCTGAAACGGCCATCTTATAAATTTTTTGTGATGGAATTTTTTTTTATTATTTTATTTTTTATAGGCTTGACATAATTTATTAATTAATTACTGTGTCAAAAAACTAATGAAAACAGTTTATAATACAATTTAGTCAAAAAGGAAAAAATTATGATAGAAATATTTCAATAACATATTAAACTCAAGTACTATTTAAAGTTATTATATTAATTTGTGTTTTTTTTTAATTAAATATAAAACTGATCTGCATACACACACGTTGAAATCCATTTTGGTTATTTACATACCCCAAAAGCAATTTTGACATAAAATATTCAAACAACATTTTTGATATAAATCACTTTTATTGGTAGGTATCTAAACACAAATCAGTTTAGATTAAACTCACTTTTAACCAAAATCAATTATGTCAAACTTAATTCTACTAAACTCAATTCTAGTGGCGCCGCCAAACCAAACACACACTTAAAGTACATTAGTATCTTTTTTCATTTAAAATGAACAAAGAAGCTCCCACTCATACATTTGGACCAAACTTGAACCATGTCCCTCCAAACGTGGTTTTGACTCTTCAACGCGATTTTCATAATAGTGATAAGCTGCAGCACCGGATAACACTGCCAATGTTAATGCTTGAGCGTGCATCCTGTAAACCAATAAGAGAAGTTAATATTCATTCATAAAAAAAAAAATTACAATAATTGTAACATAGGCCTTCAAATTGTGTTAACTTGTTAGCCTTAAATTGACAAATTTTATTTAAAATCTTCAATGCTACAAGACTCGTGTTTGCACGAATTCAAACATCTAATGTACAACTACAAGTTGATTCATATATAAAAAAAGGGAATTATTCTAATCAATTGTTTTTGCTCGTAGTATAAAGTATTCTAATCAACTTATATATGAATAAGAATTTAACATACATGAAATAATAATGATGAAAAAAGCAACCAACCTCAAAGGAGCAATAATGTATGAGTCGGACAAAATCGTCTACAATTTTTGTTTTAATATTTAGCTTTCACTTTTTGCTTTTTAGGTGGGAAGAATATTCATTATTTAATATATTTGATGATAAAAAAAAATTATGTATTCAAACATTTGTGTGAGATGTGGCATAATGTACCTAGCATGAATTAGCCTAAGACTTGGCTTCATTGGAGACTTTGTAGGTGAGTATGTTAGAAGTGTTGCTCCAATTCCAGATGCCCAAAGTCCTCCTCTAATCAAATTCAACACCAATTTAGTTAAAAAAAATTTACAATTAATTTGTCACAATTTTTAAAATTGACTTTGTAAAATTGAATGTAAATTGTCTTATGTTTGAATATAGGACGTAAAAGTGAATTATAAAATAAATTTTAATATCAAAATCATGGTAAATTCTAATATGGACCACTTCATCAAGTGGTCCATGGTGGACCAGTCACGAATAACACTATAACGAATACGAATTTTACAAAATCCACCTTTTGGATTGAAAGTTTATATCATATAGATCATCCATAGAAAAATTTAAAAAAATTAAAAATCATTTGATATGTTATTGAGACACATCAAGATTAACGGTTGTTAAATAACATAAATCTTGATGAGTCTCAATAACATATCAAATGATTTTTAAAAAATTTGAAAAAATTTATGGATGATCTATACGATATAAACTTTCAATCCAACAATGAATTTTGTAAAATTCATATTCGGTAGATCACTTGTCCACGGTGGACCACTTATGAAGGTGGTCCACCGTAGCATTAGCCTCAAAATCATGTTTAAATTTAAAATGTACAATTCTAACATCAATGTAAAATAAATTTTTAAAGCAAAAATAATTCAACTCGAGAATAGTTAAACATATCAAAATTAATCTACTTGCAAAACTCTTAAACGACACTCATTTTAAATATCATTTTGCGACAAATAAATATAAACAATGATCATGTGTTGATTTCCTCAACAACAAAAAAGGATCATGTGTTGATCTAGATTCTAGAATTTAGCAAAACTTACCAACTGTGGCGAGCTTGTGTTTTGAAACCCATGATTGAATAATATTCTCCATGTTGAATATTTTTCTCTTGTTCTTTTCTCTTTGGTTTTAAGAAATGGAAATTAGTACTAGGAGTATTTATAGAAGAGAGTGGGAAAGGTTGATGCTGAAACGTAGGCTTTTTTTTTGGCCCGTGGGTTTGTACCAATGAAGTCCGGATACGTGATACGATACTGATACGATACGAATCCGATACGGCGATACGGGAAAATTTTCAAAATCCCCGATACGATACTGCCGCGATACGTTATTAAAAAATTAAATTTAAAATTAAATATATAAATGCACAATATATAAACATAACAAAAATCGACAATGATAATCAATTAACATTCAAATTACTCAAATTGAGCAAACAATTGACGATTACATATTGAGCAAACAAGTGACGATTATATATCTTAAGTTAAGTAAGTACTACCCAAAAATAACATAACTAGTACTATCCAAAAAAAACATCATAAGTACCACACAAAGAACATCATCCTCTAACATTCACTATTTAAGAGGAAACACATATTGTATCAGTATGATGTCCTCCAATTCTTTCATCATAGAACATTAGTTGTCTGATACTTCTCTGATACGCGTATCGGAGAAGTATCCGACACGTATCGGTAATTTTTTATTTAAAAAAATAATATTAATTATCTGATACTCTCTGATACGAGTATCGAAGAGTATCGAACGAGTATCGGTATCGGATACGTATCGGACACGATACTTTGGCATTTTTGGAGTATCGGACCTTCATAGGTTTGTACATAATGTGGATTTTCCACCTGTTTTGTTGGAACATGGAAAGATTAAACTAGAGGAGGCTTACACTGGTTTTGCCGCGGAGAATTGTGTGTACTGTGTGTCACTTTCTGCTTTTGTAAGTGCTTTTAATATTTTATAACTTTTTTTTAAAAGTTTTTCACTTTCTTTTTCTCCAATTTTTTATGAAATTTAAACTTAATTACTCAAAATAATGGTGTGGGTTTAATCTGCTATAAAATAGAGTACTAGACTAGACAATTTTTGTTGTACCACGTTTGATTTAAAAACTGATTTCGAGACTTGATAAAACAGGTAGCAAGGGACAAGATAAAAACAAGAATTTTTGTCCTTCACATAACCACATGACAACTTTTTGTCAATAATACAACTATAAAAACTACAAAAATACTCATTTTATTTTCTAATATAAAAATATTATCGCCTTATCCCTTTCCGTTACAACTTTATCCTGTCATGTATTATCTTGTTCTATACTGTTATGTCCAATTTTTGTTGTTTTGCTAATCAAACACACCCCTAATGTTAATAGGGGGTACAAGAGTGGGATAAAACTAGGAAACATCGGCCAAATTGATTCAGATCAACTTAATTTAACGCTTTGGGTTGGCTAAATAGATACTAGTGATTTGCAAAAGAATGTTTTTCTGTCCTCCCGTGACTCTTTCCTCTCTCCCGACGAGTTTAGTTCCATTCTTCAAGATATCAAATTTTGGGTTTGTGTTTTTTCAAGATCTGACGAGTTTAGAAGGATATTTAGATTGATGTTCTTTGGAGATGCATTTTGGTAGAATTTGATTTTGGTTTAAGAATGAACAAGATTAATATATGAAGATGATGATGAATGTTTGAAAATGATTATGAATTCTAGATTTTTATATTTTTAATAAAAATATGTATTTTAAGAAAATAAAATAATCCTATGTATCATTATTACTATTTTTTAATTAAAAATGAAAAAAAAAACCTAATATGTGCGCTTCACAAAAGATAAAAGACCTAACTAAAAAAAGAAAAAAAAATGTTACAAATAAATAAGATAAATGATCTAAATGGTATAAAAACTAGTAAAATATTACAAATAAATAAGATAAATGATAGTTGAATAAGTTATTTTCATAAACTCAAAAATAAGCTAAATCCAAACGAACCCTTTATATTTTAATACAAAACTTTATTGGTACATAACATATTAACTTTTTATTTTTTATTTTTGGGTATATAATTGTTCTGGTGAACACTTAAATGGGTATGCAAAGTAATTAATTTGGACCGTAAATAACATAATTCTCAATATACTAATCATAATCATCCTATTCCTTGATGTTACAGTGTAATTTTTTCTAGAGAGAAAAAGAATGAGAATCAAAATCTCTCCCTTTATGCTGGATCATGGGTTCCTTTCTTCAAGAAGTGAAGAAGAGAAGGTATTTATAGATGTTTTGCTCCTCATCTTGCTGGATCATGAGTTCCTTTCTTCAAGCCCTGTGTTTCCACTCATGGGATAATGCTTAGTGGGGACGGTTATTGATCATAGATTGACTTTAGTGGAGAACATGTTTTCCCTTAAAAATGGCTTTCAGTTTCCCGCCTTAATATTTGGACTATCGTGACTGGGCTTGAATGAAGTGGGCCGTTGTTTGGATCCTTTCACCATGCATTGGGTCTTGCTAAATAAACCCCCTATATTTTAGTCCAGTCCAATAATATATTAAATTAATTGAAAGAGAAAATCTGTGAAAAAAAAGAAGAAACAATTATTGGCTAGACTTTCCTAACCTCACAGCCGAACTCTGGATTACCGGACCCCCTCCCATGGGAACCAGAGGGTTAATACAAAAAAAATGAATTTATTGGTAAATTAAGATGAATGTATAATAGAATGATAAGATGTAAAAATACACTTTCTTATTTTTTTTTGGCATTCACAACTAGTTTAATCTGGTTCAGGGGTCAGTCCTGTCATAAAGTGGTTATAGCCCCCTTCCGATCACAGTTGCGGGGGATCGAACCGTAGTCCTCCCTATCAAGTTCAGCGCCAATCACCACTAAACCAACTAACGATTGATATACACTTCCTTAATTTTGTGTTACCATCTTAAAAAGATACTTTTAAAATGGAGGGAGTACTATTTTTATTTTTTAAAATTGATAGTCACTGGCGGTAAATTTTTTTTTGAATCAAACAAACTTACTGCATTTCATTAAAAACTAAACGTTCAATACAAAAGGGAATATTCTCAAATCTATGGAAGCTAGCCCAAGAATTGGCCGCCCTAGCAAGAGTATGAGCAACCAAATTCGCTTGCCTCCTAACAAACTTAACCTCAAAGTTTATAAAAGATGACATAAGACTAAGGATATCATGAACAATTGACAAAAACTCAGAGTTGCCTCTACGCTTCATATGAATGACCTCTATCAAAACTTTTGAATCACTTTCGAATTGAACTCGATCCAGTCCTCTATATCTTGCTTCTTCCATTGCTGAAAGTAAAGCCCAAGCTTCTCCTTCTACAGATGAAATCACAGTTTGCTGCCATTGTGTTATACCAGCCATGAAGTGACCACTATTATCGCGAAAACACAATCCCATCGAGGTCCTTCCAGATCCAGACACAAAGGCAACATCAACGTTACATTTTACCCAGTCTAGAGCTGGTTTCTCCCATCTTACCAAATCTGCTTCTGTAGTCCCACTCATATTATTACTCTGTAACTTATGTACCGAGTACCAATCATTCCAAGCATCAAAAGCATGTCTTCCAATTTGACGTGGCATTTGGACATTATCATTCCAAAGCTTATCATTACGATTGTGCCAAATGCACCAGAGTAACATAGCCACTCTACCAACAGTATCACTACTTTCATTGCTGCAAATAGCGAAAATATGATCCATAACATTAGATTGTTGGTACGTAGCATTATGTAAAACAGACGACAGACCAGCTGCACTCCAACTATCCCGGGCTACTGCACACCTAAAGAATATGTGAAGCTCATCCTCAATCCCCTCATCACACACAGGACAATTGAGAGTACATTCCACTCGCCTTTCCAACAATCGAGAACGAGTCGGGAGACATCCTCTACATAAGCGCCAAAGTAAATGACGTGCCTTGTGCGGAGCTTGAGCTTTCCAAATACCATTCCAATTGCCCATAACATGATATTTGTCGCTACCTATTATGTAACGCATAGCTAACTTATACCCGGATTTCACTGAATAACACCCATTTATTTCCTCCTCCCAGACTACTTTATCCTCACGGACCGAGCTAACAAGTGGTGTTTCCAGAATCTTCTCCGCTACATCCTTTGAAAACAAGTTTCGAACCTTGACTATATTCCACGCTTTATAATTTTCATGTAACAAATCTCTGACAGATAACTGATATACGCCTGCTGGTTGAGGCGAGGGCACCCATCTATTAGCACTCCCACACAACCAAGGATCATGCATAACACGAATATTAACCCCACTCCCAATCCGCCACCTACATCCAAGAGAAAGAATTTGCCTAGCTTGCCACATACTACGCCATGCAAAGCTGGGGTTGTATCCCAATGGAGCCTCAAATAGAGAGGAACGTGGAAAATATCTCGCTTTAATTAATTTTGCTACCAATGAGTTCGGATTCTGGACGATATTCCAAACTTGTTTTGCAACCATAACCTTATTAAAAGCTTCAAAATTACGAAAGCCTAAACCCCTATGAGCCTTTGGGTAAGCAAGTCTCTCCCAAGCTAACCAATGAATACCTTTAGTATTATTATTATTAGTACTACCGCTCCTCCACCAAAAAACATTTATCATTTTTTCAATATCATGAATAAGTGAATCAGGAAGAATAATCATACTCATTACATAGGAGGGTATTGCCTGCAGAACCGACTTTATCATGATTTCCTTGCCTGCCTTAGACAGCGCACGCCCTCTCCAGGAATTAATTATTTTCCAAATACAATCCTTGATATAGGAAAATATTGCTTTTTTACTTCTGCCAACCATGGACGGTAATCCAAGATATATACCTGTACCCAATACAAGTTTGACACCAAGGATACGAGAGAGATCTTCTTTAGCTGCCTGAGACATATTCCGACTAATAAAGACTTCAGATTTAACTAGGTTAACTTCCTGACCTGAAGTTGTTTCATAAGTATGTAAAATCCTCATGAGTTCATTCACCTCAGCTACATTAGCTCTACAGAATAAGAAACAATCATCTGCAAACAAAAGATGAGAGACCTCTGGAGCACCACGACAAATCCTCACACCATGAAGGTCACCCCTACCAACAGCCTGGTGAATGAGTGCAGTTAAACATTCTGTTACCAAAATAAATAAATACGGAGATAATGGATCACCCTGTCGCAATCCTCGACCTGGCGAAATAGGGCCAACTCGGTCAGAATTCATCAACACCAAGTAATTGACTGAACTAACACACATCATAACCCACCGAATCCAGGCATCAGCGAACCCCATCTTAGTCATAACTCCGCGGAGGAAACCCCAATCTACCTTATCATAGACCTTGTTAATATCAATCTTTAGTGCCAACTCACCTCTTCTACCATTTGTCTTCCGCTTCAAAGCATGGATAACTTCGGTGGCAATAAGAGCATTATCAAGGATCGATCTACCTTCCACAAAAGCTGACTGCTCTTGAGAAACACATTTATCTAGACAACACTTCAGCCTGTTGGCTAGCACTTTAGAGATCATTTTATACAAGACATTGCAAAGTGAAATAGGGCGCAAATCCTTCATTGAGGTAGGATTGTCACATTTAGGAATAAGACAAATATTTGTTTCATTGAGGCTGGTAGGGAAATATCCCCTCTCTAGCCAAGTAGATGCGGCACTACACTGCTCCCAAAATCTCTGAAAGAAAGCTGGATTAAACCCATCTAGTCCAGGAGATTTGTCTGGATGCATCTGAAACAACGCTTGCTGAATTTCAACTTTTGTAATAGGCGCCGTCAGAACGAAATTATCATCGTCGGTCACTCTCGGCTGAATAAGATTAAGTACGGGGTCATGATCTCCATCTCTTGGCTTGAAGAGAGTATCAAAGTAACTCTTGGCCACCTCACAAAGTTCTTCCTGAGTATGTGCCTCTGTACCATTATCAGCAATCAACTTTGTGACCTTCTTCTTTTTGCTACGCACAGTTGCCGACATATGGAAAAATCTAGTGTTCAGATCCCCCTCTTGGAGCCAATGCATTTTAGCCCTTTGTTTCCAGTACCCCTCCTCTTGTATCAGCAAAGTGGCATGCCTCTCCGATAACTCTTGATATTGTATACTGCCCTCTTCATCCTGGTTACCTCGTATCTCATTCATTCGCCTAACACATTCATCAATCTCCTCTTTAAACCTTATCCTTTTCTTTTTTCCCCACCTTTGAAGCTTATTAGCACATCTAGTCACTCGGTCAACCACCTCCAGATTCTCTCTCCCCCCCCAAGCCTCCACCACCACATCCTTTAAATCAGGTTCCTTTAGCCAACTATTCTCAAACCGAAAAGAATGATTGATATGTGTCCTAATAATAGGCTTACACTGTAGCAATATTGGACTATGGTCTGAATGTGAAGCCAAAAGATTAGTTAACCTCACCTGGGGAAATAACTGAAGCCAACTAGTACTAGCCATAGTCCTATCTAACCTTTCTTCAATCACATGAGGGGTACCTCGACTCTTTATCCAAGTAAACTGATGTCCCTCAATTGGAATATCTGTTAAATCACAATCACTAACTGCCTGTCGAAACCCCATACACAAACCATTCAGGTGAAGATGAATACCTTTTTTATCAGTCTGAGAGAGTAAGTCGTTGAAATCACCAATAATACACCAAGGAATAGAAGACATATTACCTAAAGCTCGTAAGAGATCCCAAGCAGCACGACGCCTACTCCGTTCAGGATACCCGTAATAACACGTTATCTTCCACTAACATATTAATAAAATTACGCGTGTAATTAAGCACTCGACACTTACTACTATCCTTCCATAACACAGCCAGACCTCCACTTCTGCCCTCCACATCAATAGCTAAACAGGAATCAAATCCCAACAGAACACGAATGGATTCAATATGTCTAGTATGCGATAAAGTCTCGGACAGGAATAAAATATCTGGCGTGTGTCCCCGGACAAGCTTTTTTAGATTAGGAATTGCACTCGGGCCGCCCAAACCCCGACAATTCCAACTAAGAATAATCATGAGTCCCGACAGTCCTGGGAACTGCCAGGACCTACCGATAAAAAATGCTGATTAGTTCGAACTTCTGAACCCTCCGCTACTAAACTTGCAGCCCTTCTTCTCTTTCTCTCCACCTGAGTATCCATATCTTCAGGCTCAAGCTGATTTCCTTCATTTAGAGCTGGTGTTGTGGTCAATTGTGCTATTGTGGTATTATCATTGGTTATGGCTAGTATCGGCCGATTGGGGATCAAAGATACAATAGGCGCTTCAATAAATGAACCCTGGATTGAACTTGATTGTCTAACTGATGCTGACCTTAATGGAGGGATATGGCCCCTAACAGTAGAAACTATCCCACCATTCTCAGGACCTCTACTCTCACGTGGGGATGCCACATTAGTTTGGGTGGATCCAGTCTGTTGTGACCCCCTCTCTCCTGAAGTGTTACTCGCATCCACGCCAGCCCTATTTCGCCCTTCCTCATGCAGCCATCGTGAACCCACCCTACCACCAGGACGTCTTACTTCCGCCTTTATCTCATTTGACCAGGTCCTCCGACCGTCATCTCTTTCCACAACATACTTAACTTCGCACTTATTTTCTGCATGACCGAGTCGTCCACATACGAAGCAAAACAAACCAAGTTTTTCATACTTAAACTTCACAACACCCCCCTTACCACCATTCAATTTGATCTTCTTCTCGATCTTCAATGGACTCCTGACATCCACCCTAACTTTCACCCTCATATACTTCCTCCAGAAACTTGTGTTGTTATTCTTGTCATACTCCACAAATTCCCCAATATAATTCGCAAGGCCTTTCCCCACCGTCTCAAGCATCATGCCAAGTGGTACATCATGGATTTGCACCCAAAAATTGACATGGAAAAGAGGGATATCCTGTAGAGTAACCCCTATCTCCATCCTGTCAATAACCAATGTAAAGTTATCAAAAGTCCAAGGCCCGCCTTTGAGAACCTCCTCCACATCCAGGGGTGGAAAAATTTGAATAAATACAACCCTTGAGAAGCTTCCTTCACTGTCATACCCTTCACTAGTCTCCAAACTTCGGCTAAGCATGCCTTCATACTATTAAACCGCATGGGTCTATCATGAACGAAGCGGCCCACCAGACATAGATTTAAGTCGTGTTGTTCATCAGAATCCTCCTCCACCACAAATTCTCGAGTAGCACCGACTACTCAGAGACAACAACAAGAGCAAATTCTCAACTCCCTAGGACCAAGAAGAGAATCGCAAAAGCAAACGAAAAACAACCCCTATGTCAAACAAAATAGGGAATCGCAAACCATATCACAACCAGGAAAACAAGACGACCGGTAAACAGGACCAGAACAAGAAAAAAAGACCAACAACTTTGTAATCAGAGCAGGACCACAACAGAAGACAAATCAACTGCAAACCCTGTTCCAATCCTTCAATCGCAGCCCCTAGCAGCGGCGGACATGAACTTCGATCGCGAACCCTAGCATCAGAATCGCGAGTTCTGTTCAATCGCAATCGCAGTCGCAGAAAACTCGCAATCGCAACCTTCACTGGGAATCGCTTGTTTTGTTATGTTTAGAATCTGGGAATCGCAATCGCAGTCGCACCTTCAATCGCAAACTTTATTTTGTAATCGCAATCGCAGTAGTCGCAACCTTCAATCGCAACACATAGTTTTGTTTCATCGCAGTAGTCGCAACCTTGACGGTTTCATCGCAATCGCACTTGATTTCTATGTTCAATCGCAACCTTCAATCGCACTTGATTTGGTTACTCTTTGATATTTTCCGGTAAAATTTTAATATTAATTTTTTTCATATAATAATTGTAACCCTAACCTGATTGTGATTTCTCCAATTTTGAAATCTCTATGACGAAAACGACCGAACCAGAAGTAATGAAGAATCTTCCCCAACAATCTTCAACTTCCAATTCAAATTCCAATTCAACACACTCTTCAAGTTGTTGTTCTTCTTCTTCACCACTTTCATCACCCAATATTCAATTTCAACAACACCAATGTCAAAGAGATTCTTACTTTCAAAACCTAACAATCAAATCTCAACTAAAACGAAAGAGAAACCCACTTTCCGATTGCACCAACATTCCTTCTTCTCCTGTATTCAAAAATCTTTCCACCATTAACGCTTCAAACCCTAGTTCTTTTCCGTCACTTTCAACGCCTTTGCCGAAGAAATTGCCTACACCCGGTAAGGATTCAATTAGTTTTAAGTGTTTTCCAATTTTAATTACCAATTTTTATAAGTGATTTGTTTGTGGTACTTATTTTGCAAATTAGGGTTAATTTTAGTTTCTCTTTAATTGGGTTATGAGAAACGGATTCAGGGCCGTTTGTGTTGATTTATTTTTGAGCTTATGCAAATAAATAAGCTTTTAAGTATTATTCATAAGTTTGTCAAGGTATTTTATGAAAAACCAGCATATAAAAATACAATTTTTGTCACTGAAAACTTATGGATTAACATAAAAATTTATTTATTTATTTGCATAAGCTATTTTCATAAGCTAATAAATAAGCCAAATCCAAACGGGCCCAAAAGTAGCTTATGAAAATATACTTTTTGTTAGAGAGAACTTATGAATTAAGATAAAAACGTATTTATTTGCATAGCTATTTTTTATAAGCTAATAAATAAGTCAATCCAAACGGGCCCTTAGGCTTATTTTGCATGTTTAAGCACTTGACAGAGTGTTTTGTAGAACTTATCGAAACAGCATAAATGTTTAAGTGCTCATAGGTTGTATAAGAGCTTAATTAAGCTGTTCATATAAACAGTTTGGTGGTTTGAAATAGTTATTTTTTATATTGTGAACTGTGCTGGGGTTATGAAGAGATTGAAAAATTAGATGTTGAGTTCCTTGATATTGCAATGACTAAATTTGTTTTTTATAACTTGGATGTGTTAGTTTTGCTAAATTCATGCTTCTTGTTCTTTTACTTCAGAGACTGCTGATCTCGGAGCTTCTGGGAATATTTCTATAGCCTATGGCCGAAGATATTCTTCAAATAAAAGGAACGACAAAGAGAAGGAAGTGGGCGTTGCTACAAGTAGCGTGCCCAGTAAAACCAAGGATAAGGATGTGGACATTCAACAACAATGTCAAAAAGATCTCAACTCATTCGAAAACCAAACAATGGAATCTGAACGAAAACGAAAGCTCACACGCAGAGCTCCATTCTCTGATTGCACCAATACTTCTTCCTCCGCTTCCCTCAAATCAACCAAACTCAAACCTCCCTCTTCTCCTATATTAAAAAATCTTTCCACCAAATTGACCTCTACTGCCGATGAGGTTGCCATAAATCTCGATGATGCTCCAAACCCTAGCTCTTCTCCATCAACCTTTCTTTCAACACCTTTGCCCAAAAAATCGTCTACCCCCGGTATGTTAAATTGTTAACTGTTTGATTTGTTTGAAGTGTTTTCCAATTTTAATTTTCAATTTTCATGCAAATGATTTATATGTGGTACTTATTTTGCAAACTAGGGTCAATTTTATTTGATATCTTAAAGTTTTTTCGTATAGCAATAAATTATGATTTGTGGGTTAAAAATGATATAGACATGGAATGTGTTTGGATTGGGCTTATGAGAAATGGATTTGGGCTTGTATGCATGGTTAAGTGTTTTTTAGAACTTGAGGACACATCATATATGATAAGGGCTTTTAGGTTGTATAGGCACTTAGGGCTTGTTTAGATTGGCTTATTTTTTAGCTTATGCAAAACATCTTATACAAAGTTTTTATGTATTATTATAAGTCTGTAAATATAATTTTTGAAAAAATAGCTTATAAAGTATTAGTTAGTGAGAACTTATGAATTAATCTAAAAATTTATTTTTTGCATAAGCTGTTTTTTATAAGCTCAATAATAAGTAAATCCAAACGGTCCCTTAGGTTTATTTGCATGTTTAAGCATTTGACAGAGTGTTTTGCAGAACTTATGGAAACAGCATAAATGATAATTGCTTATAGGTTGTATAAGAGCTTAATTAAGCTGTTCATAAAAACAGTTTGGTGGTTTGAAATAGCTGTTTTTGATATTGTGAAATGTGTTGCAGTTATGAAGACATTTAAAACTTAGATGTTGAGTTCCTTGATATTGCAATGACAAAATTTGTTTTGATAACTTGGATGTGTTAATTTGCTAAATTCATGCTTCTTGTTCTTTTACTTCAGAGGCTGTTGATCTCGAAGCTTCTGGGAATATTTCTATAGCCTATGGCCGAAGATTTTCTTCAAATAAAAGGAATGACAAAGTTAAGGAAGTGCCCAGTAAAAGTAAGGATAAGGATGGGGTCAGTCTTGCAAATAGTGAGCCTATTAAATTTCAACAACAATGTCAAAAAGATCCCAACTCATTCGAAAACCTAACAATGGAATCTAAACGAAAACAAAAGTGCACACACACAACTCCATTCTCTGATTGCACCAATACTTCTTCTGTTCCCCCCAAATCAACCAAATACAAACCTTCCTATTTTTCTTCTGTATTCAAAAATCTTTCCACCAAATCTACCAACGACGTTGCTGTAAATCTTGATGACGCTGCAAACCCTAACTCTTCTCCATCAAACTTTCTTTCAACGCCTTTGCCCGAAAAATCGGCTATTCCTGGTATGTTGAATTGTTAACTGTTTGATTAATTTGATGTGTTTTTCGATTTTAATTCCCAATTTTCTTGTGAATGATTTGTTTGTGGTACTTATTTTGCAAATTAGGGTTAATTTTAGTTTATCTCTAAAGTTTTTCGTATAGCAATAGA
Organism: Trifolium subterraneum; assembly: GCA_951799995.1. Classification (NCBI taxonomy): domain Eukaryota; kingdom Viridiplantae; phylum Streptophyta; class Magnoliopsida; order Fabales; family Fabaceae; genus Trifolium; species Trifolium subterraneum. The sequence goes on along the minus strand of OX637464.1, from coordinate 17,887,242 downwards.
TTTCGATTTGTGGGTTAAAAATTCTATAGGCATGGTATGTGTTTGAATTGACTTATGAGAAACGGATTTTTAGGGCCTGTTTGTATTTGACTTATTTTTTAGCTTATGCAAAACAGTTTATGCAAATAAATAAACTTTTATGTATTATTCATAAGCTTATCATGGTAGTTTATGAAAAAACAGCGTATGAAGATATAATTTTGTTAAGAGAGGACTTATGAATTAACATAAAAACTTATGTACTTGCATAAGCTTTTATTTTTTACCTTTCTCATATTATCAAAAAACAAGCCCTTCCAAATGTGCCCATAGGTTTATTTGCATGTTTAAGCACTTGACAGAGTGTTTTGTAGAACTTATGGAAACAGCATAAATGATAAGTGCTTATAGGTTGTATAAGAGCTTAATTAAGCTGTTAATATAAACAGCTTGATGGTTTGAAATAGTTATTTTTGATATTGTGAAATGTGTTGCAGTTATGAAGACATTGAAAACTTAGATGTTGAGTTCCTTGATATTGCAATGACACAATTTGTTTTGATAACTTTGATATGTGTTAATTTTGCTAAATTTCATGCTTCTTGTTCTTTTACTTCAGAGACTGCTGATCTCGAAGCTTCTGGGAATATTTCTATAACCTATGGCCGAAGATATTCTTCAAATAAAAGGAACGACAAAGAGAAGGAAGTGGGCATTCCTACACGTAAAAGGAAGGATAATGATGTGGGCATTCAACAACAATGTCTAAAAGATCCCAACTCATTCGAAAACCTAACAGTGGAATCTGAACAAATACGAAAGCTCACATGCAGAACTCCATTCTCTGATTGCCCCAATACTTCTACTCCCGGTACGTTAAATTGTTAACTGTTTGATTAGTTTGATGTGTTTTCCAATTTTAATTTTCAGTTTTCATGCAAATTATTTATATGTGGTACTTATTTTGCAAATTAGGGTCAAATTTATTTTATCTCATAAAGTTTTTTCGTATAGCATTAAATTATGATTTGTGAGTTAAAAATGATATACACATGGGATGTGTTTGGATTAGGCTTATGAGAAATGGATTTGGGCTTATTTGCTTAGTTAAGCATATGAAAAAATGTTATTTTGAACTTGAGGACACAACATATATGATAAGTGCTTTTAGGTTGTATAAGCACTTAATTAATCTGTACATATAAAACAGGCCTGTGGTTTGAAATAGTTGTTCTTTATATTGTGAAGAATCACGGTCAAATTAATGTAGTGCCATGCAGTTGTGATTACGAAGACATTGAAGACTTAGATGTCGAGTTCCTTGATATTGCATTCATAGTTCACACAATTTGTTTTGAATTTTGATAGCCTGAATATAGTTATTTGATGTATAAGTGGTATTAATTATATTTTTTATTTTTCATATTGTGTTAATCTTGTTTTATTGTTTTTTTGAATCAACCAATTGTGTTAATCTTGTTAAATTTGTGCTTTTTGTTCTTTTACTTCAGAGATTGTTGATCTCGAAGCTTCTGAGACGATTTCAGAAAGTAAGGATAAAGGGAAGGACACAGTCATTTCAGAAAATAGCAATTTCATCGATACATGGGAGGAAGCTGTCATTTCTGAAAGTAGCGCATCCATCAAAAGGAAGGATAAAGGGAAGGAATTTGACATTCCTTCAAGTTCCAAGTCCATTTCGAAGGTGTCCAATACTAGGTAATCATCTCTCTCTTTATTATAATGGTAAATAGTGTTTACATGCAGGTGGTGTTATGTTTAAGGACCGGTTGTTAGTGAAAAATAGGAATGCAATGTTTAAAATTCAGAAAATGGGGGTATAAAAAAAAATTGCCAACCTTGTGATGGATCTGATATGATAAAATATATATAGTTAAAGGATTTCTCTAAAATATTCTGATGCTGTTGTGTGGAGTGAGTGAGAACTGGTTGTATTAGGGGTAGTTTGTGGGTCTTAATTGAAAACACACAAAGCCTTTATTTTATTAGGAGACTCTTTTATTAGACATGTCTTCCAGTTCCATTCATTAAGTATGGTTGTCAAACTCTCGAAGTAACTTATAGAATTGCACAAGTACTCTCTAGGTATCAAAATTTGTTGTTTTTATAAAACCTAAAATGCGACAGCATAATGATTAATCTTTGTAGTGCACTAATGATTAATCATGCAGATGTAGAAGTCAATTCCGTAGATGTAAGATTGTATTTGGTCTGGTCTTGATGTTGAATATTAACCATGGGCTATTGTATGTTCCTTTTTTCATCAAAACTACAGAGAGAAAAGTGACGGGCTCGAACGTGCAAATCCTCCCGAGGCCAAGGCATTTTCAGACCCTTGTACAAAGGTACACAACTTTACTGTTAAGTTGCTGCATGTCTCTTGGGCATCCCAAATTTTGTCTTTACTCATTAGTGTATAGTATAGTCTCTGAAATGATTATTAGGTGGAAGTAAAGTGTGTCATTTCCTTGTATACTTTTTGCGTCATACTTAACCAGTGCTCCGGAGGCATTGTTCAGCATTTCCCATACTTTTTAACTTGATACACACCTTTTCCCCTATTTGCATACTTGTTTCAACATTACAAGTTCAATCATGTCACACCAGATATTTTGCAGTTATTTAATGAATTTTTGCTAAATTTTCAGAAGCACGGTGCCAGGTCTTCTAAAATATTAGAGGAGGATTATATCAAGAAACAAAATGCTTACTTTAACCTGATTGATGAATTTGAACTGGTAGAGGAGGATGCTGACTCTATGAGTGATTGATAGCTAATCAAAGGAGGAGATTATATATTTTGATAGCTAGGAAAGTGGTAAAGATATAAGTATAAATAGCAGTTTGGAGCTTCCTTTTTGGGAGGTTGTATAGTTTTGATATCATTGTTTCTCTCAGTAAATGTAGGAGCCTAGTGGGAGATTTATAAGTTAAAGTTGTTAAACACTTACTCCCTCCGGTTCTATGTATGTATAAGCAAAATTTAACATTTTATATTCATTGAAAAAGTAATGTATTTAGTCTATATTATTGACTAGATACATAACTTATTCAATGAATCTAAAAAGTCAAAATTTTCTTATATATAGAATCGGAGAGAGTACACGTCAGTAATGAGTACTTGTAAAAATTCTAGTTTCACTTGTAAGTTTACTGGTTGGAGTGTAGTCAGATTACAATTCATTTGCTTTTATCCATAACAGCCTAATAGACTTTTTTTTTAATATATATATTTTAAATAAGCCAAATATTTCGAAAAAAGGAAATATTTTAATGGCACTTACATGCTGATTTTTTTTTCAAATACCAAGAAAAACTCAAATTTCATGAAGTCTTGAGCAATAAAATACTCCTTCCTAATACATCCATTTTGAGGGTCTCTAATACTAGGTAATCATCCCTCTCATTAACATAGCAATTAATATAGTGGTAGATGGTGTTGATAACATGCAAGTGGTGTAAGTTTTAGGGGTGTACAAAAAATATGGTGATCCTTAACCAAACAACTAACCAAATCATATCAATTTTATTATTTCAAACCATTTGAAAAAAAAACCACACCACTCCAAATAAAAAAAACCAATTGTAAACTAGAACCATATTTTTCTAATTGGTTTGAAATTGGTTTTGAATCACACAATTAAATTTCTAATCTTCAAATTAATTGTGTAAAAAAAAGTCTTTAAATTGAAAATCATATAATACAAATTGAAGGAAAAAAAGATTGAAAATTTAAAATAAAATTAAAAAAAACTAGAATTTTTTAAAAAAAACCAAATTTTCAAAATTAAGTTATTAATCTTCAAATTAATTGTGTCAAAAAAATCTTCAAATTAATGACCATATAATAAACACTAGACCTTTAAAATAAACTTAAACAAAAAAAAACTGGAATTTTTTATTAAAAAAATGAGGAAAAAGAAATCATTTAAAAAACTAATAATAAAAGATATTTTTGACTAAGCCCAACATTCTTTTTTCTAAAGGAAGTCCAACATTTTTTTTATTTGGCCCAAATCATCATTTTTTAACATCCTTTTAATAAAAAATATTGATATGGTTGACCGGCAGCCATGGTGGTTTGACCGGCGGTCAGGGGTGGTTCACGGCGGAGCTCCGGCGCCGGCTCGGCGGCGACCCGCCGGAACATGGAATTTTCCAGCGACCCACGCCGGAGCTCCGGTGTTGACCACTACCCTTATTATTTTAATATATTTTAATTTAATGTTTTTATTAAAATATTAAATTATAATTATTTTGAAAAAAATAATAAAAAAAGGGATGTTTTCAAATTTTTAATAAAAAATGATGATTTGGGCCAAATAAAAAAAATGTTGGGCTTAGTCAAAAATAGTTTTTTTTTTATTGTTTATAAATCAAAGTATTCATTCATTAAATTAAATATCTTTTCAAAATAATTAATAAAAAAAATTATTTTTAAAATAATTAATAAAATAAATCTTTTTTTCATAATTAATTAATAAAAAAAATTAAAATTGGTTTGACTATTGTCATTTGTCATTATTGTCAAGAGAAAAAAAAGTGAGTGAAAAATTAATTTAAAATTGGTTTAAAAATGAGTAACTCAATTTTTCTTACAAAACGGTTATAAATTGGTTCCGAACCGGATATGAACCAAACCCAAATTAGTTTTTAAAAATAACCAGTTTTTGATTTAAATGGTTTTGGATTTAAACCAAACCATAAATTAGGTTTGGTGTGGTGTGGTTTTTAAACCATGCAGACCCCTAGTAAGTTTAACACCAAAGGAGTGTTACACTCTTTAATCGGTTGAAATCAACATGGATCTCTCACTTTGGAAATGGAAATAGGTTCTACATAAAGTGGTGAGATTTTATGTTTTATCCAATTAGAGAGTGAGTCTTGAAAAATGAATGTTGCTGACACTTTTTTTAAGGATCGATGGTTAGGGAGAAATAGAAATGGGGTATTTAAAACTTTGGAAATCGGGGTGTAAAAGAAAATTCATAACCTTGTGATGAATTCCATATCATAATTTCTTTCATTTAAGATATTCTCTTAACATATTCTGATGTTGTTGTGTGATGTATTAGGTGAAATTAGAGTGTGTCATTTCCTTATATTTTTTTAGCTTTATATACATCTTTTCCCCTATTTGCATACTTCTTATTTCCAAATTACAAGTTCCATCATGTCACACTTGATATTTGATGCTTCTTTGCTGAATTTTCGGAAGCACTGTGTCAAGTCTTAAAATATTGGTGTGTTAATAAAGGATTATCCCGCCCTACAAGATTATATCAATGAACAAAAATGCCCACTTTAAAGAGATTGATGAATTTGAAATGTTAGTGGTGGTGCTTGATTTAGTGATACCTAGAAAAGTGGCAAGTTATTGATGAATTTGAATTCGGACAATTTTTTTTTCCACACTTGCATTGGCATCTTTGAGAACGATAAAAAAAAAGATTGGGATAGTGTTCGAGATAATGTTGAGTAACACAATCCTACTATCCAGACTAATATGTTTGTTCTTTCAAGAATTCAGTCTTCTATGAAGGTTTTGTAGAAAAGGTTCCCATGTCGAGATCCTCCTAGGACTAGATCCAACCGGAAGTCCAAGATATTTAAATGGAATAGCTTCTATGTTACAATTGAGGAATGTATGCAATATCCATAAACTTAGCTAATACATTTATCCCAATAAGATAACTTTTTCAAAACTTAACTTTCAACCCAGGTGTCATTTCAAAACCAAGGACGATAGCTTTTATTGTCCACAAATTTTGAACTGAAGTCTTTCCTATACACAACATATCATATGGGTACTGTAGACGAGAAATTTCCACCCACTACTGCCAATCGAGAATCCTTTAAACAAATTGATCTCTATCGTTTTCCTCATAACTCCGTCAGACCCTGCTATATGTTAATTTTCGCAATAGAAGATCCATTCACGAGAACTGATATAAATTATTTGTTACTTCTTTATCTTTTAGCGACATATTCAAAACCAAAAAAAAATCTCAAGTATATTGAAAAAAATAAACTAAGTATTTGTTCAAATTAGAGATGGATCAATCAACCTTGAGAATTTACTTTTAAGTTAAAACTTAAAATATTTCAAATGATATACATGATATTAATATTAAATTTTGTCAAAAAAAAAACATTAATATTAAATAAATAATACACAATTTATTTTCACTTTTGAATTATTTTCTAGTCTCACAGTGAACACAGTTGTAATTTATTGTTGGACTTCGACAGACCATTACACTCTAATTCTAAATATTAGTAAATGACATTAGTTAGGCTTAACTACTTAAGTGATAAAGTACAAAATGACATGATTATATTCTTAAGGAAAGAACAAGGTGGGGCTTGGAAGATTCCTTACACATTGTAGTTGCTAAACTTCAAATATTCCAAAATGAGTATTTTTCTTGCTAGCATGCAAGCATCGCTTTCACTTTCTAATAGTCAAAAGAGGAAACCATCCTCGAAAGCAATTGTTTTTTTTTTTATGCGGTCAGGATTTGGATTCTCTATGATCATTTCTCTATCTCTCCAACTTAATTTTTTGTATTAATTAAAATGAAGCGAGTCTATGAAATAAAGAAAACACACTCAATGCCTCATAGATAGCGTGATTGCACCGAGTGCACCAAGTAGTAACTGCAATCGACCCTGATATTGTGATACATGCAGTCACGACCATGAGTTTTTTCAGGAATATGAAGAAAAGTACTACAATTGTTCACATCAAGCTGAGAAAGTGATCAAGTTTCACCGTAAATTTATTTTAAACCTAAAAAATTTGAGTATCAATTATTTTTTTAACATTAAATTGTTTATGAAAATATAATTTTTATTAGTGAAAATTTATAATTTAATATAAAATTTATTTATTTGCATAAACTATTTTTCATATAAAAAAATAAGTCAATTCAAACGGCTACTGGAATCGTTTTGCAGGGGAAAATCACATTCTCAATCGGGTGCTAAATTAATTTTTTTTTCCTACTAATTAACTATCGTTTTTTTTCCCTTTTGAAAAGGGATACAATAACCAAATAACATAAAAACTTTTCGTATCCAAAGGGAATACAAATTTTTTGGTAAGGGGAATACAATTTCATCATATTCTAAAGGTTTTTTTTTTATGTTCTCCATTAAAATTTTGTGGCTAATTTATATAACATCCAATAATAAAAAAAATATCTTATATATTTTCAATATATATTTAACTAATTTTAATTGGAGTTGAGAAAAACAAGTAACTATTATCCAAGAAAAAAGGTAACTAAACTCAAATAATTAAAGAGCTATTTCTATTTTCTAGTATAAATTGTTCGATAGAGAACTCGATTTCAATTTTTAAAAGGCCTAGGAATTGGAAGATTAACAAAAAAATAATAATCGGAGTTGTGAAAATTACCTAAAATTACCTAAAATTTTTCAATTGACAACTGATGAATTAAATTAACACAAGAATAAAATAATAAACGGGAGCCTTGACAAACTTTATCCAGAATTCAACTCGAAGACACTACCTTAAATAAAAGAGACAAAAGTCACAACATTTATTTAAGAAATACAATTTCTCTCTGTGATCCATAAATATAGTATAGATTAGTAAAAAAAAAAAAAAATAGTATACAAGAATTCAATAGAAAGAAAGAGTATTTAATATACAAGAATGAATTACAACAATGAATTATAGATTTTCATTTTTAAGATTCAGTATTCAAATTCAAACTTTTTTTGTTTGTATGGACTAGTTAATGAATTTTAATGAATTCAAATAGTATCCGAAATCATCTTAGCCAAATTTTATTTATCTACTAGGAATAAACCAGTGCGTTGCACGGGTTCGATTAAACTATTTTTATAAATGAAAAATAATAATTGTGATTAGTATAATCAAATATAGTTAAATGATAAATACTAATTTAAAATATGATTATATTTAATATTAGTATATGTATAAAATTAAAAAAGTTGTTTAGAAATATAAGATTTTTCATTGATTTATATTGTAGTTTTGTTTATATTTTAATATTATATATCTCCTATAATATTTTATAAATTTGCAGGGATGCATAATATTTCATTTTAATAGTGTAATTGTATAAGATCTTAGTTTTCTTTATATGAGTTGCAATTGTATAATCACATGTCAATTTTTTTAAAAGGAGTCACTTTGCTTTATATTTTTTATGCTTCCCTTATTTTTTTTCAATAAGAGTTGGAGGAATACATGGATACATACTTTTTTTTATCAAGTGATCTCCTTTTTGAAAATCACGTATCAAATTGCGTAACTGTTTACTCTGTTCTATGCAATTTAAGGTACTAAATAGGTTTTTTACTTGCTTCCCTCTCGTTCTTATTTTTTTTTAAATGAAAAATAATAATTGTGATAGGTATAATCAGATATAGTTAAAAGATAGATACTAATTTAAAATATGATTATAGTTAATATTATTATATCTATAAAAATAAAAAGCTGTTTAGAAATATAATATTTTTCATTGATTTATATCGTAGTTTTGTTTATATTTTAATGTAACAAATCTCTTGTACTAATATTTTATAAGTTTGAAGGGATGTATCATATTTTATTTTAGGAAAAAGCTTGTTAGTGCAAAAATGTCTTTAACGAAATTCAACGAATGATTTTTAATCATTGGATCACTCTTAATCTTGATCTACTTATTTTTTATTTTGCTTTAAAATGCAAAAAACAGTTACAGTGAACATCATGTGTGATCTGTTATGCATTCGTGAAATCGAAATCATCTGTTATGCAAAGCCCTATTTGAGTTTCACTTTTGCCTGGGGCAGGACAAAAGGATTTTTTGGAAAAACAAAAAAAGGACAAACATATTACTTAGATAAAGGTGTGACATAAGGGACATCAACAGTGACCCAGTTGCAGCAAATTCCTCCAGGAGTCACGAAACTAGGTGGCTCTTCCTCACCCTCATGCTCAATGATAGCGTTAGTTTCCGGAGGGGCATTGATAAATCCCGCACCACGAAAGATATTTGCGATGGGCTTCCGAACCATATTCGGCTTATTCAACTTTGTGGACGGAGTGCAACCCAAACCTTCTTTCTTCTGGTTTTCTGCCAACTGTAACAGACGTCCCCAATGTGAAGCTTCATCACCTTGTATCACCTTTTGTGCATCCTTCACGAATTTCATAGGTGCCTTGGCCTTTTCTGAACTTCCCTCCTCAATAGAAAGCCCTTGGAAGGCTGTACCATCTTCAACATCAGCACCGATATAAGAAAAAAGCTGACAAATGACTGACCAATAAAGCTTTCTCTCCGTTCACGATCACCAATTTCCCTTTCCGTACAAATTTCAGCTTTTGGTGAAGCGTGGAAGTTACTGCCCCAGCTTCGTGAATCCACGGTCGCCCCAACAAACAACTATAAGATGCTCGAATATCCATGACTTGAAAGGTAATCTGGAGCACCAACTGAGATGGGTAGGTCTATTTCCCCAATTACTGATTTTCTTGACCCATCGAAGGCTTTCACGATTAATGCACTCGGCCTCAAAGGCGCACCACGGTATGCGAGTTTGTCAAAAGTAATCTTAGACATTACATTCAAAGACGACCCGGTATCCACCAACACGTTGGATAAAGAGTCGAATTTACAAGCCACTGAGATATGTAATGCTAGGTTATGATCCCTTCCTCTTTCAGGGAGTTCCTCATCACTGAAACTTAAGTTATTGCAAGCTGTGACGTTCCCCACTATGCTCCCAAATTGGCCCAAGGTTACGTCATGGTCGACATATGCTTGGTCCAGGACTTTCATTAGTGCCTCTCTGTGAGCATCATAATTCATTAAGAGTGACAAAATTGAAATCTTGGAAGGGGTTTGTAGCAATTGATCCGCAATCTTATACTCACTTCTCTTAATCATTTTCAAAACTTCATCCGAGTCCTCATATACTCTTTCACCAGTTCTACTAGAGTCAGGAATTTGTGTTTTTTCAACAGAATTACCGGTCTTCCCTTGAACAGCTCCCGGAAGAATACGCCCACTCCTCAGTATTTTACTATTATCTGCAATATTGTCCACGGATATCAAAGAGGGAATAGGTGTTTCCACCCCATCCTGCAACATGGTGGCATCATATCTATATGGCACAACTCTCAGGGACGTATAGGGCATAGGCCCTGGCAAGCAGATCACTAGCGGGGTAACTGTGGGTTCTCCACTATTATATATCATCTCGAGACGGTCAAAGACATTGAATTCCGGGACTATGACGCAGACATCCTCGCTCTTCTTTGTGACTACCAATTCTCCTTTATCCATCAACCTTTGTATGTCCTCTTGAACTCGGGAACAACCTTGAGGATTCTTCAAACATTCCTCACAAGTTGCATGATCATGGCTAAACAACTTTGCTTCACACATTTTACTGTGAATGGGAACCAACGGGGTTTTGATATCTTTTACACTGAGAATGATGCTTGTTTCTTGGCAACTTTGGATAAAATGGACGGAGGATCCGTGATTGGGCAACGGATTGTTTTGAACGTTAGGATTTTCATCCTTGAAAGACAGCACCTTATTACGAATTAAATCTTGAACAACCTTTTTGAGAGCGTAGCAACGTTCTACATCATGGCCGGGGGCCCCTTGATGGAAGGCACAAGTTAGGTCACTGCGGTACCAGGTAGGTAATACTGCTGGCACAGGTGGAGGTGGTCTCGTCTGGACAAATTTTTTAGCAAGTAAGGCGGGGAGTAGGTCGGCATATTTCATGGGTATGGGGTCGAATGGAGGATTTCTCTGAGTGCGATTGGGATAATTGTAGGGTTGTTGTGGAGTTTGTGGTCGAATTTGTGGTTGCTGTGGGTATGGTTGTTGATAAGGGTGTGGATATTGTGGTGGTGGTGCTTGAGTCATTTGTGGTTGGGATGTAGGTGTAATGGCTGAGACATGCTGGTAAGTTGGGTATCTAGACTGGGGTCCCCCTTGAGCCACCATGCCAACTTCAGATTTTTTTTTCTTTGGAAAGTTGTTGCCATATTTCTTAGCAGTGTTAGTCGGAGCATTCTCTCTTATCAACCGTCCCTGACGGACTCCCTCTTCTAGGCACATTCCCATTTCCACCATTTCGGTGAAGCTTCTTGATACAACACCAACCATTTTCTCATAAAAGAACGGACCCAGAGTATGCAAAAATAACTTACACAATTCTTTCTCTTCCATTGGAGGATGAATCTGAGCAGCGAGCTCCCTCCATCTTTGAGCATATTCCTTAAAAGATTCCCTTTCTTTTTGTGCCAATGCTTGTAACTCATCTCTATCAGGGGCCATATATGAATTGTAATTGTACTGCCGAATGAAAGCACTAGCCAAATCATTGAAGGAACTGACGTTAGCCCTATCAAGGTCTATGTACCACCTCAGAGCTGCACCGGTCAGACTGTCTTGAAAATAATGGATCAACAACTTGTCATTACTGGTTTGGGTTGACATCTTTCTAGCATACATTATCAAAGTGAGCCTTGGGGCAAGTGCTCCCCTTATATTTCTCAAAATCCGGAACTTTAAACTTATGTGGGACCACAATATCAGGGACCAAATAGAGTTCATGTGCATCTTGGCCGAACAAATCCTTTCCTCTAAGGGCCCTCATCTCTCTTTGTATCTCATCATACTTGATCTGTAAGTCATCCACCCTATCATAACCTCCCACACTTTCAGCATGAAAGATGGGCATCTGGTTTTGTTGGATAGTATGAACCAACGGTGCGGAAACGGTTGTTGTAACCTGGGGAAGTGTATTAACAAGCTGAGGAATAGGTACCGTCGATTGTACATGGGGAATTTCAGATACTACAGGACGTGACTCCTCCCCGAGAAATCCAACAGGCATGCCCCATGGGTAACCTTCGGGCATGACAAACTGAGGAGTGCTAAGAGGCGCCGACGAAATAGGAGGAGGTACAAGAGTATTACTAGACTGAGGCACCGGTGCTGGCGTCTGATTCTGGGTAGCCATCAAAGAAGCCACCATGCTAGTCAATTTCTCGATTTCTGTTTGCATGGTTGTCACCTGTTCGCGGAGCATATGGTTTTCTTCCTCAAAGTTGTTCATCTCGCTCTTCAACCTGGACCGAGTATTGTAGACACGGGTTGGTTTGTACCGAATACGCCGAGCCACTTTAACTGAGACGGAGAGAAAAAGAAAGAACATCAGACTCTGTTTTGAAAACTTATGTATGCAGTATGATGCATGATATATGTTATGCTAAAATATACAAAGTTGTTTTTTTTTCGAAGGACTTTAAGACAATAATTTTGTAAACATTTTATAAGAAAAGGAAATAAAAATTGCATTAATAATTCAAAGGTTACAACCATTTTCAAATAAAACAAAAACATAAAAACAAATCCAAATCCGAACTCTTGAATCCGACTAGCCATCAAAATGTGAATCGAAGCCAGAGGAAAATAAATCCCCTTGCCTCTTCTTCCTCTTGCTATCTTGTCTCAATAAGGCATCCTTTTGCTGGAGTAAATCATTCTTCTCAACAATTTGTTGGCTTTCGAGAAAGATCAAATGGTCCTTTTGTTCTAACTCTCCTTTTAGTGTTTCATTCTCAAGTTCGGCTACCTGGCATCTTCTTTTCCAAGTGCTCTTGGAATTCTTCTTTGGTATCAAAAGGTAAGGGCAAGGATGACGGTGGGGCGGTCGAAGATAACAACCTCGGCATCCGGTAAGGCATTCCAAAACTTGTAGCTCTATTGATGACCCATTGAGTGTAAGATTCATATACCGAGTCTGACTTTGTCCTCAACTGTCTTCTATCAAGTCTTCGGATAGAACCCCAAGCTTGCACAAATTTTTCCTTTACATTCGAGTGATCCTCTTTGTTGCGATAGAATTCGCTAGTTAAGGCGAGGTTGTTCGGCTTGGTTTTCATCGGGTATCCAAACTGGCGTCTGGCAAGGGTAGGGTTATAGCTAATTCCTCCATGCATACCGAGAAGAGGTACGTTGGAGTATCCACCACAACTAATGATAATTTCTCCGACATCCCAAGCTGCATGGGGTACCAAATTATATCGGATGGGGTAAGGGACATGATTCTATGAGGCCATGAAAGATTTTCAGGATTAGCTTTGAAAGAGTGGGTTTGGGGTAGATGGGAAATGAACCACTGGTATAATAACGATGGACAACAGAGAATAGTTCCACGTTTGACTAAGGTTCGGTCGTGGATGGAATGGTACGTGTCGGCTAACAATGTCGGGACAGGGTTCTTGGTAAGGAAAATTTGGATGGTATTAATATCGACAAAATCGTCAATATTTGGGAAGAGTACAAGGCCGTATATGAGTAGGGCTAGGATGGAATAAAAGGCATCATTACTTGCCACTTCGGCAAAGGCAAAGGCTTGTTGGTAATCGGTAGATAGGTGTCGCGGTGATTTTCGGACGCCAAGCTATTGGTTAACTTTGGTTCTCAAAAATTATGATTCACCACCGAGCTTTAATTTATCCAAGGGAAGGGGAAAAGATCGAATAAACCCATAATAAATTTTTAGAGATTTAAGGTTCGGGGGTTAGTTATACAAAGGGAAGGTATTAGCATCCTATGTATCCGTAGTACTCTACGGGAACCTCTTGTAAAATATGTATTTTTGTGCTAAAATGTTTTGCTTGTAAAATTTGCTTATAAATGATTGGGTAACGATGAGAGAATTTTTATTTATTAATTTTGGGATATTTAAAAGAAAAGAAAAAAAGTTTTATTAATTTTGAAATGGGAAGACACGAGGTCTTTTGCACTACGTACCCGCGAGGGATCAAAATCTCGTAGTTCGGGGTAAAATTTGTAAAGTAATTTGTTTGATTGATTTTTTTAGGAGGAAAGACGAGTCGTCATCTTAAGTTTAAACTCCTTTTTAATCCGCCACGAACATACTGAAAAGTTTATATCTTTTCCTGCCATATGTCGTGGGAAAATGAATTTCAACTAGAGATGACTCACGTCTAAACTCTCTTGAGAAAAAAAGTTTGAATTTGAAAAGCCAAGCGGCAAAAGATTTGAATTGTTTTTGTATTTTTTAGTTTTTTTGTGAAAATATTTAAATACGCTTAAGTGTATTAGAGCGTTTATTAAAAAAGGTTTGAAAAAAAGTTTCTCGACGAAAGTCGAAGTTTATTATAAAAATATTTCTTTTTTTTTGAAATATTTGAAGGTTTTAGTTTTTTTGTTATTTTTTTAGAAAAAAAAGTATTTTTTAGAACGTCGGTTATTCGGACCGCAAGCCATCCGGCAGGAAATCCGAAGTCACCGGAGAGTGAAAAGTCATCCGCCAAACCACTCTTTTTTTCATTCTTTTTTTTTATTTAAATAAAATGATTTTTTTTATTTCAAGCTCATAAATAGCGAACAAGTAAAAGCGAAAAAAAAAACAACGTAACGTGGGGTTAACAAAACATTTCCCTTTTCTTTTGGACTTACACAAAATAAATCACACAATATATTTTTTGCAATTTTACATCGAAGCAATGATAAACAAAATAAATAACAATGCATATTTTGGCGTTTTGATATTTAAATATAGCATATAACATGTGAATAATGTACAAAAATAAATAAATCAAATGACATTCGAATATAATAGACCAAATAAATAAAAATAAAAAAATAAAAGTAGAGCAGGGGGTGTAAACAGCAAGACAGGGGGGTGTGGATAGCAAAACTGGACCAGGCCCAGTCCCATAAGGCCCAAGGCGCTGCCTTTTTGTGCAAAAAAAAACAGGGACGAGATCTGGGCCGTCTGATTAATCAGACGTCCCAGATTTGATCAAAAAGAAATTGTGATGGAGAGATTTGGGACGTTTGATCAGATCGGATGGTTCTTGGTGCGCTGGTGCACCGTAAGGCCATGCACCAGCGCACACCTGATTGGGTGATGGTATATATACCCAAAACCCACAAATTTTTTCATTTTTCTCTCATTTTTCTCTCTTCTTCGCCGCCCTCTTCTCTCTTCTTCCTCATCTCCTAGCTCTGCTAGGGTTCATCTTCAAGATGAACAAGGGATGAACTTCATCCCTTCCGGCGAGACGCCGCCACGCCGGAGCGATTCCGGCGGCGGCTCCGCCGGCAAACCTCTTTTTTTTTTAAAAAAAACAAATTTTTTACATCAAAACCTTCTAAATCCTTTTCTAAACCCAAATCCGAGCTCAAAAATTCCTAAAACCTAGCCAAAAGTTCTAGATCGGAAAAAGAAAAAAAACGAGATAAACAAAAACCAACCTTTTCTTGTGTTCTTGATTTGTTTCCTCCCTCTACGATTCTGTTCACGTTTTTTGAAGGAAAAGGTTTGTTTGATTTTCTGTTTTTTCGTATTCTGTTGGTGTTGTGTTTTTCGTTTTTTTTGTTCTGGATACTTATGGAAAAAAAAACGCAGTCTGTTTTTTTTGCGTGTTGGACTTTGAAAAGGTTCTCTTTTTTTTATGTTTCTGGATTTTGATCTTTGTTTTCTGTTGAAAAAAAGAATTTAGGGTTTGAGATGATGTTTTTTTTTTGTGTTTGGCCGTGGTCAAAAACCTCCCCTGTTCACTATGTTTCTGTTCATTATATACACTGATCTGAGTTCCTAAGATCCAAAGGATCTAGCCTGAAACTGGACAAGGACAATGCTGGAGGGAACACAGGACTGAAATTGGGAAAAAAAGTACACTGTGTTTCTGCTTTCTGCAGAAACAACTCCCCTTTGCGTGTTGGAGAAATTGAAAGTTGACTTTGGACACATTTTTTTTTATTTTTTAATTAATTAATGAAAAACAGAAAAAGCAATCAAAAAATAAATAAATAAATAAATAAATAAATAATAATAATAATAACATAAATGAAAATAATGAAAATTGAAAAAAAATAAAATAATAATAATAATAATAATAATATAAAAATATAAATGAACACAACAAATGAGGTATTTTAAAATACCTCTCTGCCGAAATTTCGTTTGAAAAAGCGAAGCAAATCCCGAACAAAAATGCATGACATATGGACATGAGGCGGGATTTTAGGTCAAAAATTGGGGTATGACAGATGCCCCTATTTAAGTTTCTTCATCCGGAGAGATGAAGATTGAAATTTTCATCTCGATTGGAGGAAGAAGCTTAAATACAAAATACACAATTTTGGACCTAAGATGCCGAGAATGCTTATGATGCAAATGCAAATGCAAATACAAGACTTTGAATCTTGTGAGAAATCGCAAGAGACGAGCTTTTATTACTGGGGAACAGTGATATTTACAGGTGAGCAACATAAAGTGACCCGACTGGGGAAAAATGATAGGGAGAGGAAAATGATCCAACTCCATTGGTGAAGCAATATAGTTTTACTGGGGATAAGTTGCCTACTATCATATAGATAGTTTATAAAAGACAATGAGAAATATCACTTACTACCGTATGGATAGCTTAGCGAAGGTAAATGAGAAGAAAGAGAGACACTGTTTACTACCATATGGATAGCTTAACGAGTGACAAATATTGCTAACTAACATATGGATAGTCTAGCAGAAACAGAAATGACAAAAATTGTCTACCAACATATGATATGTATATTACCTACTACCATATGGATAGCTTATAAAAGGTAATAACAAAAACGAGACACCGTCTACCAACATATGGATGGCTTATAAAAGACGAGTGACAAACATTGCTAACTAACATATGGATAGTCTAGCAGAAATAGATGACAAAATTGTCTACCAACATATGGATGGTTTTGATATGTATATTACCTACTACCATATGGATAGCTTATAAAAGGTAATAACAAAAACGAGACACCGTCTACCAACATATGGATGGCTTATAAAAGACGAGTGACAAACATTGCTAACTAACATATGGATAGTCTAGCAGAAATAGATGACAAAATTGTCTACCAACATATGGATGGTTTTGATATGTATATTACCTACTACCATATGGATAGCTTATAAAAGGTAATAACAAAAAAGAGAGGGACTTCCCCGAAGGGAATATATAACTCTGCCAGGAACTCCAAAGGAGATATAGGAAGGTTTGATTGAAAAATACAAATTTCTCAAAATGAGAAGCCATCTGAAAAGTTCTTGGTTAACATCTTTCGACCAGATGTACTGGGGATGACATCACACGGGGAAGTTGAGAATATATATGGGTTGGTACACAAGTTATTTGAATGAAGAGACTGTCGCTCACTGATTAAAATTAGAACTGGGTCCAGGAAAGAAACTGGAGAGAAAAAAGTCAAACAAACTCTATACCCAATGAGGAATGAGCTCGACTGGGGGATCTTCCTATCCATGTATTCGGAAAGGGATATAACCGAAGCAACCTTCTTCCACGAGGATGAGCTCGGTGGGGAAATTTTTTCTTTTTGAAAGGACATACACTTTCTGCTTATGGCTGACAATCTACTTGGGGAGAGTGACACGTCCACCCCTATTCTTTGAGGACACACACAACTGATATGAATAATATTAAGAAAATGTAGCCATGCATGTATTATGGAAATATATATGTGTTATGCTTGCATGCATGTCATGTATGTGTATGCTGACAAAACTGATTGGACAAATACGACTGAGGGTAAACCAACATCGCAGTACGTTCAAATACTCGGCCAACCTTAACAAATTGTATACATCACTTGAGATGGACCAGAGACACCGATTGGAGAAGTCTGATTATGAAACTCAAACTTTTTTCAAGGAGGACAAATCTTATAGGGGAAAGACCCGATATTGGTCCGAAGTCGCCATTTGAAACTAAGTGGGGAAGCTCCTTTTAACTGTTTTCTCTTTTTGAGATAACTGCCCATGTCCCCCTTTGTTTTCATCACTTAAAGAGAACGTGTTCGTAATTGCCCCTCCCCCTTTTTTTAAAAGAGTAGAATCAATGTGTACATTCTTTTTTTTGAAGACTTTTGTTCCAAACATTACCATTATATAAAAAGAAGTTATGCAAAACAAAAATAAACAAGAATTCCAAATGAATAGGGAAGGTTCAAATTTCATTAATTGAATGGTAGCTTGCAAAAAGCGTACCCCATGGATCATTACAAAAAGTTGGAAAATGGTAAATACATGGAAAAGGCTACATTGTTACACGATAACCACTATTCCCTCTAGAAACTTTGAGTTCCAACTGTGTTTTAAGCTTTTTAGATTGAAGGTTGCTGACTCTTTAGTAGCTATATTGAATGCCCCAAGCAGACAAGTTTAACCTGATGCAGCTATTTTGTCGGAATCCTTAATTTTTGCCTAGATTGCCTTTTCAGGTTTTCAATCTACCAGGATAATCTTTAATTAATTTTTTTTTTGTCTCTAATTTTTGCCTGGGCCGCCCTTTCGGGTTTTCGGTCCACCGAGACGCTCATTTTTGCTTAAGCCGCCCTTTCGGGTTTTCGACTTAACGAGCTCTTTTTTTTTTATTAGACAAAATATTTCTTTACTGCATCGGCATTCACAGGGCGTGGGAGTTCATCACCATCCATAGTTGCAAGTGTCATAGCGCCACCGGAGAAAGCTCTCTTAACAACGTATGGGCCTTCATAGTTAGGGGTCCACTTGCCCCTAGAATCTGGTTGGAAAGATAGAATCTTTTTTAGTACGAGGTCCCCTTCTTTGAACTCACGGGGTCGAACCTTCCTATCAAAAGCTTGTTTCATCCTTTTTTGATACAACTGACCATGGGCCAAGGCAGTCATGCGTTTCTCCTCAATTAGATTCAACTGGTCATATCTACTTTGACACCATTCAGCCTCAGACAATTTGGCTTCCATCAGAACTCTCATTGACGGAATCTCGACCTCTACGGGTAACACTGCTTCCATGCCATATACGAGAGAGAAAGGGGTTGCCCCTGTTGAAGTGCGGACTGAAGTGCGATACCCATGCAAGGCAAATGGTAACATCTCATGCCAATCCTTATAAGTAACGACCATTTTCTGAACGATCTTCTTGATATTCTTATTTGCAGCCTCAACAGCCCCATTCATTTTGGGTCTGTATGGAGAAGAGTTATGATGTTCAATTTTGAAGTCATCGCACAATTCTTTCATCATTTTATTATTCAAATTTGACCCATTGTCCGTAATGATTCTGCTTGGGACGCCGTACCGGCAAATGAGTTGATTCTTGATGAACTTGACTACCACTTGTCTGGTTACATTCACGTATGATGCCGCTTCGACCCACTTGGTGAAATAGTCGATGGCCACTAGGATGAAGCGGTGTCCGTTTGAAGCTTTTGGCTCAATCATACCAATCATGTCGATACCCCACATAGAGAAAGGCCATGGAGAAGAGAGAACATTGAGCAAGGTTGGTGGCACATGTATCTTGTCAGCATAAATCTGGCATTTGTGGCATACCCTTACATGTTTGCAGCAATCAGATTCCATTGTCATCCAATAGTAGCCAGCCCTTAACATTTTCTTAGCCATTGCATGTCCGTTAGAATGAGTGCCAAAAGACCCTTCATGCACTTCATTCATTAACATTTCCGCTTCGAGTTTATCCACACATCTGAGAAGGACCATGTCAAAGTTTCTTTTGTACAATATGCCCTCATTAAGGAAGAAATTGCCAGACAACCTTCTCAAGGTCTTTTTATCTTTGTTGGATGCCCCAAGTGGGTACTCCTGACTTTGAAGGAACTGTTTAATGTCGTGAAACCACGGCTTGTTGTCTACGACCTCTTCAATGGCAAACACATGAGCAGGTCTTTCGAGACGCCTAATGCTGATCCGGGGCATGTCATTCCAACGACTTACTTCAAACATGGAAGATAGGGTAGCTAAGGCATCTGCCATTTGGTTTTCCTCCCGGGGGATGTGATGCAATTCCACTTTGTTGAAGAAAGTGAGGAGACGCCTCGCATAGTCTTTGTAGGGGACCAGGCCTTGATGACGAGTTTCCCATTCTCCTTTGATTTGATTAATCACAAGGGCTGAATCTCCATATATGTCGAGGACTTTGATCCTTAGGTCAATGGCTTCTTCAATCCCCATGATGCAAGCTTCATATTCTGCGATGTTGTTTGTACAATCGAATAGCAATCTAGCAGAAAAAGGGATGTGAGTGCCCTTGGGAGTAATGATGACTGCCCCGATTCCGTTACCATATGCGTTAACAGCTCCATCGAATATCAAACCCCACCTGGATTCAGGGTCCGGACCTTCTTCAGGTAATGGTTCTTCACAGTCTTTCATCTTTAAATGCATTATCTCTTCATCAGGAAAGTCAAACTTGATAGATTGGTAGTCGTCAATGGGCTGGTGAGCCAAATGATCAGCGATAATGCTTCCTTTGATTGCCTTTTGGGTACGGTACTCAATGTCGTACTCGGACAACAACATCTGCCAACGGGTAATCCTTCCAGTTAGAGCAGGTTTCTCGAAGATATATTTGATCGGATCCATTTTTGATATCAACCAGGTGGTATGATTAATCATATACTGGCGGAGGCGTTTGGCAGCCCATGCTAAAGCACAACAGGTCTTTTCAAGCGTAGAGTAACGAGACTCACACTCCGTGAACTTCTTACTCAAATAGTAAATGGCATGCTCCTTTCTTCCGGTTCCATCTTGCTGACCAAGTACACAACCCATTGAATCATCTAACACTGTTAGGTACATGATTAGTGGTCTGCCCTCGACTGGAGGGACCAAGATTGGAGGCTCTAGCAAATATTCTTTGATATTGTCGAACGCTTTCTGACAATCCTCGGTCCAAGTAATCCCTTGATCTTTGCGGAGAAGTTTGAGTATGGGCCCGCAAGTAGCAGTCATATGAGAGATAAATCTGGAGATGTAATTTAATCGTCCAAGAAAGCCTCTTACTTGCTTTTCAGTCCTCGGAGCAGGCATCTCTCGAATAGCTCTGACTTTGTCTGGGTCTACTTCAATACCCTTTTGGCTGATGATGAAGCCTAAAAGTTTTCCTGATCGGACACCAAAGGTGCACTTATTGGGGTTCAAACGAAGCCGATACTTTCTCAACCGCAAGAACAATTTCAAAAGATGCCCAACATGCTCCTCTTCAGTCCTAGACTTAGCGATCATATCGTCCACATAAACCTCAATCTCTTTATGCATCATATCGTGAAAGAGAGTAGTCATGGCTCTTTGATAAGTAGCTCCCGCGTTCTTCAATCCAAACGGCATCACCTTATAGCAAAAGGTCCCCCATGGTGTGATGAAAGACGTCTTTTCTCTATCCTCGGGTGCCATCTTGATTTGATTATATCCGGAGAATCCATCCATGAAGGAGAAAACATTGAACTTTGCCGTATTGTCGACCAACATATCAATATGCGGCAATGGGAAATCATCTTTCGGACTGGCCTTGTTTAGGTCTCGGTAATCAACACACATCCTAACCTTACCATCCTTCTTTGGAACTGGTACTATGTTGGCCAACCATTGGGGGTATTCAGATGTAACAAGAAAACCTGCATCAATCTGCTTCTGAACTTCCTCCTTGATCTTGACTGCTAAGTCGGGATGAGTCCTTCTCAACTTCTGTTTGACTGGTAGGCATTCAGGCTTTAGTGGTAAGTGATGTTCCACAATGTCAGTATCCAATCCTGGCATGTCTTGATATGACCAAGCAAACACATCGACATATTCTTTGAGAAGCTCCGTCAATCTGCTCTTGACATCTTCATCTAGTAGTGCCCCAATCCTGACTTCCTTCTTATCTTCTTCAGTGCCCAAATTAATCATTTCCAAAGGCTCTTCGTGAGGCTGAATGACTTTTTCTTCATGCTCAAGTAAGCGAGAAATCTCATCTGGTATTCCTTCATCACCCTCGTCTTCGGCTTCAAACACAGGAAACTCAAAGTTGGGGGAGGGCATAGGGTTATTTTGTTCAATGGGGTCATTGATGGTTAATCTGCACATGTGATTTATGCTTGATTTTAGAATGCATATGATAAATACATGTAGATTTTTTTTATATTTTTTTTATTTTTTTTTTTTAAAAAAGAAGGAGTGCTTCCTTTTTTGTTCTTTTCAGTGTTTTTTTTTTACCATTTTCCAGAAAAAGCACAAAAGTAAAAAAAATAATAATAAAAAACAGATGAAATGAGAGTCAAAACGACATTTTTATTGATGATAATATTTGAAACAGGAATGCCCTACACATGGTTCACTCTTGCCTTGGGCAGAGCAAGAGGAATTATTTTAAAAAGTGCCCTAACACAAGTTTACTTTCGTCTTGGGCAGAACGAAAGGATTTTTTGAAAGGAGACAAACAAACACATTACTTAGACAAATGAGTAACGGAGGGAACGTTGACAGCTATCCAATTGTGGCAAACCACTCCTCTTGTGACGAAGCTTGGCAAATCTTCCTCGGTACTGTCTTCGGTAATGGCATCGACTTCTGGAGATGGAAGGTGGATGAACCCAGCACTACAGAAGATGTCTTCAATTGGTTTGGTGGCAGCATTTGGGCTGGCAGCTTTTGCAGATGGTGGAGAGAAACCCAACCCTTCTCGAAACTTGTTTTCCGGTAGCGTCAGAACTTGCCCCCAACCGGTCGATGAACCATTCTGAACTATTTCTCGTGCATCCTTTAATGACGCCATGGGTCCCTTATTCTTCTTGGTGCCCTCATCATCTAAAGAAAGACTTTGAAATTGTGTCCCAACCACATCGGGATCATCTTCAATGATGGCACTAACTTCTGAGTGAATGAACCCTGCACTGTGGAAAGTATCTTCAATCGGTTTGATGACGACATTCGGTCTAGCAGATGAAAGAGAGAAACCCAATCCTTCGCGATGCTTATTTTCTGGCAAAATCACAACTTGTCCCCAACCTGCAGACAACCTATCACGAACCACTTCTTGTGCATCTCTCAAGGAGGAAATTGACGCCATATTCTTCTTGGCATGCTTATCATTTAAGGAGAGACTTTGGGAATGCATTCCACCGACATTAGAAACATCTTCAATAATGACATTAACTTCCGGTAAGGAAGGGTGAATGAACCCAGCACTGTAGAAAGTATCTTCAATTGGTCCGTTGACCACATTCCGCTTGGGAGCCCTTGTAGATGAAGGAGAGAAACCCACCCCTTCACGATACTTGTTCTCTGGCAAAGTCACGACTTGCCCCCAACCTGCAGACAAACCATTTTGAACCACCTCTTGTGCATCTTTAAAGGAAGAAATGGATGTCACATTCTTCTTGGTATTCTTGTCATCTAATGAGAGACCTTGGAATTGCGTTCCATCAACATCACTAGCACTGATGAAAGAGAAAGACGACAAATGGCTCACCAACAAAGCTTGCTCACCACCTACAATGACCAACTTTCCATTCTTTACAAATTTCAGCTTTTGGTGAAGCGTAGACGTCACTGCTCCTGCATCATGAATCCATGGCCGACCCAACAAACAACTATACGCGGCTTGGATATCCATCACTTGAAAAGTAATCTGGAACAAGTGTGGCCCGATCATCATGGGTAAGTCGACCTCTCCAATGACAGGCTTCTTTGAGCCATCAAAAGCTTTAACCACTACTCCACTGTGCCTCATCGGGGCCCCTTGGTAAGAGAGTCGAGCAAGAGTCGCTTTAGGCATCACATTTAGAGACGAGCCAGTGTCTACCAGCACATTTGACAATGCATCAGAATGACAATTCATTGATATGTGCAAGGCAAGATTGTGATTCTTTCCTCCTTTCGGCAGTTCTTCGTCACTGAAACTCAAGTTATTGCAAGCAGTGATATTTCCCACTATTCCACCGAACTGGCCAACTGACACATCATGGTCCACGAAGGCTTGGTCCAAAACCTTTATCAAAGCTTCTCTATGGGCATCAAAATTCATCAGCAAAGATAACACAGATATTTTTGAAGGGGTTTGCAACAATTGGTCAACCACCTTGTACTCGCTCTTTTTTATCAATTCTAAGATCTCATCGAAATCTGAATCGGGTCTAGTCCCACTGGACTGGCCTTTGCCTTTATTCAAATCTGGACTCAAGACACGAACTTCTTCCCGCACCTCTTTATTCACTAGATCTTCAGACTTCTTTTGGACCATTGAGGGAAATACTCGTCCACTCCTTGTGACTCTACTCACTTCGGCGATGTTGACCGAAGGTGGTAAAGCAGGTATGGGAACCTCGTGCCCATTTTCTATCATTGTGGCGTTGTATTTGTAAGGTATAGCCTTTTCAGAAGTGTAAGGCATCGGTCCCGATAAGGAAATCACTAATGGAGTGACGGTAGATCGTTGACTGTTGTAGGCCACTTCTATATGCTCGGGAATGTCAAACTCAGGTATTATAACAAACACTTCGCCATTGCCATCATTTGGATCTTCATCCTCGTTCCTCTTATAAGTGATTTGAAGCTCTCTTCTATCCAGCATACCTTGTATATCAGCCCTCACTTGTTGACAACCTCGCGGATTGTTGGGGCAGATCGGACAAACCTCATGATCATGTTTAAAGAAGAACAACTTACACAAATTCTTGTGCGTCTGGACCAATGGTTCTCGAATATGCCGGATATCAAAAACCTGAAATTTCCCCGGACATCCAAACACCATGTTGACAGATGCCCCATGATTTGGCAATGGATTGTCTTGAACATTCGGATTTACGTCCTTGAAGGACAAGACATTTGCTCGGATTAACCTTTGGACTTCAGATTTCAATATAAAGCAATGCTCGGTGTCATGACCCGGTGCCCCTTGATGGAAAGCGCAGGAGAGATCAGCTCGGTACCATCCTGGCAATATCTCGGGAACTCGGGGAGGTGCTCTAGTTTGAATCAACTTCTTCTCGAGCAGGGCAGGAAGTAATTCCGCATACTTCATAGGAATGGGATCATACTGTGATGGTGGCCTCTGAGCACGGTGCTGCTGGGCATACTGTGGTGAAATTTGTTGTTGATATTGCTGCTGATATGGTTGTTGGTATTGTTGTTGAGGTTTTTGCTGGAACTGTGGCCGATAACCGGGACTCTGGGAAACAGTGGCAACATGTTGGTATCCTGCATACCGTTGCTGAGGTCGCCCATGGGCCACCATACTGACTTCCTGTTCCTTTTTTCTTTGAAAGTTATTCCCAAATTTCTTCACGGTATTATTTGGGACACTCTCCTTAACCAATCGTCCTTGTCGGACTCCTTCTTCGAGGCGCACGCCTATGTTTACCAACTCGGTGAAATCATTGGTAGGGCTAGCAATCATTCTTTCATAGTAAAAAGGGCCGAGTGTATTCAGAAAAATTCTGGCCATTTCATCCTCGTCTTTGAGTGAGTTAACTTGAGCAGCAACTTCCCTCCATCTTTGTGCATACTCTTTAAAGGTTTCCTTATCTTTTTGCGACATGGCTTGGAGTTGGTCTCTATTCGGGGCCATATCCAGGTTATACTTGTATTGGCGAACAAAGGCCTCACCCAAATCATTGAACGTCCGAATCTTCACACCGTCTAGGCTCATATACCATTTCAGGGCGGCACCCGTCAAACTATCCTGAAAGTAGTGAATCAACAGTTGATCGTTGTCGGTCTGAGTAGACATTTTCCGAGCGTACATCACAAGGTGGCTTTGGGGACAAGTATTCCCTTTGTACTTCTCGAAATCAGGAACCTTGAACTTAGCTGGGATTTGGACATTTGGCACTAAGCACAAATCATGAGCATTTTTCCCAAACAGGTCCTTCCCCCGGAGAGCTTTGATTTCCCGCTGCATATCGTCAAATTTCTCCAAGATCTCGTCCATTTGACTATATCCCCTCACATTCTCCGCATGGTAGATGGGTTCGTTGTCGTGCGGGGTAACATGAATCAACGGGTTTGTAACAACCGCCGTAGGTTGTGAGACAGGGACATGAATTTGGGGGATTGAGGTTCCTGATTGAGGCACCGGAATTGCATGTTGAATAGTGGGAGTCGGGATTTCGGTAGCGCCCGGGTGACCTCCTCCATTGAAGTTCAAAGGCATGCCCCAAGGGTATCCTTCAGGCATATTCTGTTGAGGCGTGCTACCATGTGTCGCTGGGATTGGGGTTGGGACAATTTCTGAGATCACCGGTGCTTGGGGAGTCGGTGGTCTATTCTGCGCTGCCACTAGTGCTTCTACCAAGGCATTCACCCTATCCAATTCTGCCCTGAATGTTGTTACTTGCTCGTGAAGCTGTGCGTTCTCTTGTTCCAAAGCGTCCATCTTCTTTCTTCTTAGCCGAGTATTGTGCGCGCGAGTTGGTTTCGGACGCGGTAGTCGGGCCACTTTGGGAAGAGACCGGTCGACAAACTCCCTTTTGAGAAAGACAGGAATCAGTTTTTGAACTTTATGCATGTATGCATGTAAATATGAACATATGTATGCATGATAAAAATAAAATTTTATTCGTATTTTACTTTGAGGGGAACACATAAGCGAACAATCATTAAAGGCTTTTGAAAGAAATAAAGCAACAAAAGTATAAGATCCACCGATAAGGTTCAACATTGATTTCATAATACTCAAAATACAAAGCACAAATTCTTTCATAAATTTTAACTTTGATTGCAAAATATTTAGAAGTACAAATCACAATTTCCTCTCATGGGATTATAACAAAATATTCAAAACATGCGTTACAAGTTTCCAACATAAAGTTTAATCATTACAAATCATGAATCAACATTAAATGCTTTTTTAGCCTCGGCCAATTCTTCCTTGTAAAACTCCACCATTTCCTTGCAATACTCCATGAACTTTTTGATGTCTGAAGGAACTTCGTAGTAAGACATGGCTATCTCGGCCTTTGCTAGCTTTTTTGGAAGACTTTCGATGACCATGTTTGAGAAAGCGGCCAATTTTGCAAATTCATCTCTCCACCTATCTGAATCACCCCACACCAACTCAAGTACCATTCCACGTTGAGCCATCTTGGTATTTACCTCTTCGAGTTCTTCATTCAAACGTGCAACCCGTTCTTCATACACCCTAAGAATGTGTTCGATTTCAGCTTGGATATGTTCACACCTTTCTCTTTCTTGGAAGTAAAGATTTTCAAACTCTTGCTTTCGACCAACTTCTAAATGTAGCTGTTCTTCGAACTCTTGGTTTTTCTGGGCGAGGACTCTTTCCGTGTTAGCTTGGAGGTACTCTCGCCTTGCCTTTTCTTGGGTGTATAGTCCTTCAAACTCTTGACTTTGGTTACCCTCGTGACGCCATTGTTTCTTAATCTTCTTGGTCTCTTCAACTTGCTCTAGGTATCTTAATCTCCATTTCTTTTGAGAAGCAGTGGCCGACTGTCCGAATTCTTTTACTTTTCCATAGGACTGTTTGAGCCTTTCTATCTCCTCATCCTTGGCAATGAGATTTTCTCTTGCGCTGAGCATACCATCCCCGATCTTTTCTCTTTTATCCTCAGACTCTTTTAAACTTTTATGACTTTCTTGCAAGACCCCTTCTTGGTACTTTAGATCTCTTTCTAGCCTTGCTCTTTTCCCCTCGACTTGCAAATACTTCGATTCCCAATCTTCATTTTTCTTTTGAAGTTCTGAAATCTGGGCTTTCAACTCTTCAGCTACCTCAATAGGAACCATAGTGATTGGTTCGGGTGACAAAGGTCTAACTACCATATCGAAAGGTAGTCGATTAGCTTCAACTCTTTCCCGCACCCATTGAGTGTAGAGTGGCTTGGCTACGCAATTCTTTTTGGTCCAAGGTTTCTTGTGTATTTGCCCCCAAGCTCTTCGGATTTTCTTTAGCAATGCGGGGTTTTCCTCTCCCTCTTTCAAGATAAATTCATCCAACAAATTATTGTCTGGTTTATCCTCCATTGGGTACCCTAGTTGTCGAAACGCGAGGACAGGATTATAGTTAATGCACCCTCGAGTTCCCACAAGAGGTACGTTGGGAAAGTCGCCGCAACTGAGGATGATTTCTGTACCATCTAACTCTCGAGAATACCAAGAAATATCTTTTTCAGTGAGAGCCATCATCCTTTGATGCCATTTTAAGCCGGCGGGATTTGACACAAAAGAATCTTTCCTTGGTAGATGAGAAGTTAGCCACTCTTGTAGTAAGGGAACACAACAGAATAACATACCCTTCCTTCGCCCTTCATATTTGATGTGGAGGGAATAATAAAAATCGGCTAGTAAGGCGGAGACAGGGTTCCCGGATATGAATACTCCGATGGCGGAAAAGTCCACAAAATTCTCAACGTCGGGAAACAGCACTAATCCGTATACCAAGAGAGCTAGCACCGCATTGAATGGTTTCCAATCCTTCTTTTCCAACAGAGCTTGGGCTTTCGTTTCTAACACACCTCTCGAGAATCCTTTGGGAACTCCCTTTCTATCATTCTTCTTGTCTTCTAGCCATGATGATACCTCGTCGCTTGTAAGATGAAGAGTTTTGGCAATTTCCTTCATATGAGGTTCCTCTCCCAAACCCACATAAGGCCCGTGGTCTTCTAGATTACAACCCAGGATCTTGGCGAATTCTTCTAGTGTGGGGGCCAACTGGAAGTCTTGAAAAGTGAAACATCGGAGTGGCGGATCATAGAAATGAGCTAGGGTGGTTAACGCCATATCGTCTATCTCTACATGTAGCAAATTGAGTATTGACCCATAATCTAACTCAAAACTTTTCTTGGCGATTGACGTCATCCCCTCACTCAACCCTTTGAGGCTTTCCACTTGTGGTTTCTTGACTTTGAGTGTGGGCGTGTGTCTTCTTGTTGAAGCCATATTTCTTCCTCTTTTTTTTTGAGCTTTTTAATCAACTGTTCACTCAAGTCCCCTATAAAGCAAAATGTACATGCAAAAATTATTTTCATGAATGCAAATGTTATGGTATGGAAGGATATGATCCGGAATATTTTGAATACTAGTTACATGGTACTATTTTAAAAGTTTTCCAAACTACCACCCCTCACATGTAGATTCTAGGCTTCCTAATGGTTCCTAAAATCATTGATCTTACTTGAAAGTATCACAGCCATTGCAAATCCTCACAAGACTGTAACACTTCCAAGGGATCTCTTTTAGGTGTGGCTTTCGCGTTAACCCTACGAGGTATCCACCAAGAAGGTCAACACTTAACCACCAATTAGGGTTCTAAACAGAGGTCCCTAATAACATGTTTCGAGGTTCTAGACTGGTTTAAAAGGTCCCTAGAGTCATGGATCCAACGAGAAAATATCATTGCCATTGCAAATCCTCGCAAGACAACAATATTCTCAAGAGGGTCTACTCTAGGCGTGGTTTTCATGTTAACCCTACAAGGTATCCACCAAGAAGGCCAACACTCGACCACTAACTTATCCTAAGTTTTTGCTCAAGTCCGGGTAGAGGACTTTTCTCTCATAAATATCAAACCCAAACATATAGGCATAATAAAGCAATATAAAATATACAAGACAAATAAAAGCACAAAATATAACATAGATACAAGTTAGGCTCAACTCTCTTGGGGAGTCCCCAGTGAAGTCGCCATTTCTGTCGCGGTGATTTTCGGACGCCAAGCTATTGGTTAACTTTGGTTCTCAAAAATTATGATTCACCACCGAGCTTTAATTTATCCAAGGGAAGGGGAAAAGATCGAATAAACCCATAATAAATTTTTAGAGATTTAAGGTTCGGGGGTTAGTTATACAAAGGGAAGGTATTAGCATCCTATGTATCCGTAGTACTCTACGGGAACCTCTTGTAAAATATGTATTTTTGTGCTAAAATGTTTTGCTTGTAAAATTTGCTTATAAATGATTGGGTAACGATGAGAGAATTTTTATTTATTAATTTTGGGATATTTAAAAGAAAAGAAAAAAAGTTTTATTAATTTTGAAATGGGAAGACACGAGGTCTTTTGCACTACGTATCCGCGAGGGATCAAAATCTCGTAGTTCGGGGTAAAATTTGTAAAGTAATTTGTTTGATTGATTTTTTTAGGAGGAAAGACGAGTCGTCATCTTAAGTTTAAACTCCTTTTTAATCCGCCACGAACATACTGAAAAGTTTATATCTTTTCCTGCCATATGTCGTGGGAAAATGAATTTCAACTAGAGATGACTCACGTCTAAACTCTCTTGAGAAAAAAAGTTTGAATTTGAAAAGCCAAGCGGCAAAAGATTTGAATTGTTTTTGTATTTTTTAGTTTTTTTGTGAAAATATTTAAATACGCTTAAGTGTATTAGAGCGTTTATTAAAAAAGGTTTGAAAAAAAGTTTCTCGACGAAAGTCGAAGTTTATTATAAAAAGATTTCTTTTTTTTTGAAATATTTGAAGGTTTTAGTTTTTTTGTTATTTTTTTAGAAAAAAAAGTATTTTTTAGAACGTCGGTTATTCGGACCGCAAGCCATCCGGCAGGAAATCCGAAGTCACTGGAGAGTGAAAAGTCATCCGCCAAACCACTCTTTTTTTCATTCTTTTTTTTTTATTTAAATAAAATGATTTTTTTTATTTCAAGCTCATAAATAGCGAACAAGTAAAAGCGAAAAAAAAAACAACGTAACGTGGGGTTAACAAAACATTTCCCTTTTCTTTTGGACTTACACAAAATAAATCACACAATATATTTTTTGCAATTTTACATCGAAGCAATGATAAACAAAATAAATAACAATGCATATTTTGGCGTTTTGATATTTAAATATAGCATATAACATGTGAATAATGTACAAAAATAAATAAATCAAATGACATTCGAATATAATAGACCAAATAAATAAAAATAAAAAAATAAAAGTAGAGCAGGGGGTGTAAACAGCAAGACAGGGGGTGTGGATAGCAAAACTGGACCAGGCCCAGTCCCATAAGGCCCAAGGCGCTGCCTTTTTGTGCAAAAAAAAACAGGGACGAGATCTGGGCCGTCTGATTAATCAGACGTCCCAGATTTGATCAAAAAGAAATTGTGATGGAGAGATTTGGGACGTTTGATCAGATCGGATGGTTCTTGGTGCGCTGGTGCACCGTAAGGCCATGCACCAGCACACACCTGATTGGGTGATGGTATATATACCCAAAACCCACAAAATTTTTCATTTTTCTCTCATTTTTCTCTCTTCTTCGCCGCCCTCTTCTCTCTTCTTCCTCATCTCCTAGCTCTGCTAGGGTTCATCTTCAAGATGAACAAGGGATGAACTTCATCCCTTCCGGCGAGACGCCGCCACGCCGGAGCGATTCCGGCGGCGGCTCCGCCGCCACGCCGGAGCGATTCCGCCGGCAAACCTCTTTTTTTTTTAAAAAAAACAAATTTTTTACATCAAAACCTTCTAAATCCTTTTCTAAACCCAAATCCGAGCTCAAAAATTCCTAAAACCTAGCCAAAAGTTCTAGATCGGAAAAAGAAAAAAAACGAGATAAACAAAAACCAACCTTTTCTTGTGTTCTTGATTTGTTTCCTCCCTCTACGATTCTGTTCACGTTTTTTGAAGGAAAAGGTTTGTTTGATTTTCTGTTTTTTCGTATTCTGTTGGTGTTGTGTTTTTCGTTTTTTTTGTTCTGGATACTTATGGAAAAAAAACGCAGTCTGTTTTTTTTGCGTGTTGGACTTTGAAAAGGTTCTCTTTTTTTTATGTTTCTGGATTTTGATCTTTGTTTTCTGTTGAAAAAAAGAATTTAGGGTTTGAGATGATGTTTTTTTTTTGTGTTTGGCCGTGGTCAAAAACCTCCCCTGTTCACTATGTTTCTGTTCATTATATACACTGATCTGAGTTCCTAAGATCCAAAGGATCTAGCCTGAAACTGGACAAGGACAATGCTGGAGGGAACACAGGACTGAAATTGGGAAAAAAAGTACACTGTGTTTCTGCTTTCTGCAGAAACAACTCCCCTTTGCGTGTTGGAGAAATTGAAAGTTGACTTTGGACACATTTTTTTTTATTTTTTAATTAATTAATGAAAAACAGAAAAAGCAATCAAAAAATAAATAAATAAATAAATAATAATAATAATAACATAAATGAAAATAATGAAAATTGAAAAAAAATAAAATAATAATAATAATAATAATAATAATAATATAAAAATATAAATGAACACAACAAATGAGGTATTTTAAAATACCTCTCTGCCGAAATTTCGTTTGAAAAAGCGAAGCAAATCCCGGACAAAAATGCATGACATATGGACATGAGGCGGGATTTTAGGTCAAAAATTGGGGTATGACAATAGGCCTAGGAGGCCTCCTTTAGATGTAAGATTCATTTTGACAATGGAGGTTTCAAGATGGAGGGCTTTTGCAATGGTTGGAGGTTTAAGAGTGGGTTCAAGGCCGCTGAAAGGTACTTTGTTGAGTATCGGTAAACCAATGAGATAAGAGTATTCTTCAAGGGTAGGAACAAGTTGGTAATCCGGAAAGGTAAAACAGTGGTAAAGGGGATCATAGAATTGGACCAAAGTTTCCAAACTTTCTTTTTCAATATTCACTTTGAGAAGACCGAGCAATTTCCCATGATCTCTATGGAAGTCCTCCGGGAAGGTCACTAAGGATCCTAGCTCCTTCAACCTTGATAAATCTAGTGTCTTGAAATTGTATTTCTGGGTGTTTCTCCTTACAACATCCATATCTACAATGTTTACAAAAAGATTTGCTTAAGTCCTTCGACATTGGATGAGTAAAAATTTATGAATGAATGCATGCATGCATGATTATGTTACAATGATTCACAACATAGCTTGAAGGTTGGAATACATAGTGATGGAGTTAAGGAACAAGCCCCCTATATGATAAGTACTAGGGTTTATTTGTACCTGCATTACGGGTTCTACAAAGTTCTCAAAGTCCTCGACCTCCTCCGAAAATCATCGGGTTACGAAACTACTTCCGATCCAACAAAATCCGTAGAAAAGTCTCGTTTGAGTGTAGTATCGCGTATCAACCAATCCGAGACTTACTCTCGATTAGCCACCGCACTACGCCCTAAAGAGGCCAAGATGAGTTAGGTGTAACTAAAGGTCCTCAACATCGTCGGTTCCTTGAAGATAGAATGTCAAACACGACTACTCATATTGGCACTATTACCTCCAAAGTTCCTCAATTGAGTGTGGTTACCACATATGCCACGGCCGAAACTTACTCTCGGATAGACATTATGATTATACCACTATCCTATCTTATGGTTCCCTCAAGTCCGGGTGGGGGACTTATCTCACCACTCAAAGCAAACCCAAATATATAAACATACATTCACACAAACAAAGGAATAATAGCGCAAAAATAAAGATTAAAAACAAGTTAGGTTCAACCCGTTTGGTTGTCCCCAGTGAAGTCGCCATTTCTGTCGCGGTGATTTTTGGATATCGAGTTATTAATTAACTTCGAATCGCAATTTAATATTCCACCACCGATCATTAATTTATCCGAGGGAAAGGAAAAAAGTTCGAAAAAAACCCTATTTTTGAGATCAAGGTCCGGGGGTTAGTTATACGAAGGGAAGGTACTAGCACCCTAAGTATCTATAGTACTCTATAGGAACCTCTTGTTTTTATTCTAACTTTGCGCTTTATTTTATTTGCTTGTAAAAATGTGTAGGAATTAAAGTGATGAATAAAAAAGGTTTAAAGTGAAAAGGAAGAAAAATGTTTTTGTTGATTTTATTGATTGGAGAGACAAGTCTCATGCCTACGTACCCGAGGGATCAAACCACCGTAGTTCGGGATAAAAATTACGAGTAAATTTGTTTGTTTAATTTTAAAATTTTGAAAAAAATATTTTAGAGATAATAAGGAAAGTGTGAGATTGATTCATTTTTATTTATGACAAAAAGTCTAAATGATTAGGATTGATTGATTTTTGATTTAGAAAAAAGACGCGATCGCTTGGTTTGAAGTCCAAGGTTTATTGAGAAAAAGGGTTTGAATGATAAAAGTCACTTGGTTTGAAGTCCAAGGTTTTTTTGCGCGATTGAAAAAATGCACTTGGTTTGAAGTCCAAGGTTTTTTTTGCGGAAAAATGAACACTTGGTTTGAAATCCAAGGTTTTTGAAAGTATTTGACGATAAAATATTTTTGATGCTTTTCGATGCTTGAAACTAAATTGTTTGTGTATTTTTTGAAAGAGGTTTTGACCTCATTTTTTTTGATATAAAAGAAACGGATAATGGTTACGCGCGAAAAGAACAATATTAACGTTATACTAAATAATTAAGCGCGAAGACAAACCGTAATGATATTTTGATCAAAACGATGTCTTCTCCTCGGAATTTTAATATTCTTACGTTTTTGTGGAAAACAATAAAAATTAATATGCATGAGATGCTATGCAATTTTTATTTATTTTTACATCAAATCCTAAAATACACACTAAAGTCCTTGCAATAAAAATAAATAATTAATTAATAAAGCGATAAATAAATTATTAGATTAAGAGTTATTAGCAATAAACAATATTGACATGTATGAATGAAAATGTTAAGTTAGAGAGGATTATTAGATTAATGACAATAAATAAAGTTAATTGTTAAGTTAACGGATTAGTAACAATAAATAAAAATACTAAGCATAAATAAATGTTAGTGTTAGCAACAATAATTAAGCATAAATAAAATGTTAGTGAGTTAGTAAATTAATAAAAAAAAAACCTCCAATTAGTACTTAATTTGGATTGAAAAGCTCATTGAAGCACATTCCATAAGTACTTTTTGTCATAGGTTAAAAAATTAAAAAAAAATAAAACAGGCGGTGCAGAAATCAAAACGAAAATACATGGGGGTGCAAAAAGTAAACAGAATGAGCAAGGCCCAGTCCAAATAGGCTTTTCTGCCCAAAAAAACATCCAAAAACTTGGGATCAATCTCGGTCGTCTGATGGATCAGACGGCCCTGATCTAAACTTAAAATGAAAGGATCTAGACCATCTGATAAGGATCAGTGGCTGAGAAGATAGGGTGCAGTGTGCTGCGATAGACACGCGCACACCGGATCGGATTGGGGTATAAATACCCCAAACCCTAAAAAATTTCACATTTCTCTCTTCTTCTCCTTCCTCACCGCCGGTGGCTATACCTCCTTCTCCTTCAACCTCTCGGTTTCTTTCTTTTTTTCAACAACCAAAACTTTTTCAAAAAAAACAACATCAAAACTACACCAAAATAAATCCTAAACCCTAAACCAAACTCAAAATAAACGAACAAATCCACTCTAGATCAGATCGAAATGGAAAAAAAGAAAAGTTTCAACCTTGAGTTTTGATTTCTGATTCTATTTCTTCTTCTTCTTTTCGTTTTTCGATTTTGTTTTCTGGTTTTTTATCTGGGCGAAAGTGATGGTGATGAAGGTTTGATCGGTTTTGGTTGATCTTTGGTTCGTTTTTCTGGGTTTTTGAATAATGAATGATGAATGATGATGATTCTGTGATGTGATTATTTTGTTTAAATCTTTTTGGGTTATGTTTTGGTTATGAGGGTGATGATTTGTGTTCTGATTTTGTTTTTGAATGGATTGGAAAGAAGTGTTCTGATTGTGTTTTTGAATGGATTGGTTCTGGTGTTTTGAGGAAGATGATGATGGTTATTATTTTTTATTTGATTTTTTTTTGTTCCGATTTTGTGGATTTGATCCAAAAAGAGAAGGAAAGTGGAATTGATTTTTGTTTCTGCGGCTGATTCAAAGATTGTTGACCTAGGGGACTGTGCAATTAATGATCTATTTATATTGTGTCAGAAATTAGGGTTAGGCAGATGAAATTTTCCCCATTTGGACAAAATTGCCCTTTTGGGCTTGGATGAGGACAAAAACCCAGATTTGGACCTTTGACAAACTGACCCAAAAAAACACCTGAGGAAAAACCAATAAATGAGGTATTTTAAAATACCTCTCTGCCGAAATTTCGTCAGAAATGACAAAGAGGGAAAAAAAGTTTTAAACGCCGAACAAAATCGATCGGTCAAAAAATGGGGTATGACAATGGTTGAAGAATAAGTTGAAACCTACAAAAATAGTAAGAAACGAGAGTATATAAACAAAATTAATGAACAAATAATAGAAAGATATATTATTATTTATTTGAGTCCGATTTACTACATTTAGGATTGAGTTGTTTTATTGTATCTAATGGTTCTGATTTACTTACTGCATTGTTGACTGCAGTAAATTCGATGGTTATTCTCAAACTTGTGATTTTGAAAATTTATTTGTATTTTCTTACTTGAAACTTAATTTTTAGATGCTATTTCAAAGTTGGAAGAGGATCTTGCTGTGAATCCCAGCAAGCATTATGTTCTTTGGTGTTTGGAAATGCTCTCACTTTACAAGCATTTTTAAACCTAGACTCTATTGAGGCTAAAGTTCATTTTGACAACGCGGTTGGATACTTTCAACAAGCTATTAATGAGGTACCATTTTACTTCAATATCAATGAACGTATCATTGAAGTGTGGAAAGTGTTTTACATGTTGACTTGTAAAAATACCCTATCTTGTTATTGTCTGTATTTGTTGACTGCTTTTTAGAGTTGTCATGTATTTCTTTTATGCCGAGCTTTTTCTTTCTCTATATTCCTTTTTATTTTTTGTAGCGTGACCTTTGGAGGGTACTTTGTTGGAACAAAATGAGTTTTAATTATAAAACACCCTAAGTTTTGATGATAACAAGGTATTAAATGGACAATTGGTATTACTAATGAATGATCTAGTGTGCAGGAACTAAGTAAAAATATCATCCACGTAGATCATCATTTGGGCATCTGAAGGACACAGTCTGAAGTGTTAAGGCTCTGAAAGTGTTGGAAGCATCAGAGCCTCTGAAGAAGTCCTCAGAGGCCAATGAAATAAACACAGTCTGAAGCGTGTGTACATCTTCAGAAGATCAAAGAAACAATATCATCAGATCCTGAAGAACTCTCTCTGAAGGAAGACAACTAATAACCAATGCAATAGTACAACGGTCATATCAAAGAGTACAACCGTCTTGTCAACAAAAAGGAGAGTATACAACCAACGGTTCTTTTCTCAACGTCTTTATACCTAGAATATAAATAGAAAACATCCTGATAGAGAGAAGACTACTGGAAGATCATCTGAACTCAGAAAGATTCAAATCATATTCAAGCTGTGAACTGTGTTATTCTTTCTTGTGTAATATTCTAAGTTAAATATCTTTTGATATTACAGACTCTGAGCTTAGTGTTTAGAGAGTCTTGCTTAGAACTTTCAGTCCTACTTAATCTGTGTATTAAGTTAGTTTGTGAAGTCTCTTTGTCTTGTGTGACTTAGAGCAGGAAGTCTTAAGTCTTGTGTGACTTGAGCAAGGAAGTCTTAAGCTTGTGTGCTTAAGCAAGGAAGTCTCTAATCTTGTGTGATTAGAGCAAGGAAGTCTCTTTGTCTTGTGTGACTTAGAGCAAGGAAGTCTCTTGCTTGTGTGCTTGAGCATTAGTTGTGTAATCTTTGTGATTATAGTAAAATCCCTTGGAAGTGCAAGGGGACTGGACTACTCTCGTTTTGTGAGAGGAACTAGTATAAAACTTCTGTGTGTTCTTTCTCTCTCTCTCTCTCTCTCACTGTTTTATTTGTGTTTTGTGTTTAGTCTAGTTTATCATATCCGCTTCATTTCTATATTTCTTAA
The DNA here is from genome assembly GCA_951799995.1 of Trifolium subterraneum. Lineage (NCBI taxonomy): Eukaryota > Viridiplantae > Streptophyta > Magnoliopsida > Fabales > Fabaceae > Trifolium > Trifolium subterraneum. The sequence continues at coordinate 17,849,666 of OX637464.1, read as the reverse complement.
AGCAAAAGAATCAATTTTTCAAAACACAATTCAACCCCCCTTCTTGTGTTTTTCACCTTCAATTGGTATCAAGAGCTCCGGTTCTGTCTTTTAATCACTTCACAGTGAGACAGTAAAAGATCTTTGAAAAACACTGTATGTCTGGGGAAGAAACATCTACAACTGCACCTATTCCTACATCTTCTAATTCAGATCTATCCAACGTTCAATACAACTACGACAACATGACCTCTACCTCTTCAGCGTCTAATCATGATTCTAGCAACAAAAAGGTTCCAATCTTTAGTGGTGATGCTCTAAGATTTGAATGGTGGAAAGATAGCATTTACCACTATGTCAATGGAATTGATGATGAGCTTTGGGACCTGATATAAGAAGGAGTACCTATTGATGGAATAGGCTCTGATGGTAAGATTACCATAGCTCAGAAAAGAGCTTTATCTGCTGAAAACAAGAAGATTTTTTCTAAACACAACAAGGTCAAACAAATCATGATGTCAGCAATATCTCATGATGAATATATCAAAATCATGGATAGATCTACAACTAAAGCTATGTATGACTCTCTATGCTCAAACTATGATGGTAATAGGCAAGTTCAGAATGCCAAAGCAAGACTACTGGTTCAGCAGTATGAGCTTTTTACCATGAAACCTGATGAGGACATTGAGACATGTTTTCTAGATTTCAGACTCTGGTGTCTAGCCTCAGGATTCTGAAGAAAAGTTATACAACCTCTGATCATGTGTGGAAGATCCTAAATAGCTTGACTGACAAATGGAGACCTAAGGTCACAGCTATTGAGGAAGCTAAGGATCTTGAGAAAATATCTCTTGAATCACTTATCAGCAATCTCAAGAGCCATGAGATGCTATTGAATGCTGATGCAGTGAAGAAGAAGGAAAGATCAGTAGCTTTAACTTCAACCAAGAAATCTTCAAAAGCTGTCAAAGCTAAAACTCTGGAGGTTGAGGAGGATTCGTCCTCAGATGATCAAGAAGAAGAAGAAGATGAAGAACTTGCCATGTTCACCAGAAACTTTCAAAAATGGGCAAGGATGAGTAAGAGTCGTAAAGGAAATAGTTCAAGGAGCACTCCCAGCAGAGAAGAGAAGAATTGCTTCAAGTGTAACAAACCAGGACACTTCATTGCTGAATGTCCAGAAGCTTCATCAAAGGACAAGAACAAGAAGTTCAGTAGCTACAAGAGGAGATTTCAGAAGAGCTTAATGGCAACGTTTGAAGACCTGGAAGCATCCTCAGACAGTGATGATGAAGAAGCAAATGTAGCTCTGATGGCTACAGCTGATGAAGACTCTGAAGGATCAGACTCTGATGAATCTGAACAGGTATTGTTAAATTATTCTAAAGAACAACTCTTAACCTACCTTGGTATGTCTTTAAGCAAGTTTGCTAAATCATCCTCTAAACTAAAACTTTTAAAAACACAAAAGGATGAGTTAGCAAAGAAAGCTGAACATTTTCAAGCTCTATATAAAAATTCTTTAATCAAAATTGAAGAACTTGAAAATGGGTGCACAAGATGTAACAAACCTACTGATGAGCATGAGATTGCTCTTCAGGAATTTGTTCATCAGAACGTCAACAAAAGTTAAATGGCGTCTATGATTTATAATGTTTGTAAAAATGTAGGTGAAGGAACAGGTTACTCATATGGTAAATCATATGGGAAACAAAATCCTTACATTAGTTTAAATAATATTCCTGATAATCTTTATTCAACCTTTGTGCCTGAGAAAAACAAAGGCAAAACTATGATTGTTTCAGACTCTGAAGGTATCTCTGGGGTCTGCAAGACAAGCTCTGAAGCTACATCAGAGGCTGTTTTTCAGAACCTCAAAGAAAGTAACTCAGGACCTGAGTGTTCAGAATCTGAGACTATCAAGTCTAAGACTCTGAAAACTTTGGGACTCAGAAGCTCATCCAATCAGACTCTAAAACAAACTAAGCTGATGATAAATAATCAACATAAGACTCTGGTAAGCAAAACTAATCCTAGATTAGAAAAGCAATCCAAGCCCTATAGTGATTATCAATCAAAGCCTAGATTTCAAAATCAATGTACTAAGAGGGTCAATTTTCAAAGACCAAATTTCAAAGGAAATTCTTTAATAGTCCACAAAGTTTTTCACAGAGGCAAAGAAGAACTAAAGGTTATAGAACTAACCAAACTGGACCTAGAAAACAATGGGTACCAAGATGTAAAATTGTCTCCTATTCAGATTTTCATTGTAGGAAAAATCATTTCAAATAAGATGAATGGAAGCAAGTGATCAGCTGTGGAAGAAAAGCTTATGTTCCAAAACATTACTTTACTTCCAGAGCTGCTGAAGTGGACAAAGCAAATGATTATTGGAGAAAACTTCACAATGAATGTAAAGGATATTATTACAATGATTGACCTTGTTTATTCTACAGCTATCCAGACTGAAAGAAAATAGTAATCAATCATGGTATCTGGATAGTGAATGTTCAAGGCACATGACTGGTAATAAGAAATTGTTCACATCATTGAAACTTGAAGATGGTGGAACAGTCGGCTTTGGAGGAAATCAGAAAGGCAAGATCAAAGGTACATGTATTGTAGGTAATTCCTCCCTTTCTATTAATAATGTTTGGTTTGTAGATGGACTTAAACACAACCTATTTAGCATCAGTCAATTTTGTGACAATGGGTTTGTGGTTAACTTTGATAAAGGGTTATGTACTGTAATTAGAGAATCTGACAAGTCTATAGTGTTCAAAGGTAAGAGAATAGGCAATGTTTTTAAAGTAAACCTTTCTGATTTGGCAGACCAAGAGGTAAAATGCTTGCTAACTCTGATTGAAGAAAAGTGGGTTTGGCATAAGAGGTTAGGTCATGCTAACTGGAGGTTAATCTCTAAGCTTAGCAAACTTGACCTTGTCAGAGGCCTACCTAAGCTACACTATCACTCAGATGCTCTTTGTGGATCCTGCCAAATAGGAAAGAGTGTGAAAACTTCTTTTAAACCAAAACATGTTGTCTCTACCTCCAATCCCTTAGAGCTACTTCACATTGATTTGTTTGGTCCTGTGAGTACAGCCTCAATCAATGGAAAGAAATATGGACTAGTCATTGTTGATGATTACAGTAGATGGACTTGGGTTAAATTCCTCAGAAATAAGGATGATGCATATGATGTCTTTAGCAGTTTCTGCACACAGATACAAAAAGAAAAAGGTTTACACATTTTGAAAGTTAGAAGTGATCATGGTGGTGAATTTGAAAATGAAATGTTTGAAAATTTTTGTGAAAAATATGGCATCTTACATGAGTTCTCTTCTCCTAGAACTCCACAGCAAAATGGAGTTGTAGAAAGAAAGAATAGAACTCTGCAAGAAATGGCCAGAACCATGATGCATGAGACTAACATTGCTAAGTATCTGTGGGCAGAAGCTATAAACACAGCGTGTTATGTTCAAAATAGAATTTATATTAGACCTATTTTGAATAAAACAGCATATGAACTATTTAAGGGAAAGAAACCCAGTGTATCCTACTTTAATCAATTCGGGTGTACATGTTACATTCTGAATACAAAAGTTCATCTGAAGAAATTTGATGCTAAAGCTTACAAGGGTATCTTTATTGGATACTCTGAACGCTCAAAAGCATACAGAGTGTATAATTCTGAAACTCATACAGTGGAAGAAAGTATGCACATAAAATTTGATGACAAGCAGCCTGACAAAGTGTCAGAGCTAGTTGAGAACTTTGCAGATATTCAACTATCAGATGATGAAGAATCAGAATCTGAAGACACATCATGACCAACTCAACCAACCTCTAAAGAAACAAATTCAGCTCCTGAAACCTTGGACTCTGAAGATCAACTAGCATCAGAACTTATCAGAAGCAGTCCAAGCAGAATTGAGCAATCAAAACAATCTTTTAAATACAAATCCTCTCATCCAGAAGAGCTAATCTTGGGAAACAAGGACAGTCCAAGAAAAACCAGATCAAGCTTCAAAAATGAAGACTCATTAATTGGATTAATCTCCCTAGTGGAACCAAGTTCAACTGATGAAGCACTAGCTGATGATGCATGGATTGTTGCAATGCAAGAAGAGCTCAACCAGTTTGAAAGAAATGAAGTCTGGAGCTTAGTACCCAAACCTTCCAAGAAGAATATCATTGGAACAAAATGGGTCTACAGAAACAAGTTAAATGAACAAGGAGAAGTTGTTCGTAATAAGGCAAGACTGGTAGCTCAAGGGTATAATCAACAAGAGGGGATTGACTACACTGAAACATTTGCTCCTGTTGCTAGACTTGAGGCTATCAGACTACTTCTTTCCTATGCTACTTATCATAGTATTATTTTGTATCAAATGGATGTTAAAAGTGCATTCTTAAATGGCTACATTTCTGAAGAAGTATATGTCAAACAACCTCCTGGTTTTGAGGATACTTCACATCCTGACCATGTTTTTAAGTTAAAGAAATCTCTTTATGGTCTGAAACAAGCTCCCAGAGCTTGGTATGAAAGACTAAGCAATTTTTTAGTTGACAAAGGTTTTCAAAAAGGTCAAGTTGACAATACTCTCTTCAGCAAAACATTTAAGAATGACATTCTAATTATTCAAATTTATGTTGATGATATTATTTTTGGATCTGCTAATTCATCTTTGTGCAAGGAATTTTCTAAGATTATGCAGGAGGAATTTGAAATGAGCATGATGGGAGAGCTAAAATTCTTTCTGGGAATACAAATCAACCAAGACAAAGATGGCACCTACATTCATCACACCAAGTATACAAAGGAGCTGCTGAAGAAATTCAACATGGATGATTGCAAACCAATGACGACACCAATGCATCCAACAAGCAGTCTCAGCAAGGAGGATTCAGAAGGCAAAGTTGATCAGAAGTTCTACAGAGGTATGATAGGTTCTTTACTTTACCTAACTGCATCAAGGCCTGATATTTTGTTTAGTGTATGTTTGTGTGCTAGATTCCAATCAGATCCTAGAGAATCTCATCTTACTGCTGTAAAGAGAATCTTTAAATATCTGAAGGGAACCACAAATCTTGGATTATTTTATAAGAAAACAAATGATTATAAGCTGATAGGATTCTGTGATGCTGACTTTGCTGGAGATAAGATAGAGAGAAAATCCACAAGTGGCAATTGTCAATTTGTGGGTGAAAATCTTATATCTTGGCTAGCAAAAGACAAACTACAATAGCTTTGTCCACAGCAGAAGCAGAATACATATCAGCAGCCAAGTGTTGTACACAACTACTCTGGATGAGATATCAGTTAGAGGATTACAAAGTTAATAGTCACAATATTCCACTTTTCTGTGATAACACTGCAGCTATTCAACTTTCTAAAAACCCAATTTTGCATTCAAGAGCTAAGCATATTGAAATTAAACATCATTTTATAAGAGACCTTGTTCAGAAGGGTAGTGTAAATGTTCAATACATTGAAACTGAAAGACAATGGGCTGATATATTTACCAAAGCCTTAGCAGTTGAAAGACTAGATTTTATCAAAAAGCATCTGAACATGACTTTGGTCTCTAAAGATATCAAACTCTGACTTACAAAATTGTGGATTCAGCCTCTGAACTCTGGAAGGTCTTCAGACGCTGAAAATATTTAAACCCTGAAGTGTTTACCCATGTGGAGTACACATGTCAATTAATCTGTCTTTACTCTTAAGTCTGTGATTGGTTAGTGTAAAGACAGTTTATGACGAAATTCTTTATTGCAACGAATGTACTCCCCCATCATTGTTTTTACTAGAGTTTTTCAAAATCTTTTTATTCCTTTCTCGCACAAGTTCACTTTCACATCTCGCCCTTCTCTTCTAAAACCCAGAGCACTTTCTTTCTCCCTCATACTAGCAAAACCCTGTTCGCTAACCTCAACAATGGCAAGTTCATCGTCTGTACCAAGATCCCCAGAGGACATTCCAATAAACATCTATGCTCAGGACTCTTATCTTAAAGATGCCACTATGAATCTTAGGTTTGAAGAAAGTAAATTGGTTATGGAAAAACCAATAGACTTTGAGGCCTTAAAAAATCAATGGACATGACTACAAGGAATTCTTCACTGAACAAGGCTGGGGGCACTACTTGGATATGCTTAATGGACCTATCTACTCCAATTTAGTGTTTGATTTCTGGAGAAAGAGTGAAGTTGTGACTTTGGTAGATGCTAATGTTAAACTTCAACGCATAATTGATCAGAACCCAAGTGAAAATAAAGGAAAATCAAGAGAAGAATTGGGTCTGAGAAAATTCACTGAAACAGAAATTCGCTCTAGTGTTGGAGAATTTCAAGTCATGTTAACAAGAAGCAATTTGGCCAAAATGCTAAATCTTCCCAACACTGGAATGATAAGACACTATACTGCAGCTTCTAGAAGAAAGTCAGTGTATCTAAATGATATTGCCAGACTTTGTTTCAAGGATCAGAAGCTGTCCAACAAGGTTAGTCGTCTGAATTATCGTGAAAAGGTTTTTGCTAAGATTTTATTCTCATCTTTTCTACCAAGGGATACTGGCAGTGACTCTCTGAATTGGGATCAGAGACACTTTATCTACTTCCTCTCCACCAAAAGGAAAATGAATCTACCTGCTTACATCTTTCAACATCTATGTGAGACAATCTGTGAGGCTCAAAAGTTTGACAATCCTTCCAAATTAATCTCTCATCCAAGGCTCCTAAGCTTCATCTTTGAGCAACTTGGTCTTCCTGATAGATTCATGTTTGCTGGAGTGTCTGACGAACTTGAACAAGTTAGAGCTCCCATTCTTGATGCTAAAGTCTTGGTGAGTCTGCGTTTGAAGAGATCAGACAAGCTCATTTATCCACAAAAACCTCTTCTGGTAAACAAGACAAAATTTCAGCCAATCAGTAACGCCTTCATTTTTTATAATGAACCTCCTGAAGTCATTTTGGAATACATGAGGTTAATGAAGGAAAGAGGAACCCCAATCACTCATAAGGACATTGGAAGAGGTGATGGCCCAACTTTTGCACAGATTATGAGAGCAGTTAAGGAAGAGGTGTTCAGTGACTATGAAGAAGATGAAATGGTTGAGGAACCATCCATGCAAGAGGCCTCTATACATAGGTCAGAGGATGATCATCCAGAGGTTGAAGAAGAGCCGGTGGCTGCAGAACCTACTGTAAAAGACCTGCTAAGTGCAAAAATTCTCAAAAGATCTCGCACAAAGCATTGCACTCCTAGGGGACAGAAGAGACAAAGATCAGATACAGGTAATGTTGGAACAAAATATGTGTTAATACACACCCTTAAGTTTTGATGATAACAAGTATTAAATGGACAATTGATGATACTAATGTTTAAATTAAGTGCAGGAGAATTCAACGTTTAATCAAGAGCACACTTAATTTAAACTCTGATGAAACCAATGGAAGTCTGAATATTTAGACTCTGAAAGAGTTCAGATGCTACAACGTGGTCAGAAGCTATACAAAGTTCAGAAGCTCAAAGTAGATCAGAACGTCTAAAAGCTGTTCAGGAACTCAGAGGAGTTTAGAAGCTCAAGGATGTTCAGAGGCCTACAAGAGTTCAGAGGCTGTCTGCTAGTCATAAGTCATTTAGAGGATGAAGACGTTATGAAGCTGAATTACGAAAGACTATCAGAGGCCAACCATTCAAAGACCAATCAGACTCCAAGTTATCAAAGGTTCATCAGAAGCAAAGGAATTCCCAGTCATCAGAGGGCTACATCAACTACAACTTATCAAGCCTGATGACTTGTTCTAAGGTCAACTAAAATGCAACGGTCACAAAGGATGTGATCCCTCTCTGTAGGAGCTAGTTGTACCTTATAACTGTACCATTGGACAGACAGCAAAGGTGAAGCTTCTCTGCAAAGGAAGACGTGGCTTTACTCAACGGATCTTCAATGTCTACAGCTGTCCAAGTTGCAACGGGAATTTCTCCAACGTCTCAATGTCTTTCTCAACTCATATAAATATGCCAAAGAAAGAATTGATGACTAGCGCTCACCATTAGATAAAATCTCTCAGAAGAAAGTGAGAATTTGAATTGTAATAGATAATATCTCTCAAATGAAGTGAGCATAAAAACTAGCTTAGAGCCTCTGAAGTTATTATGTTTGTAATAAGTTTTAAGCTCATAAGTTAGTAGTAAGTCTTCTGCTTAGTGTAGAAGCAAGAAAGTCTTCTGCTTAGTGTATAAGCACGTAAGTCTCAATCTTAGTGATTAGAGCAGTGAAGTCTTGAGCCTGAGTGCTTGAGCAAGGAAGCCTCTGATCTTGTGTGATCAGAGCAAGGAAGTCTCTTTGTATTGTGTGACTTAGAGCAGGAAGTCTCAAGCTTGTGTGCTTGAGCAAGGAAGTCTTTGATCTTGTGTGATCAAAGCAAGGAAGTCTCTATGTCTTCTGTGACTAAGAGCAGGAAGTCTTGAGCTTGTGTGCTTGAGCAACTATTGTAATCCTAGTGATTATAGTGAAACTCTCTTGGAAACAAGGGGACTGGAGTACTCTCAATTTGTGAGGGGAACCAGTATAATTTGTTGTGTGTTCTTCTTTCTCTCACTCTCTCATTTACTCCTTCATCATTCATAACGCCATAAGTTAATTGTGTGAATAATCCGTTGTGCTTTAAAGACTCTGAAAAGAATTTAAATATCTTGGAAAGTTTTTAAATATCCAAAACACAATTCAACCCCCCTTCTTGTGTTTTCTCCACGCACCTTCAATTGGTATCATAGCTCCGGTTCTGTTGGTAAATCACTTAACCGTGAGACAGTCAAGATCCAAAGGAGAAAACCTCCATGGCTCAAAACATGGATGAGTGGAAGCAGAAGCTACATCAACAAGTTGCTGATCTTAGCAAGAAATTTGAAGATGAACTGAGCTTAAACGAAGATCTGAGCAACAATCAAAATCCTTCCACTTTAGGGGCTAATCAAACTTCTGGTATTGGTTCTACAGCTACTACTCTGTGCCTCATTAGTGATGATAATGAAAGCATTCAGTGGGCAACAGTAAATGGCTTGTTAGATCAATATGAGGAGTTTAGGATGGAGGAAAATGAGAGCATTGAGAAAATGAACATAAGGTTTCAAACTATCACAAGCAAGCTTGAAGAGCACAACAACAAACTCAGCAACAAAGAGCTTGTAAGCAAGTTGCTGAGAAGTTTGCCTCTGGATTGGAATGAAATTCCACATTCTATAGAGGAAACTGAAGACATCAAGTCAATGAGTCCTGAATCATTGATTGATTTACTCAGAGTCCATGAATTGGCTCTGAAGGATATGCAAGAACTGAAACGTGAAGAAGCAGAAGCAGCAAGGAAAGGAAAGCAAGCATTGGAGCATGAAGATCTTATTGAAGAACCTGGTGAAGAGTATCTTGAAAGGTTTTCAAGAAAAATTCAAAGATGGTACATCTTCAAGAAGAATGGAGGAAGACTAGCTAAAGGAATGACAACATGGGATGTACTAGACAACTTCTCTGAAGATGAGTCTGAAAGAGCACCAAGAGCTGAAGGATCAAGTTCTGAAGATGGCTCAGACTCTGAAGACTCAGGCTCTGATGAAAAGTCAGAACCTGAGAGCAAAGAAAGCATCCAGAGAACAATAAATCAAGTATATTCTAGTCTTTCCAAAGCTAAATTGATCAAACATCTTAATAAGACCTTACTTAAACTCTCTAATAGTCAGCAGAGGTATAAAAAGCTTAAAGCAGACTATGAGAATTTAAGTAAGCAAGGAAATCACTCTGAAGGTCTTGAACAAAAAGATTTTATCAAAACTAAAGACCTTGAGAATGATTTTGCTATATGTTACAAACCCCTTGAGCACTCTCTAGCTCTCAAAGAGTACTGTAACATCAATGCTGATCAAAATAAAATTGTTTCCATGCTTTGCAACCTTAAGACCAACAATACTAATGGGATTGGATACTCCAGTAGTAAAATACTAGAGGAACCAAGCTCATCAGTTATTGATGGAAGCTTCTCACTTCCAAATCTTTACACTACATTAGTATCTGATAGCTCTCAGATGAAACAAATGAAGGATGAAGATTTGGCAACTAACAGTCTAGGACCCTCAAGCAAGTGGGTACCAAGAGACAAAATTGTTTACTTGATTGCAGGTGAAACTAAGACTCTGAACCTTCCAATCACATGGATGCATGTGACTGTGAATGGAAGAAGAGAAATTGTGCATAGAAGGCACATTCTTGAAGAGTCAGATGGAGAAGAAGATGAGATGGAGTACATAAGAAGCAGGAAGGAGTATGAAGACCTTGAAGCATGTATTGAAGATGACAACAACTCAGTGTGGTGGAGTGATTGCTCTGGCTATGACTCTGACTACACCTAATCAAGAAAGCTTCAATACAAGGTAAGTATGCTTAACTCCTGAATGACATATTCAGAGAAATAACTCTAAAAGGTTGAAAATGTCTTCTTAGGATACACAGTGTTCAGTACTAAAAACCTTGAAAAAATCCTGTCTGAACATATTTTCTTGTGCCCTGAAAGACTTGTCTTTCAGCCTCTGAAGTTCTTCAGGTTTCAGCATCTGAAGAATCTCAGACTCTGAGAAACGTTTCAACCTCTGACAGTTAAGCCTCTGAATACAAAATGAATTGGAAACGTTTAAGTATTTTTACTAAAACGTTTTGGCGCTAAATAGACAACACGTACACACGTTCTGATTGGTTTGAACACAGTTAATGATTAGTTTGTTTTATTTTCTTTAATGTATTGTGTGTTTTTAATTTGTTTTATGTTTTCTAAAAACTCTTAAACACTCACACTCTACACTATCAAACTATTGCTCTTCAAACCCAGAACAAACTCTATCTCTTACTTTAGCATCCTCCACACCCTAACCTTTTGAAATGGCATCTACTTCAACACCAATTCCAAACTCCTTGTTTATTTTTCTTGATAACTTTCCGATCAACACCATTGCTTGCGAGGAGATGTTTTCTACAGATTTATCTCTCAAGATGGAGGGAAAATCTTTGAACCTGGTTATGGAACAACCAGTGGACTTTGATAGTTTGGAAAAGAACCATCTTGATGTCCTAAAGTTCTTTTCTAATCACAAAGGGAGCTTTAGGTACATGAATTTATTAAATGGTCCAATCTATCCTACTCTGGTGAGAGATTTCTGGATTAGAAGCAAGGTGAGGACTGTTGAAGATTATCACAAGGAGCTAGCTGCAAGGAGGAAAGAAAAGCCTGAAAATGAAGACAAAACCCCTCAAGAGTTAGGTCTAAGAGTCATTGAAGAAACAGAGGTGCATTCTGTTGTGTGCGAATTTGAAGTAATTCTCACTACTTCAAACTTGGCTAAGGTGCTATCCATTCCAAACGAAGGTATCCATTATACCTTTAGTCACAGTGAAGCACAAGAATCTATGTTTCTGAAGAATATGACAAGACATTGCTATGTCAAAGGAACAAGCTGTGAGAGCAACAAGATAGGTGATCTAAAGCCCCTCAGAGGATATTAGCCAAAATCATGTTAAGTTCTATATTTCCAGGAAATAAAAATCCTGATCACTTGTCATGGGATCATAGACACTTTGTCTATTTTCTCACTAGGAAATATGATTTAAATTGGGTTAAATACATCTTTGATCACCTATGCAAATATGTGCTCTTATCTCAAAATCAGGCCAAGACTGATATACATGTAGTCTACCCAAGGGTCCTCAGTGAGATTTTCTATCAGTGTGGAGTAATAGATATAATCAAAGCTGCTGGTCATGACTACTTGTTAAGAGAATGCAGAGCTTCCACCTTATCTGTTCATTCACTAGCTTGCATGAACCTGTTGTCAGAACTTGAAGCACAACCTTCAGAACCTCTAGTATATCAATCTCACTCAGAACCTTCCTTGGTTAAGAAATGGAACATTGGCATGCCTACAATTTCTTGTGACATTGTCAATAAGTATATTCAACTGTTGGACAACCTAGGAGAAGGATTTGAGACTGAGAAGGTAGTGCTGAAAAAGAAGAGAATAAGGTTTGTGAAAGCATATGAAGTTGAAAACTCAAAGAGTGATGATGAGCCTCTCAGCGTCAGACAAAGGAAGCTTCTCAAGGTGTCTAAGGAAAATATTAATGAAAGCTCAGATCATAACAGATCAGGTAATGTATCTAAATCTGTTGTTGCTACTACTCAAGACATTCAGTTTACCTCATCATCAACCCAACCTCTCTGTCGCGGTGATTTTTGGATATCGAGTTATTAATTAACTTCGAATCGCAATTTAATGTTCCACCACCGATCTTTAATTTATCCGAGGGAAAGGGAAAAAGTTCGAAAAAACCCTATTTTGAGAGAACAAGGTTCGGGGGTTGGTTATACGAAGGGAAGGTATTAGCACCCTAAGTATCTATAGTACTCTATAGGAACCTCTTGTTTGTATTCTATCTATGCGCTTTATTTTAATGCTTGTAAAAATGTATAAGTGTAAGAATTAAAGTGATGATAAAAAATGCTTAAAGAATGATAAAGTAGAAAAATGTTTTTGTTGATTTTATTGATTGAAGAGACAAGTCTCATGCCTACGTACCCGAGGGATCAAACCACCGTAGTTCGGAATAAAAGGACGAGTAAATTTGTTTGTTTGATTTTAAGGTTTTTTTGAAAATGGTTTTAAAATACCAAAAGCCAAAAATGGCAAAATGAGAGTTTGATTGATGTTAATTTGTGAAAAAGTCTATATGGTTAAATTGATTGAGATTTGATTATGAAAATAAGACGCGGACACTTGGTTTAAAAATCCAAGGTTTGTTGAGAAAATGTTTGAAGTGATAAAAGACACTTGGTTTAAAATCCAAGGTTTATGCATGATTAAAGATGTATGAATGAGACAAATGCACTTGGTTTAAAATCCAAGGTTTTAGGCGAGAAAAAAGGACACTTGGGTTAAAGTCCAAGGTTTTAGCGATAAAAGGAGCCGTTGGTTTAAAATCCAAGGCACTTGGTTTAAAATCCAAGTTCGCGGTGAAAAAAGACACTTGGGTTAAAATCCAAGGTTTTCACGATAAAAGACGCCGTTGGTTTAAATTCCAAGGCACTTGGTTTAAAATCCAAGTTCGCGGTAAAAAAGCACTCGGGTTAAAATCCGAGGTTTTCGCGGTAAAAAGAAACGTTTGGTTTAAAGTCCAAAGTTTGAAAATGTTTGAAGACAGGATATTTTGATGCTTGATGATATGTGAAAATGAATTGTGTTGATTATTTTTGAAAGAGGTTTTGACCTCGTTTTTAATAATAAAATGACTAACTATTTTGATTAAAATGTTGCGTTAAAATTAAAAGGTAGCACGCGAAAAAAGATACAAACGTCGCAATAGGCAAATTAAGCGCGAAGACGATCCGTAATGATATTTTGATCAAAACGGTGTCTTTTCCCTCGGAATTAATTATGCTAAACGATTTGCGGAAAGCGATAAATAAATATGCATGAGATGCGATTTTTTTCATTTATACTGTACATTTTTCCTAATTACATTCTAAGGTATTTGCAAGGAAAAATAAATATGAAATGAATGCAACATAATGCTATGCAATTTAATTTAAATTTACATCAAGTCCTAAAAAATACAATCTAATGTAAAAAAAAATAAAAACAAAGGGGGTGCAAATAATAATAAAGACAGAAAGGGGGTGCAAAAAGCAAACATAGAAGACCAGGCCCAGTCCAGAAAAGGCCCAACTGCACAAAAAAGTAAATGGTTTGATCAGGGCCGTCTGGTTGATCAGACGTCCCTGATTTGATCACAGGAGGAATCAATTGTGGGCGTGGATTAAGATCTAAGGGTTCAATGGCGCGCAGGTGCACCATAAGGCTGTGCACCTGCGCGCACAGGATCGTAAACAGATTATATATACAAATAAAACCCTAAAAAACAGAATCTCTTCTTCTCTTTTCCTCTCCGCCACCGTGCTTGCATTTCTTCTCTCATTTCTCTTTGTTTTCTCTAAAACTTTACTCAAAAAAACAAACATCAAATTCAAATCGCGATTTGAAATGGATAGATCAAACACCCAGAACCCGGATCGGAGAATAAAAGAAAACAACCTCTGGTTTTGTGATTCAGTTTCAGTTCTGCTTCTTCTTCCTCGTTTTGTTTCTATCTTTGATTCGGAAAAGGAATCTCAGATTTGCGTTCGTGTTTGGTTGATGATTCGCGAGTTTGACGAAGAATGATTTGTGGTTTCTTTTGATCTGGGTTCGTGGTTTTGCGATTTGTGTTATGAGTTTTGATTTCAATTTTGATTTCTGATTTGGGTTTGAATTTGATTTCGGTTTGGATTAGAAAACAAATGGTTCATTTCGGATCGGTGGTTTTGATGATGATTTAGTATGGATCTGTTTTGATTTGGATTTCTGGTTTTGTGTGATGAATGGTGGTAATGATGATGAACGAGTTGACGATGAAGATGAACTCTGATTTTTTGGTTCTGTTTCTTTGATTTTTGTTTGCTTTGATTTTTTTGTGATTTTGATTTGAAGAAGATGAAGCTGCGGCTGATCCTGATGAATTCTCCCTTTGGAAACTGTGCACAGTACAGTATCAATACTGTGTCAGATGTTTAGGGTTTGCAGATAAAATTTCCCCATTTGGACAAAATTGCCCCTTTGGGCCTGGACAAAAATCTGATCTGGACTTCTTTAAAAAAAAAAACACCAAAATGTAAAAAAAATACACAAATAACAATTAAAATAAAATAAAAAATAATAATATATCAATAATAATAAAAACGAAAATGAATTATAAAAATAAAATAAAAATCAGAAAATAATAAAAGGAAAATAAAATGTAACAAATGAGGTATTTTAAAATACCTCTCTGCCGAAATTTCGTCAGAAATGAGCAAAGAAAAAAAAAACCGTCGTAAAAAGACGCATAAAGGCGATTGGTCAAAAAATGGGGTATGACAGATGCCCCTATTTAAGTTTCTTCCATCGGAGATAAAAGAAAAAGATGATTTTTTATGATGTTTTTGCTTTGGTTCGACGGTGGAAGAGACTTAAATACAGAGTACGCCATTTTTTGACCGGATTGAACTAGAAAATGCTATGATATGATGTTATGTTATGAATGTTATGCTTATGAGTGCTATATTTATGAGTGCTATATTTATGAGTGCTATATTTACAAAGTGTTTGAATGTAATGAAGATTATTTGACAGAGGTAATGAAGACGGAAAGTGATAAAGTCCTGTGTACGGACATAAGCAGTAAAGTCCTGTGTGCGGACAGAAGTAAAGACAGAAAGCAGTAAAGTCCTGTGTGCGGACATAAGCAGTAAAGTCCTGTATGCGGATAGAAGTAAAGACAGAAAGCAGTAAAGTCCTGTGTGCGGACATAAGCAGATAAAGTCCTGTGTACGGACAGAAGTAAAGACAAAAAGCAGTAAAGTCCTGTGTACGGACATAAGCAGATAAAGTCCTGTGTGCGGACAGAAGTAAAGACAGAAAGCAATAAAGTCCTGTGTATGGACAGAAGTAAAGACAGTGTCCACCAACATTGTGGGATGGTAAGGACAAATAAAGGCAGTGTCTACCAACATTGTGGGATGGTAAGAACACAACGAGGAAATGAATTGTCTGCTATCATTATGGGAGAGCGAGACATGACAAGAATTTGTATTTGTTTGGACCAGACACACTGGAGATGACTTCTTTTGGGGAAATGAACTGTAAGTTTGCAGTTGATTGTTTGCAAAACCTGCTACTTGAAAAATGAATGATGGAGACAACTCTGGACCAGATTCACTGGGGATGACTCTTTTTTTTTGTGAAATATGATTGATGGAGACATCTCTGGACCAGATACACTGGGGATGACTCTTTTTGTGAAATATGATTGATGGAGACATCTCTGAACCAGATACACTGGGGATGACTCTTTTTGTGAAATATGATTGATGGAGACATCTCTGGACCAGATACACTGGGGATGACTCTTTTATGATGTATTAAAGCAAGACACATGATGGTCAATGCGGTACGTGTGAATGATTTTGTGTGTATGTTGCATGTAAGTATGAATGTATGTATACATATGTGAATGATTGTATGTTTGTATGTACGTATATGTACAATTGTATGTATGTATGTATGTATGATCGTATGTATGAATATGTGAATGATTGTATATATGTATGTATATGTATATGTGAATGTGTGAATGATTGTATGTATATATGAATGTATATATGATTGTATGTAAGTATGAATGTATGTTATGGATATGTAAATGATTGCATGTATGTATATGTGAATGATTGTATTTGTATGATTGAATGGTATTGTACATGACTGGATGAGATAAAAGATTTGATCAGGTAAGATGAGCATTGGGCCGACGTATCCGTACAACCACTCAATAGGTCTCCACTGGGGACAGCACCGTTATAGGTGAAATAAATCAGATCCTCGGGGTAAAACCCGGCATAGTATGTTGATCCATGGTAAGAATGATGGTCCTTTTTTTTGGGGGGAAAAGCCCATTGGTCAGAAGTTTGGCAGAAGTCGCCATTTTGTACACTGAAACTGAATATTTTCTCATGGTCTTGTTTCGACGGTCATGCTTTTTGCTCTTTTTTCTTTTTCTTTTTTGAAATCCCTAACTGTTGCCTGGATCGCCCTTTCGGATTTTCAATCCACCGGGAATATTTTTTTTTTTGTTTTGCCCCTAATTTTTTCCTGGATCGCCCTTTCAGGTTTTCAATCCACCGGGACGCTCATCATTTTTTTTGTTGCTTAAGCCGCCCTTTCGGGTTTTCAACTTAGCGAGCTGTTCTTTTTTGCTATTTTTTCTTTTGCTTTGCTTTTTTTTTTTGACAGAAAGAAACAAGACTGATATGCTAATGCGCAAACTTCTCCAAGAGATGTCATTTGCTGATGATATGCAAACTTCTCAAAGAGATGCCATTTGCTGATGATATGCAAACTTCTCAAAAAGATGCCATTTGCTGTTAAATGAGCCTCCCAAACAGGTCTCAGCTTCTTCTTTCACTGGGAAAAAGAAAATCATACAAGCTTTTTGAAGATAACCACTTGCCGGATATTACTAGAGAACAACCAAGTTCAGTATTCAATGGAGGAATGCTGGATCACGTGCTTAGCATATTATAGTAACACACATGTCCATAAAAACTCAAGATATCAACTTGATGATTATTGGCTCAAAGAGGAAGAAACATAACAACTATCTTGGCAGATCTGGATTGCCCCTGGAAACCACTTCAGGTGCCCCAAGTGAGTGAAACCTTGACTTTGTATCTTTGAAGTGTATGCCCCTGTATGTAAAGACTTGCCCCTGATTGGCATGTTCCTGAGATAATTTGCCCCAAGTTAGGAGCGCTTTGAATTGATTCGTCCTTGATTAGACCATTTGATTGAATTTCTTTGATGCCAAATATAAATTTGTAAACAAAATTGTTTCTTTTGAAAAATGTTTCTGATGTAATGTACATGCAAGTTTTGGAATCGCAAAAATTTATATAAAACACATGTGGTGTGTGTAAAAGATAGTTGCTCAACAAACAGGTGGAGTCAGTTTCAACAATAGTTTTGCTGATTATGCTTTCAAAGTAAACCTAGTTTCAATTAGGTCTTTTGAGGGTTATAACGTGGCCTGGTTCATGGTTTTGAAAAAAAAGATTATTAGGCTCAAAATTCTGTTTTAACCCACCCACTCTTCTTTGATGTCCTTCATTCCTACATTCAATTAATTCACCAGACATGCTTTGGTTGACAAGAGGATTTATTTTGACAATGATGTTTGAGGTTGATGCTTTGGTCGAAGTTTTGATGAGATTCTTGAAGTGGCAGTCACTTTTCATTCACAGGCTTATTTTCAACATTTGTGCTCTTTATCCCTTATTTTTGCATGGACCAATTCTTTTGGATTTTGCAGTCCATCGGGATGCCCTGAATTTTGCCTAAGTCTTTTACCTAGCGGGCTTTTTGTTGTGATTGTTGTTTGTGTTTTTTTTTGTTTTGGTGTAGGATGTTTGTGACTGTCACATGTTATTGTGAATTTTGTCTCTTCATGACTTCCTCTATCTCAAACAGGTTTATCCTCTTGTATTGGGATGTGTCATTGAAATAATTGAAAGACTACCCTGCCCCGGGTTAAGATTAAGGGTTTTTTTATATTATAGAAAGAACACCAACTTCTGGCTCAAAAGGGTTGACTACGGATTATCTCCTTATTTCTCCGGTGTTTGGGAAGTGAAACAATGTCTTACATCATCAACCGGGTCTTACTAATGAAAGCACATATCAGCAATTTTAAACATTTAATTTACATCATTCTCCCCTCAAGTTTGAAAAGTAAAATAGAAAAAATATTGCCGTTTATGATGGCACAAGAAAAGAGTGAATACGAATGGATGGATTCCAAAATATGCATGCTCATTGTTAGGAAATTTTAATTAAAAGATACAACCTTAAAATGCAAATAAATGCTTGGCAAGAAAGAAATTGCAATTGAAAAATAAAAGGCCTAGCGATCCTAGGGACAAATTTCTTGATAATCCTTGAAAATGACAGAGGACCCATGATTAAGCTGAGGATGAACTTTGAACATTAGGGTTCTCATCCTTGAAAGATAGAACATTGTTGCGGATCAAATCCTGAACAGCTTTCTTGAGAGGATAGCAACGCTCTACATCATGGCCAGGGGCCCCTTGATGGAAGGCACACGTTAAATCACTGCGGTACCAGGGAGGTAGTACTGCTGGCACAGGGGGAGGTGGCCTTGTCTGGACAAAATTTTTAGCAAGTAAAGCAGGGAGTAAGTCAGCATATTTCACAGGTATGGGGTCAAATGGTTGATTTGTCTGAGCACGGTTATGATTGAATGATTGTTGGGGAGATGGTAGGTGATGAGATTGTGAGTATTGTGTTGGTAGTGCTATGGCTGCGATATGTGGATAAGCTGGGTTTCTCAAATGAGGTCCTCCCTGAGCCTCCACGCCAACTTCAAATTCTTTCTTCTCAGAAAAGTTATTACCATATCTCTTGGCGGTATTAGTCAGGGCTTTCTCTCTTGTCAACCGTCCCTGACGGACTCCTTCTTCTAAACACATTCCCATTTCCACCATTTCTGTGAAGCTTCTTGATACAACACCAACCATTTTCTCATAGAAGAATGGGCTCAGAGTATGCAAAAACAACTTACACAATTCTTTTTCTTCGACTGGAGGACGAATCTGAGCAGCAAGCTCCCTCCATCTTTGAGCATACCCCTTAAAAGACTCCCTATCTTTTTGTGCCAAGGCTCGTAACTCATCCCTATCAGGGGCCAGATATGAATTGTAATTGTACTGCCTGATGAAAGCACTGGCCAAATCATTAAAGGAACTGACATTAGCCCTATCAAGGTCCATATACCACCTCAGAGCTGCGCCGGTAAGACTGTCTTGAAAATAATGGATCAGCAACTTGTCATTACTGGTTTGAGTAGACATCTTTCTGGCATACATTATCAAGTGAGCCTTGGGACAAGTGCTCCCCTTATATTTCTCAAAATCTGGGACCTTAAACTTGTGTGGGACCACGACATCAGGGACCAAGCAGAGTTCATGGGCATCCTGGCCGAACAAGTCTTTTCCTCTAAGAGCCCTCATCTCTTTTTGCATCTCATCATATTTGATCTGTAAGTCATCCATCCTATCATAACCTCCTACACTTTCAGCATGAAAGATGGGCATCTGAGTTTGCTGGGTAGTATGAACCAAAGGTGCAGACATAAATGCTGTAACCTGAGGAAGTGTATTGCCGAGCTGAGGAATAGGCACTGTCGATTGGACATGGGGAATCTCTGATATTACAGGACGTGATTCTGCCCCAAGAAAGCCGACTGGCATGCCCCACGGGTAACCTTCAGGCATGACAAACTGAGGAGCGCCAAGAGGCGCAGATGCAATAGGAGGAGGTACAAGAGCATTACTAGACTGTGGTGCCGGTGCTGACACCTGATTCTGGGTAGCCATCAAAGATGCCACCATGCTAGTCAACTTTTCAATTTCTGTCTGCATGGTTGTCACCTGTACACGGAGCATATGATTTTCTTCCTCAAAATTATCCATCTTGTTTCTCAACCTGAACCGAGTATTGTAGACACGAGTTGGTTTGTACTGAATACGCCGAGCCACCCTTTTTTACTGAGGTAGAGAGAACAGGAAAATATGAGACTTGAGTTTGGGAACTCATGAATGTAGTATGATGCATGATGTGTTTATGCTAAAATATACAATGTTTTTTTTTTGTTATCGAAGGACTTATCCCAAATTGGTTGTAAACATTTAGATTTGGATTTTGTAAGGAGAAAAGAAGATGAAAAGAGAAAGATTTATTATGTGTCATTTGAAATGAATATTCTCTACAATGTTTACAAAAAATTTGTTTAAGTCCTTCGACATTGGATGAATAAAGATTTATGAATGAGTGCATGCATGCATGATGCGGAAAACATGGCGGGGTTAAAGTATAATGTTGGAGTCAAAGGTGAAAACCCCCCACATGGTATGTACGAAGGTTCATATGTACCTGCATCACGGGTTCTAATAAGTTCCCAAAGTCATCAACCGTCTTTCGAACATCACCGGCTTACGGAACTAATTCCCGGTCCAATAATATTCTAAAAACAATCTCGTTTGAGTGTAGTCTCGCGTATC
The DNA here is from genome assembly GCA_951799995.1 of Trifolium subterraneum. Lineage (NCBI taxonomy): Eukaryota > Viridiplantae > Streptophyta > Magnoliopsida > Fabales > Fabaceae > Trifolium > Trifolium subterraneum. Next base: position 17,828,933 of record OX637464.1, on the reverse strand, counting down.
GACTAATCCCAAGACCATTCTTGGTTAGCCACCGCACTACGCCCTAAAAGGCCAAGATGGGTTAATGTGATTCTAAGGTTCTCAGCTTCTCGGGACACTCACATTGATAAGTAATAACGCCGACATGACTATTCATGTCAACAGAGTACTACTATCATGAGGCCTCCACTGAGCGGGATTATATCACATGCATCGGGGTCTAAGACTATTCTTAGCCCGATACTTTGATTATACCCCATCCTATCTTATTGTTTCTCTCAAGCCCGGGTTAGGACTTATCTCACCACTCAGAATCAAACCCAAGCATATATATACAAACATTCACATAACAAAGAATAATAGCGCGAAGATAGTAAATAAAACAAGTTAGGTTCAACCCGCTTGGTTGTCCCCAGTGAAGTCGCCATTTCTGTCGCGGTGATTTTTGGATATCGAGTTATTAATTAACTTCGAATCGCAATTTAATGTTCCACCACCGATCTTTAATTTATCCGAGGGAAAGGGAAAAAGTTCGAAAAAACCCTATTTTGAGAGAACAAGGTTCGGGGGTTGGTTATACGAAGGGAAGGTATTAGCACCCTAAGTATCTATAGTACTCTATAGGAACCTCTTGTTTGTATTCTATCTATGCGCTTTATTTTAATGCTTGTAAAAATGTATAAGTGTAAGAATTAAAGTGATGATAAAAAATGCTTAAAGAATGATAAAGTAGAAAAATGTTTTTGTTGATTTTATTGATTGAAGAGACAAGTCTCATGCCTACGTACCCGAGGGATCAAACCACCGTAGTTCGGAATAAAAGGACGAGTAAATTTGTTTGTTTGATTTTAAGGTTTTTTTGAAAATGGTTTTAAAATACCAAAAGCCAAAAATGGCAAAATGAGAGTTTGATTGATGTTAATTTGTGAAAAAGTCTATATGGTTAAATTGATTGAGATTTGATTATGAAAATAAGACGCGGACACTTGGTTTAAAAATCCAAGGTTTGTTGAGAAAATGTTTGAAGTGATAAAAGACACTTGGTTTAAAATCCAAGGTTTATGCATGATTAAAGATGTATGAATGAGACAAATGCACTTGGTTTAAAATCCAAGGTTTTAGGCGAGAAAAAAGGAAACTTGGGTTAAAGTCCAAGGTTTTAGCGATAAAAGGAGCCGTTGGTTTAAAATCCAAGGCACTTGGTTTAAAATCCAAGTTCGCGGTGAAAAAAGACACTTGGGTTAAAATCCAAGGTTTTCACGATAAAAGACGCCGTTGGTTTAAATTCCAAGGCACTTGGTTTAAAATCCAAGTTCGCGGTAAAAAAGCACTCGGGTTAAAATCCGAGGTTTTCGCGGTAAAAAGAAACGTTTGGTTTAAAGTCCAAAGTTTGAAAATGTTTGAAGACAGGATATTTTGATGCTTGATGATATGTGAAAATGAATTGTGTTGATTATTTTTGAAAGAGGTTTTGACCTCGTTTTTAATAATAAAATGACTAACTATTTTGATTAAAATGTTGGGTTAAAATTAAAAGGTAGCGCGCGAAAAAAGATACAAACGTCGCAATAGGCAAATTAAGCGCGAAGACGATCCGTAATGATATTTTGATCAAAACGGTGTCTTTTCCCTCGGAATTAATTATGCTAAACGATTTGCGGAAAGCGATAAATAAATATGCATGAGATGCGATTTTTTTCATTTATACTGTACATTTTTCCTAATTACATTCTAAGGTATTTGCAAGGAAAAATAAATATGAAATGAATGCAACATAATGCTATGCAATTTAATTTAAATTTACATCAAGTCCTAAAAAATACAATCTAATGTAAAAAAAAATAAAAACAAAGGGGGTGCAAATAATAATAAAGACAGAAAGGGGGTGCAAAAAGCAAACATAGAAGACCAGGCCCAGTCCAGAAAAGGCCCAACTGCACAAAAAAGTAAATGGTTTGATCAGGGCCGTCTGATTGATCAGACGTCCCTGATTTGATCACAGGAGGAATCAATTGTGGGCGTGGATTAAGATCTAAGGGTTCAATGGCGCGCAGGTGCACCATAAGGCTGTGCACCTGCGCGCACAGGATCGTAAACAAATTATATATACAAATAAAACCCTAAAAAACAGAATCTCTTCTTCTCTTTTCCTCTCCGCCACCGTGCTTGCTTTTCTTCTCTCATTTCTCTCTGTTTTCTCTAAAACTTTACTCAAAAAAACAAACATCAAATTCAAATCGCGATTTGAAATGGATAGATCAAACACCCAGAACCCGGATCGGAGAATAAAAGAAAACAACCTCTGGTTTTGTGATTCAGTTTCAGTTCTGCTTCTTCTTCCTCGTTTTGTTTCTATCTTTGATTCGGAAAAGGAATCTCAGATTTGCGTTCGTGTTTGGTTGATGATTCGCGAGTTTGACGAAGAATGATTTGTGGTTTCTTTTGATCTGGGTTCGTGGTTTTGCGATTTGTGTTATGAGTTTTGATTTCAATTTTGATTTCTGATTTGGGTTTGAATTTGATTTCGGTTTGGATTAGAAAACAAATGGTTCATTTCGGATCGGTGGTTTTGATGATGATTTAGTATGGATCTGTTTTGATTTGGATTTCTGGTTTTGTGTGATGAATGGTGGTAATGATGATGAACGAGTTGACGATGAAGATGAACTCTGATTTTTTGGTTCTGTTTCTTTGATTTTTGTTTGCTTTGATTTTTTTGTGATTTTGATTTGAAGAAGATGAAGCTGCGGCTGATCCTGATGAATTCTCCCTTGGGAAACTGTGCACAGTACAGTATAAATACTGTGTCAGATGTTTAGGGTTTGCAGATAAAATTTCCCCATTTGGACAAAATTGCCCCTTTGGGCCTGGACAAAAATCTGATCTGGACTTCTTTAAAAAAAAAAACACCAAAATGTAAAAAAAATACACAAATAACAATTAAAATAAAATAAAAAATAATAATATATCAATAATAATAAAAACGAAAATGAATTATAAAAATAAAATAAAAATCAGAAAATAATAAAAGGAAAATAAAATGTAACAAATGAGGTATTTTAAAATACCTCTCTGCCGAAATTTCGTCAGAAATGAGCAAAGAAAAAAAAAACCGTCGTAAAAAGACGCATAAAGGCGATTGGTCAAAAAATGGGGTATGACACTCTCTCAAACAATAACCAGACAGATTCTGAAGATAACCTTACCATAAAACAACTCATATCAGAACCTGTTAAATCAACTCACCCTGAACCAGTCTTCATCAACATATCATCATCATCATCTTCAACTGATTCTGACTATAATGAGTTAGATGAGATTCTCGCTAATTTTGAACTACTTAATGCTAAATCTAAGCATAAAAGAGCTCAATCATCAATGGCTCAAACCTTTTCAAACCCTCATACATCCACATATCAAACATCATCTGAACATATTGTTTCAGAAGAAAACCTAAACCTCTCACCATCAGACCATGTTGAGGCTATGATCAAAGAACTCTCTACAGAAGACTTCCATCTCAAAAACTTTGATCATACCAGTCCTAGTCCTCAACAATCCCAACATTTGCCTACCCTCTCCAATCCCCAACTCACAAATACACCCTTATCAAATGAACCTCATCCCACCCAATCAAATAATCCTGATGTCTTGAACAGTTGCAATGACTTGTTTAAACAGATACATGGTCTTTATGATCTAAGGCAAACAAATATGCCTTCATCTGAGTATGCTTCTCAATGGATAAGTCTGACAGAGGAACTGGTGAAAGAAGTGCACAATCTTCAAAAGGCAGCTATGGAAGAACAGAAGATGTTTGACAAAGGGAAAGCTATCAATGCTGAGAAGGACATTCAGAATCAAAAGGACACAGAGAGGAATCATCCTGAATCCTCTGCTGCAAGAGAAAAGGTGGACGATCTGAATGTTCCTCCTCAAGACAGTCTGAGGGGTGATCAAGCAAATCAACAGTATCTAAGGAACCCGTTCTATGAAGATGACATCAGAAGGATTGAAGCAAAAGTAGACAAGTTTGTAGGATTGATGGAAGAAGTAAATGCCAATCAAAAAAACATCATGACAACCCTAGCATTTCTCTGTAGTCAACCCCAACCTTAGGACTTGTTTAATTGCTTATATGACTTTATGATTGATAATTTGCAAAGCATCCTGATTAGGTTAAACTTTTGTTTAGGTTAAAATTCTAATTGTTAATCGGACATACCTATTCACTATATTTATCTGAATATGCAAGTTGTTAATTCTGTTTGGTATGTCGTTTGTTTGTTTGTTTTAACTCCTTAAATAATTTCTATCTTTCAAAATAATCCTTCAAACTCTTGAAATTCATTCACTTTTCAAAAGTACAATATGTGGATATTCTTAAAGTATCAAATTACATAACAAGAGAAAGCATAAAAGTAAGAAATCAAATAAAACAAGCCAAAGTAATGAATCTTATTTCATTAAGAACATAAGTTCTGTATTACAGACTAATATATCTAAGAACTATCTTCTGGACGCTCTAAAAGTTCATGTTTGTGGTTACAAGCCTACATGACCTTTGCAGAGGGGAAAGGTTGAGGTTTTGGCTGAAGCCATTCAACCAGTAGTCTTTCTTGAAGAAACCAACTCTGCTGCATCAGTTTGGTTTTCCTCAGGAGAAGACTCTAGCCCCTCTAGAGCCTTGGATATCAGTTTGATTTTCTTCAGGAAGATATGTCTTCAGAACTTAAAACAGTCAGAGTCCAAAGATTTCTCTTCAGACTCTGAACTGAGTTCTTCTGGAAAGGACACTGGCTTTGTTTCCATTGGTTTCTTCTTATGTTTTCTCCTATCTTGACTGACTCTCACTGAAACTACTTTCTTCTTCTCTTAGCGTTTCATTTTGTTCTCTCAAGAGATCTATCAATAACCTAAGATTATTCTGTGTGAAGTAAAATGACTAGGTATCTCTCTCCTTTTATAAGCAAAATTCAATGGCCGAATATTAAATGTGTTCAACCACTCCTGATTTGACGGCATTGAAAGTTGAATTTCTATTAATTGCTTATATTACCTTTTTGATAATGACAAAAAGGGGAGAAAGAATATTGGTAAATCAATTGTTGGAAGAAGCGAAATTACTTGGCTTTTTAGGGCCTTGTGGTGCTTCAGAGAGAGAACGTAGGAGAGTGGTCAAAATAGTAGCATGAGGTACATGCTTTGTTATGACAATCTGATCTTTGAGGATTTCAAAATATTGTACTAAAAGAGCTCTGAACTGTTTTCAAATTTTTTGGTCAGACTCTGAGCTATTTTCTTTGAAAAGATTTTTAAAGCTCTGAATTGTTTGAAAATATTTTGAACTCTGAAGCTGTTAATGATAACCATCAGAACCAAGTGTGTATGTAGAAGTCTTTAAGCGCCTCTGATCCTATTTTGTCATTCATTTTAAATATTGCTTCATCTTGCATCTGCATTAAGGGCTTAATTTCAAGGAGAATGCATTTATTAATTGAAGTTTATTATTCATAGTTAGTTCTTGAGTAAGGGTGCAACTTTACTCAAAGATTATCATACTATGGAAAGAAGAAGCTTGCAAACCTTGTTCTTTACATAGTGAAATATGAATAATTTAAGTCATATAATAAAGTATTTCTGAAACTGATTAAAATTAACTATGGATACAAAATAGGGGGAGCTTACAAACCTAACCCTATGGGTTATCAGACATAGGGGGAGCTTGCAAAACTCAGAAGCCTAATGTCAACATAGCTGATTTTTATCAACAACAATTGTATTTAATACTTGTGTTTGTCATCATCAAAAAGGGGGAGATTGTTGGAACAAAATATGTGTTAATACACACCCTTAAGTTTTGATGATAACAAAGTATTAAATGGACAATTGATGGTACTAATGTTTAAATTAAGTGCAGGAGAAATCAACGTTTAATCAAGAGCACACTTAATTTAAACTCTGATGAAACCAATGGAAGTCTGAATATTTAAGACTCTGAAAGAGTTCAGATGCTACAACGTGGTCAGAAGCTATACAAAGTTCAGAAGCTCAAGGTAGATCAGAACGTCTGAAAGCTGTTCAGGGACTCAGAGTAGTTCAGAAGCTCAAGGATGTTCAGAGGCCTACAAGAGTTCAGAGGCTGTCTGATAGTCATAAGTCATTCAGAGGATGAAGGCGTTCAGAATCTGAAGCTAGTTGTACCTTATAATTGTACCATTGGACAGACAGCAAAGGTGAAGCTTCTCTGCAAAGGAAGACGTGGCTTTACTCAATGGATCTTCAATGTCTACAGCTGTCCAAGTTGCAACGGGAATTTCTCCAACGTCTCAATGTCTTTCTCAACTCATATAAATATGCCAAAGAAAGAATTGATGACTAGCGCTCACCATTAGATAAAATCTCTCAGAAGAAAGTGAGAAATTGAATTGTAATATATAATATCTCTCAAATGAAGTGAGCATAGAAACTAGCTTAGAGCCTCTGAAGTTATTATGTTTGTAATAAGTTTTAAGCTCATAAGTTAGTAGTAAGTCTTCTGCTTAGTGTAGAAGCAAGAAAGTCTTCTGCTTAGTGTAGAAGCACGTAAGTCTCAATCTTAGTGATTAGAGCAGTGAAGTCTTGAGCCTGAGTGCTTGAGCAAGGAAGCCTCTGATCTTGTGTGATCAGAGCAAGGAAGTCTCTTTGTCTTGTGTGACTTAGAGCAGGAAGTCTCAAGCTTGTGTGCTTGAGCAAGGAAGTCTTTGATCTTGTGTGTTCAAAGCAAGGAAGTCTCTATGTCTTGTGTGACTAAGAGCAGGAAGTCTTGAGCTTGTGTGCTTGAGCAACTATTGTAATCCTAGTGATTATAGTGAAACTCTCTTGGAAACAAGGGGACTGGAGTACTCTCAATTTGTGAGGGGAACCAGTATAATTTGTTGTGTGTTCTTCTCTCTCTCACTCTCTCATTTACTCCTTCATCATTCATAACGCCATAAGTTAATTGTGTGAATAATCCGCTGTGCTTTAAAGACTCTGAAAAGAATTTAAATATCTTGGAAAGTTTTTAAATATCCAAAACACAATTCAACCCTCCTTCTTGTGTTTTCTCCATGCACCTTCAGGTAATACTTATTCTTTTAATTATTGCAATCAAATATCTGAAGCATCTATTCTAGAACATGTCCAACCCCTAAATACCATCTATCCAACATCCTCTGAACCTGAATATGTCCAAATTTCAGACTATGAGTCAGAGTCTTCTGACTCCTCGTTTGATGACCTTATGGATAGTTTTGCACAATTCTCTTCCAAAGCTAAGCATATTCCTGAGGAGGAAACAGCTGAGCCATCCAATAGTTCTATCCCTCAGTCATCACCCAAAATTCTCACTGAGAAAGAGATTCTGAAAGAAACTTCTTTTACAGTTTCTCCAATCCATGAAACCTCTGAACCACCAAATGTCATATCATCTGATCCATCTCAATCAATTCCATCAGACTTTCACAACTCTTCATCACCTCTGATCCTTTTAGATACTGAAATTGCAATAAATGATAGAATTGATGTACCAACTGATCATGTGACTCGCTTACCTAGTGGTCCAAGTCAATCAGTATCTGCACCACCTGTGGCACAGCCAGGAGAAGATAATTCAGACTTCATAGCAACGGCTCTACACATAATACGAAATACGCTTGCTGAACAAGAAGATAAGCTGCTAGAGCTGGTAGCATACTCAGGGGCATCTGCAAGAATGGCTCAACAACTTCTCACTCTCCGCTTTTCCAGACACCCTTAGGATTCTTGTTTTTCACCTTTTGTTTTTCACTATTTGTTTAAAATTTTTTGATGATGACAAATGGGGGAGTATTATTTAGTTGTACAATTGTCAGTAGTTTTTATTTCTACTCACATAATAATCTGAAACTGTCTGAAATAAGAATCTCATTCTTTTATCTTGCTAAATGTTTATGAACTTAAGTGATAAGGGGAACAAATTAATAAACATAATTGTGTTTGCATAGATGAAGGTAGTTAAGATTGTGCTCTTAATTATTTTTATCAGACTCAGGAGTTGAGCTTGCAAACCTCACACTCTGAGAGTCAAGTATGTAGATACAATCAAGTTTATCAAATTATTCTTATACTGATTCAACTTAATTATGGATAAAACTTAGGGGGAGCTTGCAAACCTAACCCTAATGGTTTATCAAACTCAGGGGAGCTTACAAACCTCAACAACCTGATGTTGACATAATTAAATTAATCAACAAACAATTGTATTTAATACCCATGTTTGTCATCATCAAAAAGGGGGAGATTGTTGGAACAAAATGAGTTTTAATTATAAAACACCCTAAGTTTTGATGATAACAAGGTATTAAATGGACAATTGATATTACTAATGAATGATCTAGTGTGCAGGAACTAAGTAAAAATATCATCCACGTAGATCATCATTTGGGCATCTGAAGGACACAGTCTGAAGTGTTAAGGCTCTGAAAGTGCTGGAAGCATCAGAGCCTCTGAAGAAGTCCTCAGAGGCCAATGAAAGAAACACAGTCTGAAGCGTGTGTACATCTTCAGAAGATCAAAGAAACAATATCATCAGATCCTGAAGAACTCTCTCTGAAGGAAGACAGCTAATAACCAATGCAATAGTACAACGGTCCTGTCAAAGAGTACAACCGTCTTGTCAACAAAAAGGAGAGTGTACAACCAACGGTTCTTTTCTCAACGTCTTTATACCTAGAGTATAAATAGAAGACATCCTGATAGAGAGAAGACTACTGGAAGATCATCTGAACTCAGAAAGATTCAAATCATATTCAAGCTGTGAACTGTGTTATTCTTTCTTGTGTAATATTCTAAGTTAAATATCTTTTGATATTACAGACTCTGAGCTTAGTGTTTAGAGAGTCTTGCTTAGAACTTTCAGTCCTACTTAATCTGTGTATTAAGTTAGTTTGTGAAGTCTCTTTGTCTTGTGTGACTTAGAGCAGGAAGTCTTAAGTCTTGTGTGACTTGAGCAAGGAAGTCTTAAGCTTGTGTGCTTAAGCAAGGAAGTCTCTAATCTTGTGTGATTAGAGAAAGGAAGTCTCTTTGTCTTGTGTGACTTAGAGCAAGGAATCTCTTGCTTGTGTGCTTGAGCATTAGTTGTGTAATCTTTGTGATTATAGTAAAATCCCTTGGAAGTGCAAGGGGACTGGACTACTCTCGTTTTGTGAGAGGAACCAGTATAAAACTTCTGTGTGTTCTTTCTCTCTCTCTCTCTCACTGTTTTATTTGTGTTTTGTGTTTAGTCTAGTTTATCATATCCGCTGCATTTCTATATTTCTTAAAGCAAAAGAATCAATTTTTCAAAACACAATTCAACCCCCCTTCTTGTGTTTTTCACCTTCATACTTAACTCTCCATTCTCTAATTGCAGCAGACAAGTTCAATAAGTCTTCTCGCAATGAAATAAAAATAGTCCGTTGACTAGATTTCATGGTTTTTTTTTATTGTGAAGTTAGATTAATTAAAGTTAACTTCAATTTTGTACTTGTAGGTTCTACCTAGTGCACCTAATTGATAGATCTTGATTCTGTAATTAGTGTATCCGTCTTGATTTTCATTCCAAAATTTTGAGATCTTTTAATTGTGTTGTTGACTAATAATTTCTCTTAATTATTTAGATTGCTGAAGAGCAAAAAAATGAAAGTTTCTTTCAAAAATTGAAGTTAAAGATATGGGCATGAAACGAACCTATTGAAGTCCCGTTGGTGCCGGAGTTGGATCATGGTAATGAAGGAGGTTTTTCCGTTAGTCCCATTAGAAGATATTATGGAGTTGTGTTCGCCACGAGAATCATTGTGTTACACTGTTCTAAGAATATGGGTGATATATGTACATTTCTCCCATATTTTCAACTATAATTCTACTCTCCTTGAATACAATTATAAAACGATTTTGCTTTGCATAGAAATGTGATAGAAAATTGATAAAAATTACTAGAGAGGTATAGTGGTTTATGTATAGCGCCCTCTATTAAACAAGTCTTAGATTTACGATGGTCAAATGTTTAATCCATTTTGTTGAAATTGTTGAGCGGTAAATATTTAATTTATTTATTTTACATAATAAGTTTTATAAGATAAATTTAATAACTATATTTTATTATTGTAGAGCTATGGATAAATATCATGATCACAAAGGTTGGCCAAAACAAAACCTCACATGGAGTAATCCCATAGTAAGTTGTTAAAAACTTCATAGAGAATTTCATTTAGAATTTATAATTAATAGATTTTGTGTACATAATATTTTCTTATTATAATTTTTATTTAATGACAATTGCAGTGTCAAAGACAACATTCTAATTACGAGAGTGTCTGTTATGTTATGAATAATATGTTGAAAGTTATATCTAATAATAATACTATTGTTGATTGAAAGAAGGTACGTAACATCAATTTTCAACAACTTATGTTAATTGTGTCTTTTTAAATGTTAATACGTAACATCTAATTAACTTTGGTAAGAATATGATATTATGTATTGATGGGATTTTTTGAATGATTTAATGCTCATCTACAATGTCTAAATCATTATGATAATTTATAATACTCTCTAATGATGCTATTAATAATAATAATAATAATAATAATAATCTTATCAAACAAATAATAATAATAATAATAATAATAATAATAATAATAATAATAATAATGTTTTAATAATACTTTCTCCGGTTATTTTTATAAGAAACAAAAGTCAAAAATTTGATAAAAAAAAAAGTGAACAAAAATTTGACCATTTTATAAGAAACTTTGACCAATATTTAAATGTATTAAATATTTAATTTCATTTCTCCCTTATTTATTATGAGAGAATCTTAAAAAGTATTAGTTTGTAAAATTAAGAGTATTCAAGGAATACATTTAAATTTATTGGAGTATTAAATGAAAATAACTATTTACGATGCGTTTCTTTGGTCCGTGTAATTTTTTCAAAGTGTTCATTATAAAAATGACCGGATGGAGTAGTAAAAACTAAGAGCTGGACCCAAATTAAAAAGACAAAAAGACTAATATACTGTTTTAGGTTTTTTTAAAAATACAAAACAATGATATCTTAAAAAGAAATTAGATTCTTAACATATTTTTTGGATTTTCAATAAAGTTAATAATAAAACAAATTGACACATTTTTTTATTTCTTTGTGAATAAGCATCAAAAAACAAATAACAAAGGACAATTACTGGTTTTGAACTTGCAAACTTCCACTCATAATCCGTTGAACATTCTTCTAGCTACCAAACAGACTAGTTCACATTTTTGAATGAAAAAACAACTAAAATCAATATGATTAAAAAATGTGGCAAAATTTAGGGTACAACAATATGTTGGCATATGACAACTGTTTGTGGATAGGATTGGTACATGAGATGGATGTTGAGGAATAACAAAAATATAAAAAGATAATCTTGAAGGTGAGAAGGTGGTTTGTGTGATCTGAGTGATGTTCTAAGAGATGGTGGTTTCAACACAACTAAACTGATCATTGCTTTATGCATTGATCTTCCAAGTGAAATTAAGTCTCATCATCACTTCTTAACATTTTGATTTTCTTGCCAAACTGATTTGCCACTAACACAGTAGAATCAAAAACCTTACTCTTTACTTCAGATTTACTTTCAACAACATAATCCAAGTAAAACGAGAATAGTCGTCAACTATCGTAAAAATATATTTGTAAATGAACAAACAAACACATAGTCAGAAGTATGTGGAATGAATCAAATGCTTCCTAAATCGTCCTTCCAAGAGGACCCAAAAACAACAGAGCTACCATAATCAAGGCGGATCAATATTCCCTGACTTTAAAAGGGGAAAGTCACGGTAACGTTGAGCAAATTTTGTCCGTTTGATGAATCACTTGTACCATATCGTGCCACGTGGAGAAAGAAACTAAAGCAAATCTGAACAAATCAAATCAAACTTTCTCCGTCGTATTTCTCAATCTTCACCGCCACGCGTCTTCCATCTCCGTCTTCCGATCGTCCATTGCTTTGTGTTGGCATCTTCTCAACTTCCCCAAACGACAGCGACATCTTCTCCGTCGAAGCTTATTTGCTGCTGCCTCTGCTTGGATGATTCCGGTGGGTATGTTTTAGTGAGTTGACTTGGTGGTCTCTCGAGTTAGGAAACATAGCGAGTTGCAGTTGAGGTGACTCGGTGGTTTGTTTGTTGTTGATCTGGACGAAGGCGGTGGTGGGTGGTTTGTGACTCGGCGGTGTGTTCTAAAGGCAGTGGTGGGTGGCTTGTTTGTTGTTGGCCTTCATTATGGCAGCTCTGTTGTTTTTTGTTCTGATGTTTCAATTCTCAAGTAAGAGAAAGACACATGTCAACTTGTGGTACACTTGATTGATCAAATGCATATAAATTGTCCAAAGTCACCTACCTTTCACGCCACAAAGTTAGAGAATAGCGGTTTGTCTCAGGTAAGAGAAAGACACATGTCAAGTTGTGGTACACTTGATTGATCAAACGCATAGAAATTGCCAAAAGTCACCTACCTTTCCCGCCACAAAGTTAGAGAATAGCGGTCTGTCATTGCAAGAGGAAGCTAATAATTTTTTAGTAGACATTTTTATCCTTTTTACTATGACAGTTGTGCTTTTGATTTGCAAAATAGGACAGGACAGTACTAGACATAACAAGATAATACATAACAGGATAAAGTTGTAAAGCATAGAGATAGAGCGATATTATTTTCATATTCGAAAATAAAATGGGTATTTATTATAGTTGTACTACGGACAAAAAGTTGTCTCGTGGTTCCGCGCGTATCATTGCATGGAGGTTCTTGAGTCATGGGCGGCGATCGGTCGGAAAGAGATGTATGATTATTCTCATTTGCAATTAATTGATGTAAAAAAATATTGGAGAAAATTATTTTTTTTACTAAATTTTTTCTTGTGTAATGGAATATAATAAAATGTAAATTTCATATAATACTTTGTTATCATCAAAACTTTATCAAGCTTTTGGGGTTTGTCCTGAAAACCATTTTTGTTCCAACAGTGCGTTCGGGTTTTCTGGAGTATCAAATTCACATGCATACCTATTATAAAAAAATTACCAGCACCGAATAAATAATTGACTATATGAACGTAAAGACCTCTCATAGGCATTTTTCAAAAGAAAATACTTAGCACAAATCTTAAGTAATGAAATAGTGAATGTTGTAGATATCTCTGATAAATGATTGTGTATATATAAGGATAAACGGTGCATAACATTTAAATTTTCGGTTGAAGCAATATCATAATTAATATGCTAACCAATTTCCAGTGCTCTATGCACATAAGTAATCATTTTGGCTTCTGATGTTTGTGATGCAGCTATTTGGATTAAAGCAACAATGAATGGGCTGCAAGTATCTTTATGCAAGGAACATATACCAAAATTGAAACTTTAATGCAGAAAGAGTATAACGAACCGTAAAAATCATTTGTTTAGTGACCTTGAGAATACTAAAAGTTGGTTAATATAATTTAAAAAAAAAAAAAAAGACTAATATAATAACTAATTGATGCAAATTATGTGGTAGGTTAGCTTGGAAATAACAATAAACACCTTTATAAAAAAATTAGCAATAAATACACTTTGATAGTTTCCAAGTATATTTACGGCTAATTTAATCAAGGATATTATATCTCCCTAAAAAACCTGATGCAGTATTGGTAGTTGTAGAATTGGATATCTAAATAGTGTTTTGTTTATTTGCCTTTTGAATAATACCACTTGCTTTCTCATATTTTTAAAGCATTATAATAAGTGTTTAAAACATAATGCTTGGGTAAAAAATAAAAACAGCATACTTTATATTTTTTTACAAAATAAAAAACATGAGGAAATATGGTATTAGTATTTTTTTTTGTCCGCTAAAGGGTTATAATAGTGATCTGGATTTTGTTGAACCAAATACTTTTACAATAAAAAAATGGATACAATCACCAAATCCAGTCTGCGCACCGCAACAAATCTTTTCCACTCACCACCAAGTTTGAAATGCTTATATGGAAAAGAATCAAAAATGAACAAACAGTTCCATTGGTGGCCACAATCATCAACCAACTTCAGTGTAGTCATTTTTTTTTATCAAACACCTTCTCACCGAAATCTTCATATGGCAAAATCTACAGAAAGAAATATTGGATTAAGTAGGAAAATAAAAAAAAACACATATAAATGTTATATATGCAAAATCAACTTACTAAAAATCCGGTACTAATGTCATAATACGTCAATTTTTTTTTTCTTCATAAGTTAAATCATTTGAATAAACTTGATGAGCATATGAAAGTAGTTTAGTTGATTCTGGAAGATCATCAACAAAATCTAAACCAACACGCGATATGTCTAACTTGAATTTCATGGGTGGTACAAATTATGGTGGATCTATAACTTGGCCAAACCTATCCTTCAAAATGACACCAAACTGTACAACAGAAGTACCCATGCACCCACACAAATGTTATAAAATCTTTCAAGGCAAACGATCCCCAAGTCAAATAAACATTCCCGTTTATTTTTTCCACCAACACTTCAAATTGATTTCCTAATGGATCAATCAATGTTGCAACACGCCGAATATTTTCACAAAAGTCGGCGGCAAAAATTTTCAGTAACATAATTGCACCCTAACAAATATATGAAAACACAAAATTTAGAATCACAAAAGAAAAAAGTCTACAAACATAAAATGCAAAATTAAGATAACAGAATAACATACTTGTTAACATCATACTCAACATGATATGTGTGGTATCTAATCTGAAGAACATTGATGAACTTCTCTCGATCGGTTGTTGGATTAGGATTCAAATGAGCTAATATTGTATGAATAAAGATATAAAATAAGTCAGTCATAATATATGAAGAAAAAAAAAGTAAGTATGTTTAAAACAACAACACTCATAACAAAATTAAGTTAGAATATGAATAATTAGAAGAAAAAACAAAAAGGAAATTAGGTGAGTATTTCAAACCTCTCGACAAACTTAAAGCAAGATCGGTAAATGAATTGATATTAGCCATTATTTTTGTTAGTAGTGAAGGAAACAATAGAGAGAAGACAAATGGAGAAGGAAGAAAAAATGCAGAGAAACAATAGAGAGGAAACAAAACAAATGCATGAGAAAAAAAATGTAGGAGTACAATTTATATAGAGAGGAGGAGACTGAAAGGTTTTTTTATGTTGAGGAGGTAAAGAAACGATTCATTTTCCGTGTTTCTATGAAGACTATAGTATAGAGTGGCTATTGATACTATATTATAGGAGTGAAAGTAGGGTTGGGGAAGTGGTTATGGTAGGGCCAATTTAATAGTCAGAATATATATTTTTTATATTATATTATATATATATATATATATATATATATATATATATATATATATATATATATATGATAATAGTAATTAGGAGGAAAAATGGAGGGAATTAGGGAGAAGATTGGGGTTAAGTGGTTGCAAATCCAAAAACTCTACTTCTCCCTTTATAGTAATTAAGGTAAGATAAGATATTAAGTTAACAAAAAATGATTAAATGGTTTTTTATCATCGACAACTTGTTCCCCATATATAATAATACGTAATAGTTAATTAAAAAATGGTTAAATATGTTTTTGGTTCCTATTGTTTCGCAGAATTTCATTTTTAGTCCCTGAAGATTTTTTTCACACTTTTTAGTCCCTGAAGTTTTCTCAGTAAGTGTTTTTAGTCCCTACTTTTCATTTAACTTGTGCATGTCATTCGAAATTTTTATTTTTTTTCTGCGGTCATGTTTAGTACATTATATGAATCTCTCTTACAAAAGTTTAATTTTTTTTAATAAGAGATGAATTAAATATGAATTTTTT